>JALIGW010000034.1:4163714-4613714 GCA_023053685.1 Diadophis punctatus similis | reverse complement strand
ATATGAATTTATACAAAATATGGGTCACTTTCCCAGCACATATTACTCTAATTAAAAACTGATACTGTAATTAAACAACAACAACCAAAGCTTTGACTATTCTTTTTTTAATTCCTCTTTTTATTTATTTATTTTCTTCCCTCTTTCTTATTTCTCTCCCCCGTCTCTTTTCTCTTTCCATTTATGGACATAGATGTATATAACGAGATGCATAACACACATACGCAGACATATGGAAAGTGCTAACGCCAACACCGCTGCAACTCGTCTCAGTTGATGGTGTAATAAACACAGGGCAGAGGAACCGAGTAAAACACTGTAGTATACAATTACACACCAAAAGCGTTATGCAGAATGCCCAGATATCATCATGATCACAACACAGCTGATAAATTCTTAATATGTCTGTAAAGCTTTCCATACACAGGAACTTGGTGTGGATTGAAAAGGAAAGCCTGCATGGGTTTGCTGAATGCTCTTAACATCTTCTCCTCCTTCTCCTTTTCTTTATCCTTCTCCTTCTCCCTCTACTACTACTACTACTACTACTACTATTACTACTACTACTACTACTAATATCATACTACTACTACTAACTGAACATCTGCAGCTTCAATCTTCTGAGCACCTCTCAACACTTGGGAATCAGAGAGATTAATATTTTTTATCCACCATCAAATTTGTCCAGCATTAAAACACAAGCTAAAATATAAATAGGTGCCTTTTCCTTTTCTGAAAAAGAAAATTCTGTGCCTTTGATCAAGGGCACAGACTCGTACAACTGCTACACATACAGACAGTTCTGTATTCATGTTGCCCCAATTATAGAAATAAACATGCAGAAGGTACTGCTGTACAATGTATAATGCATCCCAATTTGTCTCTCTAAATCTGTCCCACCTGACGCAATCCAAATTCATCCTAGTATAGTAGGGCTGTCTCCACTCTTACTCACAAGGACCACAGTCAAATATTTTTCTTTGAGTCTTTAAGCTAAAGATAATGATAAGTTTAAATTGACAAAACAAGTTGGCAAACTGGCTCATTTGAATCCCAGTCAATGAGTAGTTGAAGTCCCAGCTGTCTGTCCTTTATTACGGTACTACCAAGTGGGATTCAGCCAGTTCGCACCAGTTCAGACGAACCGGTTGTTAAATTACCCACCCACCCCAGCTATCAAAGTAGATCCTGGGCGCTGTGCTGCAGTGGAGAAATGGCAACGGAGTGGCCAGCACGAGGGAAGGAGAAGGGCGCTTTCCCTCTTTCTTCTCCCTGCTCCTCCTCTTTCCCTCGTGCCAGCTGCTCCATTTCCCGTTTCTCCATTGCAGCGCAGCATAGCGCCCAGGATCCACTTTGATTGGGGCGGGGGGTAATTTAACAACCGGTGTGCCCAGGGTCAGGTTGGCCATTGTGGGAGGCTTGTCCCACATGTGCAGTGGAGCTGGAGAACAGGGATGGGTGACGCCTCCCACAACGGCCAACTGACCCTGGGTGAACCGGTTGTTAAATTATTTGAATCCCACCACTGCTACCAACCTCCCAATCATCTGCTTAGTATCTGACAGTTGGACGACCCTAACGGTGGGATAGAGAGTCAGTTTGGTGTAGTGGTTAAGCTAGACACTAGGTGTAGTCCTGTTTTGGACCTGAAACCTGCTGGTTGATTTGGGTGACTTGGAATTGGACCAAGTCATTCTCTCTCAACCCCTGGGAAGAAAGCAATAGCAAATCATTTCCAAATCTTGATAAGGAAATTGCAGAGACCTGTCCAGGTCATGACCAAAAGTCAACTCTGTTTGAAAGGCACACACATAAAAAAGTGGGCAAACAAGGCAGCTCATATAACATGATATGAGCTGTCACAGCATGCCACAAATTGAATTCAAGAAGATGGAAAGATGCTAATGTATTTCTCTCTTAAGAATTCATCCAGCATTGTAACATTAAGTAATAGGCAGGAGAAACTGGTGTTCTACCCCAGCTATGGACCACAAAGAATGCAGCACACACAAAGTCTGTACAAACCTTAGTTTACTAATTAAGGACTACTAATGAGCTTTCTTAGTAGTCATCAAACACAAATACAGTTTAAAGCAGTCTTTTCTGAACACCGGCTGTTAATTCAACTTCATTAACAGCCAGCACGAGTCCACGAAATAGTAACTCAAATCTGAGTAAACAGTCTTGTAGATAACAATAATCTTAGGGTGGTTGGCAAAATGCCCAGAAGCAATTTGCAGGAAAAATGCCAAGAGAGAGAATAAGAGCCGATCAGACATTTCTGGAGTCAAGACACAAAGGAGTATGATCATCCCTTAAATAGGCTAGGGGAGTGGCCAATTAGCCCCAAGCCTTACTCCCGAGGAGACCTCCTCCTGAGGAACCATTCCTGCCTTTTGGCAGCTCTGTGTGCCCATGCATTGAGAATAGGCTCCTCCTCTTCTTCCTCATCATTGATGGGAGCTTTTGGAGGTTCTGAAGGCCCTGGTTGAATCTCTGCCTCTGGCACTGAGTCCTCGCCAGCCTCCTCACTGTCCGACTCAGGTGACAACTGCACAGGCCGCTGGCGCATCACCACATCAGCCTCTTCGCTGTCGGAATCAGCTACCAGCTGCACGGGCTGCTGGCGGGCCACAACAACTGGAGACAATAACAACAATGGTTTATATCAACCCTTATATGTATTCTTTGATATGGACGATCAAGGCCTTTTCCTCATTGCCCCAGAAATATAGCTATCTTCAAGAATATATTCTTTTTTTAATCTATTTTTTTAATAGCAACCTTTTAAGGTCCCTAACGTATACTTGCTTATTGACCGGTTTGCTTAAGTGCTCTGCCTTTGCTTGCTTTGCACTTTGGGAAGCTGGGAGTAAGCAGGGGGCAAAAAGGACCCAGAATGGCTCTTACGCTGCAAATAGCATTAATAGCATTAATTAACTTGGCTCAGCCTGTGCCAGGAGATGTGAAAATATTCATGGAACCTTTCCTTGGAGATTGATTCCCAGCCGTGTCAGGGGGATAGTGCTATTTGTATCACACACTTTAGTGAGCTGACAAGCAGTTATTTCTAAGTCAAGTTGTATACAAGAGACTTCATTTCCTGATCTGGTTGCTCAGAGAACTCACATGCCAGAAAAATCAGTCATCACTTTTCCTCACTTGAGAAGCTTCTCCCTGAATTCTTCTGCTTCAACAGCTTCTGATGTTCATCTTTCTGTCAGAGGAATTCCCCCTCCCCTTCCCTGAATTTAGTGTTTTTTAGTGGTTCTTCCTAAAGCAGGGGTCTCCAAATTTAGCAACTTTAAGACTTGTGGATTTCAACTGCCAGAATTCCCCAGCCAAAGAATTGAACTGTTGTCTGTGAGCAGAGTCAGCCTACTAATCACTGCGCCCCCCCACGGCTCTTATCAGGGACGGGTTGCTAACTTACTGATACTGGTGCGCTGTGCGCGCATCTCCACGTTTTGTGCGCACGTGCGCTTGCTATGCACGCGCACCCCCTCATGCGATTTTGCTTCTGCGCATGCGCGGAAGCAAAATCTCACCGAAATCTTACGAGGGGACGCACACGCGTGCGAGATTTTGGCGAGATTTTGCTTCCGTGCATGTGCAGAAGCAAAAAAGCCCAAAAATTCTTTTAAAAAGATGGCAATGCACGCGACTGACCGGCAAAGATGGCACCGGAGTGGTCGCACGCAAATTGCGCAATTGGCCACTCCCTACCGGAGCTACGCACCGGACCGCACCGGTAGGAACCCACCACTGGCTCTTATACAACACAATATAAACAAGCAATAGTACAAAACACACACGAGTCCTATTGAAGTCCTTTGTACTGGGAGTTTTGGGGGGCAGCATGACTACCTGCTTTAATAGGTAGCCATGGAGGCTTTAGTACATTCCTGCACCAAGCAAAGGGCTGGCCTAGATGATCTATAAAGTCCCTATCAGCTTATACATTCTATTTAATGAGAATCACATCAAATCACAGCTACAGGTAGTCCTCGACTTGCAACAGTTCATTTTGTCACCGTTCAAAATGATAACGGCACTGAAAAAAGTGATTTATGACCGTTTTTCACACTTAAAAGCAGTGCAGCATCCCCACAATCATGTGATCACAATTCAGACGCTCGGCAATTAACTCATATTTATGATGGCTGCAGTGTCCTAGGGTCATGCCATCACCTTTTGCGACCTTCTGACAAAGCAAAGTCAATGGGGAAGCCAGATCCACGTAACAACCGTGTGACTAACTTAACAACAGCAGTGATTCGCTTAACGGCTGTGGAAAGAAAGATCATAAAATGGGGCAAAACTCACTTAACAATTGTCTCCCTTATCCACAGACATTATGGGCTCAATTCTGGTCATAAGATGAGGACAGCCTGTAGAGTATGTTCTGAATCATCCGACTACAGTTCTTCCCCTGAAACAAAAGCTTCTCTACCCTTCTAATCCACTCACAATTTAATTAATTTAATTTAATTTATTGTATTTCTATGCTGCCCAACTCCCGAAGGACTCTGGGCGTCTTACAACAGGATACAGAAAATACATTTAAAAACATCATAAAAGATTAAAAAACAGTTAAAAATCACATACATACTTATCATTCAAGGCCGGACCTCGCAAATTGCGAGATCAATGGCCCCAAGCCTGCCGGAAAAGCCACGTCTTCAATGCTTTCTGGAAGGCCAATAGAGTGGGGGCAGTCCGGATCTCAGGGGGTAGTTGGTTCCAAAGAGCCGGGGCAGCCACAGATAAGGCCCTTCCCCGCGGGCCTGCCAGCCGACACTGCTTAGCTGACGGGACCTGGAGGAGACCAACTTTGTGGGATCTTACCGGCTGCTGGGAACTATGAGGTAGAAGGCGGTCTCGAAGATAACCTGGCCCTGAGCCATGTAGGGCTTTAAAGGTAACAACCAACACCTTGAATTGAGCTCGGAGACCAATAGGAAGCCAGTACAGCTCGCGGAGGATTGGTGTAATGTGGGTGTACCTAGGTGCACCCACAGCCATTCGGGCGGCTGCATTCTGGACCAATTGTAGTCTCCGAACACTCTTCAGGGGTAGCCCCATGTAGAGTGCATTGCAATAATCCAACCGTGAGGTGATAAGGGCATCGGTGACTGTGAGGAGAGCCTCCTGATCCAAGTAGGGTCGCAATCGCTGCAACAGGCGAACCAGTGCAAAGGTCCCCCTAGCCACAGCTGTTAGATGTTGATCTAATCTTAGCTGTAGGTCTAGGAGGACACCCAAATTGTGAACCAGTTCTGAGGGGGACAATTTCTCCCCCCCCCCCAAATAAAAACACTTGACTCTTCAGTCACATATAAACGGGTATGAAATGGCATGCACAGAGGTCTTCTCCTCAGTTGGCCAACATCATCACGTATTCTCCTCTTGCCGATCCTTTTGTTTTTAAAGACTCCTTTTGTTGATATAAAATTCTCTTGGCTTGGCGAATGAGACGGGTTGCACGCAAAGAATTTAAACTACAGATTCGGGTCATGAAGGAAACTGTTTTGCATTACCTCTTAAGACAATTTCAAAATAGTAAGGCCCTCGCTCTTTTATATGAGTCTGAAATAAAGAGAACAAGGCAGAGAGGGTCTGATGGGGAAACAAGAACAACCAATACTTCATGCAAACAAAACAGATTTTTCCCCCTTCGCTTGTTTCCTGGGGGGATTCACTGCCATATTCAAGAACAAGACTGCCACCGAGGCCTTTAGTGTTCGGTGACCATCTGTACCAGGCCATTATCAGGGGAGTGAGATTGATTTTCCTCCTCTTTGTTCACTTATCCTAATACTCAGGAGTCTGCAATAGGTTCTGCATTGGGGCGGGGGGGGGGTGAGGGTTGGGGGAGCAGGAAGGAAAGGCTAAAGAGCCTGTAATTCATCCATAGCAGGAGGAGCAGAAAGCATCTTGTGCAGAAGAAGGCAGGGTTGCTTCTTATAGGTGTCTTGAATTACACGGCGGGACCTCTCTACATGGATTGCTTTTGTGCAGTTATACTACTTGCCCTGTGTAGCCAGGGTGATAAATTATGTTGCATCTGCAGTTATATAAGAAATGAGGCATTTTGTCTTTCCTCAAGACCTTATAGTTTAATAGCACAAACAAGGGCAAACACATTGAGGGGCTGCTGTATTCTGGAACCATGCTGACATCACATTATTGTTACAAAAATTTGTTTAGCTTGGTTGCGGTGCTGACAGCTAAACCTCTCCTCGGTACATTTTAAGCATTTCCTATTTTCTTTAGAGCAGATTTGAGCAAAACTGTAACTCACTGAGAAGTCTGAGAGGCCAGGCTGCTGAAATGTAATTGCCCAGTTTTCTCTGGAAATTTGATAGCAATGGCAAGGAAAGGAAGATGTTGGGATGGTTGGGTGGATGGTTGAATGTTTGGATGGATGGATGGATGGATGGATGGATGGACGGACAGGTTATACCTATTCTTAATTCATCTGTACAATAATTTCTCTACATTACCTTGTCATGTTCATTGTGATCCATGGCCAAATGGCAATAGCAATAATACAAAATAAAAATATTACTCAATGATTACAATAGAATAGAATAGAATAGAATAGAATAGAATAGAATAGAATAGAATAGAATAGCATAGAATAGAATAGAATAGAATAGAATAGAATAGAATAGAATAATAGAGTTGGAAGGGACCTTGGAGGTCTTCTAGTCCAACCCCCTGCTCAGGCAGGAAACCCTACACCACTTCAGACAAATGGTTATCCAACATCATCTTAAAAACTTCCAGTGTTGGAGCATTCACAACTTCTGGAGGCAAGCTGTTCCACGGATTAATTGTTCTAACTATATCAGGAAATTTCTCCTTAGTTCTAAGTTGCTTCTCTCCTTGATCAGTTTCACCCATTGCTTCTTGTTCTACCCTCAGGTGCTTTGGAGAATAGTTTGACTCCCTCTTCTTTGTGGCAACCCCTGAGATATTGGAACACTGCTATCATGTCTTAGATTAGAT
The DNA here is from genome assembly GCA_023053685.1 of Diadophis punctatus similis. Classification (NCBI taxonomy): domain Eukaryota; kingdom Metazoa; phylum Chordata; class Lepidosauria; order Squamata; family Dipsadidae; genus Diadophis; species Diadophis punctatus. Next base: position 4,606,700 of record JALIGW010000034.1, on the reverse strand, counting down.
TAGATTAAATTTTAATTAACTGGCTGCCCAGGCTGGAAAACACATTGTGTGACCTTGCCTTAGAGCATTTAACCACATTGCAAGTTTTATGTAAAATTAATTATAAAACTAGTTATATCTGATAATGGTGTTTGATTATTCTCTCCTGTCATCCCAATTTAATGCAGGCACCCAGACTTTTCTCATACACTTTCTGATCATACACTGATAATTCACAGATCAGATCTCGGATCTAAATTATCAAGTTCAAATTCTAAGGAGCACTGAAAGTCTAGCATAGAAACAAAATCCTTTCAGGAGTAGAAATGTTTTCAGATACCATTGGATACAACTCAAATTAAACAGAGATGTACCTGAATTGCTGACTATAAATTGTTCAGTTTTGACACTGTGATTTTCCTTACAAACCCAATATTCTCATCCTATGATTAAAATATGTAGCAAGTGTTTGGTCTTTGTTATTATAAACGTAGGAGTTATGGTTTATAAACCATATGGTATTATAAACATAGGAGTTATGGTTCTGTTGGGACTGTAGACAGCAATTTTGCTATATATATATATATATGTGTGTGTGTGTGTGTGTGTGTGTAACATTTTTTGCTGATAAATGAAAATAAAGGGAGACTATTATAGATCTATTTCGAGCTATTTTGCTCTCGTCAGACTATATATATATATATATATATATATATATATATATATATATATATATATATATATATATATATATATATATATATATATATATATATATATATATATATAGCATTATTATATAACTAATAATGTGACAACTAATTTTAAATATTAGAGGTTCACTGGACATTATTATTGTCATTAATGCTTTACTTTTCTCCTTAGGACCACTGAAATCTCTTTGTTGACCAATGTTGGCCCAAGACTTAAAAGTAGTTACGGATAGGATGTGCGGCAGACGGTAGCTAAGGCTTCTTGCTCTCTGTCTCCTGATGTAGGAAAACAATAATATTTCTAAAAGGAGCAAAAGAATTGGAAATTGTCATTCATTGAATATGAATCCTATGTGATATTTAATATCCTACATATATTAAACATATGTTTATTGAAGAGGAAAAAGAACACCCTATCTCAAAGAAAAGTCAACACAGATCAGAATATTTTAAAACCACACATCAAAGCTAGTGCAAACTATAGTTGCATAGTTTGCCCATAGCTGTCTAACCTAGGATTCATCAAGAATTTCCATAGTGACTGAAAGAAAGACTAAAAGCTATGTTTATCAATCAGTAACCAAGGAATAGCAGTCTCTTTCTCTCCCTCTCTCTATCTCTCTCTCTGTCTGGAGATCTTTTAGAGAAAGAATGCTGAGATTTCCTGCTGATTATGAAAGGTGAGTGATGGAGATGAGAGGACCTTAGACATCATTAGAGGAATCTGATATCATTATCTTTCTGTACTTCATCACAACACCAAAGATGACTACCTGAGGCAAAGCAGACATCCTACATCAGATATAATTAGCAAAGACTGTCAGTACAAATTTCAATACTCTTGTCTCTGTAGAATTATTCTACAGGGTATTTGTCAATCCAACTCGTCTTGTCTCTTCCACTCCCAGCCCTTCTGCTCAGTTCAAATGTATAACGCTTCAAAGTTGCAGATAATAGAGCGAGCAGTGCTCAGAAAACTGAATGTAATGCTTTTGGTTTAAATTATTTGTAATTTGGAACTCCTTAAAAATTCCTAGGATGTGGAGTTGGACAGGTACAATTGAGTGCTCTCTTCCCTATAAATACCACTCCCCCAACTGAGAGGAGTCTCCTTAAATATGACAAATGTAGCCCATATTTGGGTTTCAGTCTCTTTTTTTGTGGAAATGAATAGGTGTAAACAGCTGATGTTCAGTTGGGACAAAACCGGAATTCTCATTTGTACAGTACAGCATGCAGTGAAAAGGTTTTAGGATACCTTTTGGATTGGATTGCAGAAGCATTCCTATTGAAAGTATCAGGCCTATCCGGCACTGTAGTTGCTTTGGACTGATTTAGCATTGATGATCAGAATTGCATTTAACTTACCCTTGGTTGATATCATAAAGCTAAGCAATAGCAATAGCACTTAGACTTATATACCGCTTCATAGTGCTTTACAGCCCTCTCTAAGCGGTTTACAGAGTCAGCATATTGCCCCCAACAATCTGGGTCCTCATTTTACCCACCTCGGAAGGATGGAAGGCCGAGTCAACCTTGAGCCTAGTGAGATTTGAACAGCTGAACTGCTGAACTAGCAGTCAGCCTGCAATGGCTGCATTTAACCACTGCGCCATCTCGGCTCTAAGCAGGACTGGACTTGGCTTGTTTTTGGAAAGGACATTACCAAGAAATATCAGCAGTGTAGGTTAGAACAGTGTTGGTGAACCTTTTCAGCACTGAGTGCTGAAATGGAAGTGCGCATGCGTGGGAGCATCAGAAACAGGAAGAGCAGCTCCGTGGTGCGCGTGGAGCTCCCATGTGTGGGAGCGCCGGAAACTGGAAAAGCAGCTCCCCGGCGTGTGCGCAAGGGAGCACCAGAAACTGGAAGAGCAGCTCCCCGGTGCGCATGTGTGCACGGGGAGCTGCTCTTCCTGTTTCCAGTGTGTGCATGCGTGCCGGCCACCTGGTCTTCTGGTTTCTGGCATGCATGTGTGCATGCGTGCATGCATGCACGAAGACCAGCTGGCCTGGAAGAATAATGGGTGACGGCTGGCGTGGCTGGAGAGATGGCTCTGTGTGCCACTTCCGGCATGCACACCATAGGTTCACCACCATGGGGTTAGAACAAGAAATTGAAAACAAATCTTTAAAAACAGGGTGGTGATTTGTTTTTTTAAAATGATGTGATAAAGTTAATGCCTACTTTAAAAATAATTCCGTTAGGAGTGCCATTTTATGAATGTGGAATAGAGGTAAACCCAGGCTGTGTCTCAAAAAAAATATGTTTATTTGCCTCAGCACAAGAAGCATTTTATACAAATAAAAAAAATGGTGAACATATTAAGATTTTAATACAGGAAAATGGAGAACTAAAGATGAAATCAAGAGAACTGACTTCAGAGGGATTTACTTTTCAGTGGTTTTTGAATAAATTTAGTTCATTTATGTATTAATACTATCAGATACAAAAATACAAAAAGATAGGAAAGATAGGGGAGGGGAAAGGGAAGGGAAAAGTGTGGGAAAGGGAGGGGAGAAAAGGCGTTGATTCCAAACTCCCTTTGGTGCACTAGAATAACATAATAACATCATATTATATTGATGATCAAACCTCAACTTTTTACTTTTACATAATAATATAAACTGGCCATTTCTATAACAACAAACCTATCTAATCGGTAAAACCCAAAATCAAAGTTTCATTTTTTTTCTGCCTTGAGCAGAAAGTCCAGAAGCAGCTTCCAAGTAGAAACAAAAGTAGTTGAATTTTTGTCTTTAATCAAAGCCGTCAGTTTAGCCATCTCTGCTAACTCCATCAACTTCCCATCCATTGTGGGAATCAAAGTGTCCTTCCATTTTTGCGCATAAAGTAATCTTGCTGCCATCAACATATATAGCATCAAAGTTTCAATTTTTTTTCTAAGTCTTTTTCTATTAAACCCAAAAGAAAAGTTTCTGGTTTTAGCTTTATATCCACTTTGAGAATCTTCTATATTAAGATATGAATCCTACTCCAATATTTCTTTGCTTTGTCACATGTCCACCATAAGTGAACTGCTTTACTTTTACATTTCCAACATTCATTTGAAATACATTCTTGACAACTTATCTGGTGTTAAATACCAATGATACATTATCTTATAAAATTTTTCTTTTAAGTTATAATTTAATCTAAATTTTAAACCTTTCATCCACATATTTTCCCATTGTTCAAGCATGACATTATATCCCAAATTCCTTGCCCACTGAATCATGCAGTGTTTTACATGTTCATTCTCCAAATTCAAATTCAATAACAATTTATAAACTTTAGTAATAGTATGTACATGACTACCACACAGCAGGATTTCCAATTTATTTTTCACAAAATCAAACCCATATGGTAACTCTTTTTGTTGGCTTTAAATCTTTCTTTCAATTGTAAATGTGTAAACCAAGGGCAGATACGTCCTTCTGATTCTAACTCCTCCTTAGACTTAAGGATAGGATCACCAAAGTAAAAAGATACTATTTGAGCTTAGGTCCACCAGTCTGGCTTCTCCATTATTTCTTTTCTAAAAACAAATGCCCCTTCCTGGGGCAACATCCAGAAAAGCATCTTTACAGAAAGTCTTGTTTAATATTTATTCCAAATTCTTAGGATGGCATGCTTAACAAAATGGTTATTAAAATCAACATTTACCTTAATGTTTTCATACCATAGGTAACTGTGCCATGCAAATCTTAATTCATTACCTTCTAAATCAAGTAGCCTCTTATTTTGGAGGTTCACCCACTATTTTAGCCAGACCAAACAGCAAGCATCAAAATACAATTTCAAATCTGGTAGACGCAAACATCCTCTCTCTTTAGCATCTTGAAAAAGTTTATATCTAATTCTTGGTTTCTTCCCTTGCCATAAGAACTTGGAAATATCCTTCTGCCATTGTTTAAATGGAGTATCAGACACAAGTATTGGCAACGTCTGAAACAAAAAAAAGCATCTTGGGTAAAACATTCATCTTAATTATAGAAATTCTACCCAATAAAGATAAATGCAATTTATCTCATCTTAATAAATCCTTTCTGATATCATTCCAAAGAGACACATAGTTATTTTAAAACAATTTTGCATTTGTATTTGTCAATAGAATCCCCAAGTATTTCACCTTTTTCTCATCCTTAAAACAAGATGTTTTTAATCAATATATCATTAATCCTGAGAGGTCAAATTCTTAATAAGCATTGTTGTTTTCTGTTTGTTTACTTTAAACCCCGCTAAGACTCCAAACTAATTTAATTTTCTCATCAAATATTTTATATTATAACCAAGTCATCAGCAAATGCCCTCAATTTATGAACTTCCTTTTTGATATTTATACCTACTATTTTTTCATCCTGCCTAATATATCTGTTCAAGACTTCCAATACCAATATAAACAACAAGGGAGATAAGGGGCATCCTTGTCTTGTACCTTTTTGAATTTTTCATAAATTGGTTAAACCTCCATTAATAATAATGTTTGGTTGCTGTGACATATAAACTGCTTTAACAATTTGAATAAAATTCTCCCCAAAATCCATATCTTCCAAAACTTGAAACATAAAATCCCAATTTAAATTGTCAAAGGCCTTCTCTGCATTTAACATTTTCAGCGGTGGTGGGATTCAAATAATTTAACAACCAGTTCGGCCAGGGTCAGGTTGGTCGTCATGGGAGGTATGGCCCATCCCCATCCTCCAGCTCCACTGCATATGTGGGATGAGCCTCCAGCGACAGCCAACCTGACCCTGGGTGAGCTGGATTGACTATCCCCCACCCACCCCTGCTGTCAAAGTGGATCCTGTGCACTGCACTGCAATGGAGAAATGGGAAACGGAGCGGTTGGCACGAGGGAAGGAGAAGGCCGCTTTCCCTCTTTCTTCTCCCTGCTCCTCCTCTTTCCCTCATGCCAGCTGCTCCGTTTCCCATTTCTCCATTGCAGTGCAGTGCCATGCCGTTGAGCTTGTCCCACCCACCACTGCCTAGATGCCCTCACTTCCCCCAAGCATTTCTTTGCTAACCTGATTTCCAGCTCCATCGCATTTCTCCGTCGCATTTCTCAACACCGTGTGCAGGGAAACAAAAGTTTGTGGCACTAAGAAAAGAAGTTCAATCAATCAATTCCAGCTTCGCAAAAACTTTTTTTTTTGCGAGAAGTTCTGCAGCTTTTAATTTTTTATAAAATGTATAAATATTGAAGAAGGAAATAGGAATCCAATTTTTTTTTAAAAAAATACATGAAATTACCAGGAGTTGAGCTTGAATCAAAGACTTTACTTTTGTAAAGGTCCACAAACACTGAACAAGCAATTGCCTATCTGACAGGGTTACACAGAACAAGCTAAGTCAACTGAGAACAATGCTTCTTAAATGCTTCCTTAACACTAAATCAGAGTTTCTTAAACTGTTTGACCCAATTACCCCCTTTTTCAGTCTTGAATAATATCATTACCCCCACTGTACCCTACCTCACCCCAAAATAGCAGACTCAAAAAACAAAACCAGACTCTGTTGTTTTATACAAGTGTCTTGGCAGCTGCAGTTCAAAACTGGGTCCTTGACTCACAAATAAGCAAATTGCTCCAATACCCCAGGATATGCCCAAACTATCCCAACAGAAGAACCATGGCTTTAAAGGGGTGACTCTTTTCACCAGAAAGACTTTGCGAAGTTGCCAAAAGAAGGTAGTTTTCCTTCCCCACAAATATGGATGAAGCTATTGCTTCTTACAGTATAGCTTTAGACAATATTTATGCTTGAGGAACCTTTGTGTCTAAGATGACAAGACTACTGAACTTTGTAAAAAGAGATTTTGACAGGGTCTTTTTCCTTTGTTTTACTATATGATGATAGTGATAGTGAACGGCTTTGCTAACTGATTTTGAAAGATAGAAGAGGTATCATAATGGTTCCTGAACCTCCATATCCTTTTTAAGATCAACAAAGATTTCATCCATCTATCAATTTAGCAAGGTTTTGGTTTTTTTAATCTGCCCCTAGAATCTTTTTTTTTTTTTTTTTGTATTTCATTAGTTACAGTGTCACCGGGTTGTACTTGCACAGCTGCAAATAAAGCATCTGCTCAGAAGTTATTCATGATATAGATTAGCTATGGCTTGTAAAGCTGTAATTCTTAGCTGAATCAGTGGTTTCTCCAAACTGACCTGACTTTCTAGTTAAGTCAAGGAATCGAGTCAGATAATTTCAACTGATTCAGTAATTCAAAATTGCCCATTATATGCACAAAACTGCTTTCCCCAAATCACAATTAAAATGATTCCCCAATCATCTACCAAAATACACTACCTGTCAATGAATACTTCAGCTTCAACCGTAACAATACACACGCACACAATAGATTTAAACTCAATGTAAACCGCTCCAAACTCAACTGCAGAAAATAGGACTTTAGCAACAGAGTGATCAATGCCTGGAATGCACTATCTGACTCTGTGGTTTCTTCCCCAAACCCCCAAAACTTTAACCTTAGACTGTCTACGGTCAACCTCACCCCATTCCTAAGAGGTCTGTAAGGAGCGTGCATAAGCGCACCATCGGGCCTACCATCCCTGTCTTACTGTCCTATTGTCCAAAATTACCTGTACCTACTTTGCTTTTGTTTATGTTTATACCATACCTGCTATCTTGTACATGTTTTGACAAATAAATAAATAAAATAAATAAATAAATCTTTTTAAAAACGAATTCACCAGATTTGATATTTCATGAATTTTGAGCCTAGCTGACACCCTGTGAGTATCTAGTGTGACTCCAACTAATTCTCCTGGCATGGGACAAGCAGTACAACGCTGAGAAGCTGCTTTAAAGTAGAGCTTTATTGGATATTTCTGTTGGCATGCTGAGTATAAATCAAGGTCTTCATTGTGACCTTTGATTCTAGCAAATTTTGCTTCTAGCACAGAATGGCCAGAAAAGACATAGAATGTGCTTCCAGGGGATTTGATTTTTTTTATTTAATTACAAATCAACCCCCAAATTTTGTGAGGAGTCCAGACCATGCTGTATCAAGTCTGCAACATTTCCCCATTATTTCATTTTTTTCTTATCAGAAAAAAAATAAAATCTGCAAAGGAGGGAAACACTTAATGACTCCATGGTATCTTTTGACTGATAGCACTGAGGGCCCTTCAAGGTTTTATATTAGAATTTTAATAAGACACATAATTTCCTTCCTTCCTTCCTTCCTTCCTTCCTTCCTTCCTTCCTTCCTTCCTTCCTTCCTTCCTTCCTTCCTTCCTTCCTTCCTTCCTTCCTTCCTTCCTTCCTTCCTTGATAAAACACTCTTTTAAGTCAGTTTGAACAATGTCTGTGAGCATGCTCACTTGAAGAGAATCTATGTCAGAGATAATATAAAAAAAGAAATCGCAAAGATTACACCCTACTGTTCGTGGCAGGGGAAAAAAAAAGAGATGTTTCAACACAACCCTAATTACAGTCTTGTGAAGCAGTGTTGAGGCCTGCTGTGAAATCGCATCAGGACACAACTTTTTTTTTTAATTGTTCTTTTGCATTCTATTGCCATGGCAACTTCTGCTACTTCATGGTCTCCTTTTGAGAACACAGAACACCTGCAGGAAGAATTGGGTAGCTGAGAAGAAAAAGTTAAGTGTATTGGCAGGATTGGAGCCTAAGTAAATGGAAGAAACCCTCCCCAAATTTGCTTCCCCGGCAGGGCTCAAAATGCAAAAAAAAAAAAAAAAAGATTTTGAAATCACTTCCTCTTTTGCTTGTTTTGGATTATCGGCCACATGCATTTTTCCCAAAGCTTTCAAAGAAAGAAACTAAATAGGAGGAGAACACATGTTCTAAAAAATGAGGTGGCTAATATAACTGATGTAATTATGTAATTATATACAAGATTAAAAGATTAATCCTAATTTATTTTATTTCCTGCTTTAGTCACTTCTTTGGTCTTGACCTGAATATTGTTATGTCTCTCTGAACTTCAGGAGATGGAAAACCACAGCCTATTTCCATGTTTTATTTATTGGCTCTTCATTTGTGGAGAATTTCTAATTGCCCAGAATTGATGAATTGATGAATTGATGCCAACCTACAAAGGCATCAATTCACTTAAACTGTTTCATCTAATTGTTTTTCTTCCATGTTTTGTCTCTATGTCAGACATGAAAAGTGTTATTGTCTGCATTTTTGTCACTGCAATGTTTTCTTTGTCATGCACAGCAGTGGTGGGTTCCTACCGGTGTGGTCCACTCTATAGCACTGGTAGCGGGCCGCTGGTGACGTCACAGTACCGGTGCGGTCGGTTGCTAGTGCCTGGGCGCCGCCATTTTTTTTTAAAAATTTTTTTTTTAATTTTTTAAAAATTTTCTTCTGCGCATGCCCAGAAGCCGAGCTTCCGGCACTGCACATGCGCTGCCTTCCTACCCCACAATGAGTCCAAGCAGGGGAGGATGGCTGAGGGATCATGTGAGACGCTGAAAGAATGGGCAGCAGGAGCTAACTCCATTCCCCTCCCTTCAGCAGTCCGAGAAGCCACGAACGTGCGGTGATGATCCCAGGCATTTTCGCACATTCGAGGCTTCTCGAGCTGCTGAGGGGAGGGGGAACGGGCGGCAGGAGCCTAGGATCACCGAATGGGGAGAAGCATTCAGGCTGGACGGAGCCTCCTAGAAGAACCGCTGCTGCGGTCTTGCTGCTCCCGCTGCGGGGGGCTGCGTTGCGGGTGGGCAATGCCCACCCCCCGCTTCTCCAGCCACTGCCAAGCTCCCAAGGCCCACGCCCACCCAATCACATGGCTGGCAAGCCACACCCACAAAATAAGCCACGCCCACAGAGTGGTAGTAAAAAAATTAGGAAACCGCCCCTGATGCAGAGCTCAAACATACTGAAAAACAGCCCAGCAGAAGTTTAAAAATAACAGAGTTGGAAGGGACCTTGGAGGTCTTCTAGTCTAACCCTCTGCTCAAGCAGGAGACCCCATACCATTTCAGACAAATAACATTGACATTGGACCTTCTGGGGATTTTTAAAATTTTATTTGTTGGTTTACTTTCTGGTCTAGATCTTGGGATAGGATGGAAGTCTAACCCTTCCTTCAATTTTCAAGGTTAGTGGAGAACAATAACTTGGTAACAACTTAATTTCAGATTGCTTTGTAGCCCTTCATTGTTTTATTTATTTATTTATTTATTTATTTATTTATTTATTTATTTATTTATTTATTTATTTATTTATTTATTTATTTATTTATTTATTTATTTATTTATTTGTGAGATTTATATACCGCCTCACAGTGCAAGCACTCTCTAAGCGGTTTACACCAGTAAGCAATGTATATTTATATTGCCCCCAACAATCTGGGTCCTCATTTTACCTACCTCGGAAGGATGGAAGGCTGAGTCAACCTTGAGCCGGTGAGATTTGAACCGCTGACCTGTGGATCACAGTCAGCTAAAGTGGCCTGCAGTACCTGCCTCTAACAGCTGCGCCACCTCGGCTCATTTGCAGTGAAGAACTACAAATCCTAATCACGCATCCAGAAGCCTCAGAGGTGGGTTCCTGCCAGTTCAGACCAGTTCTATAGAACCGGTAGCGGGAATTTCCCCCCGCTCGCCAAACTGGCAGCGATGGCCGGCTGGACACGCCTCCGAACTGACTCTCTTGACGCCATAGGCGGCGCCATCTTGTTTTTTGCTTCTGTGCACGTGTAGAAGCTGGGGTTTTAGCACTGCAAATGCATGCGCGCCCACACGAAGTGTGCCCGTGTCCGCGCGGCATGTGAAGAAGTGAACCAGCAGAGAGGTAAGTCAGAACCCACCCTTGCTTTCACTATATTTGAAAATCAACAAATTGCTATTTTTTCCCTCTTTAACTAAAACTTCAGTGGCATTCCAATTACAATGGAATTTAATGACAGTAGACTCAATGTGGGAAAGAGGTCTGCCAGAGTTTAGAAAAATAGCTGCGGGGAAATTTTGATTTTTAAAAAATTAATAGCGTCTTCTTTTTTAGCAGATCTAGAAGAAATTTAAAGATAAAGCTGCTGTTTACAAGGGGACCAGTCCTGCCAAGTATAAGACTAAGAGATTTAGACTGATGTCATATTGGGAAGCAAGGGGGCTGAGTGTAAAAACAGCCTCTGCCATTTGGCATTTGGTACCACAATAATCTGTCTTCCTCAAAACACAAGACTCAGGCTCATCCCAAGCCAGACCGAATGGCTGTGGATGTTTGCAACATCTGGAACTCTAGAGACCATTCTACTGTTGCACAAATGTTACCATTGATACATTTTTTTCTTTCGACCTAAAGAAACAAATTCTAGATAACTGTAATTTATCAGATACTGAATAAAGATACTGAATAAAAATTAAGAGCCGAGGTGGCGCAGCGGTTAGAGGCAGGTACTGCAGGCCACTTTAGCTGACTGTGATCCCCAGGTCAGCGGTTCAAATCTCACCGGCTCAGGGTTGACTCAGCCTTCCATCCTTCCGAGGTAGGTAAAATGAGGACCCAGATTGTTGGGGGCAATATAAAAGTACATTGCTTACTGGTGTAAACCACTTAGAGAGTGCTTGCACTGTGAGGCGGTATATACGGTAAATCTCACAAAATAAATAAATAAATAAATAAATAAAGTATTCAGACAAAGTATAATTTATTTGATGATGAACTCATAATGAACTTCTCATTTCCAAAAAATATATCAGGAGTATGCAAATTATCCCAAAGAATATGGACAGATATGTTTTTTTTTTAATTATGTATGTATGACAAGGAATGCAAAAAAAAGTTACATGTTGACATTTTTGTTAGCTACTATCCAATTAGATTGTAGAAATTGCCCAACTATCATCACATTTTATGTCCCTCGCATATTTCTAACTGTCCATCATTTCCAATTTCTAATTGTCCATTATCACTGGCACTTCTGGTACTGAGCTGCACAAACATATACTGAAACTAAAATGGAGACTGCGGGTAAAATATTAGTAGGTACTGGATCAGCCATTTTCAGAAGTAGCGCAAGACACTGATAAGCACTGCAAGGGGCAATGAAGTGACATCACATCTCAAGCCACTAACCCAGGGGTGTCCAACTGTAAGACTTGTAGACTTCAACTCTCAGAAACCCCAGCCAGCATGGGATTCTGGGAGTTGAAGTCCACATATCTTAATGTTGCCAAGATTGGACACCCCTGCTGTAACACTAAGGAACGTGAAGTGGGATTCAAATGGTCTATTCCTAAAAGAGGTGGCAGATTTTTAAACCCATGGGAGTAACTCATTGAACTGTTTACTACTTAAAAGTGGTCCTTTTGTCTGCGATGATCATTATTGGTTATTAATGGCCATCAGATGAGGTGACATACGGCAGGGTTTTCTATCTCTGTGCCTAATCCAATGATCTGTGGAACTTTTCAGTACCATTGCCCTTCAGTCTGCTGAACTGAAACTCGAGCCCTGATTACTGCTGAGTTATCAGATCTTTAATCTTTTGAAACAGAGCACCAGCTGGACATGTGAGATAGCAGCCGAGTTCCATTACTGCTGAATATTGTCATGCCTTTCAGGAGGCAAAGAAAGAGAAATGGGCAAAAAGAAAAAAAAACCGCAACAGAGCACCCAGGAGACAACAGCCACAGCAGGGGACAGATGAACAGCCACAGCAGGGGACAGTGCTGAAGTGTCTCTTTCCATTAGATACCTCTAATCTACAGCCTTCCTGCACAGCAATAAGTACCTCCAAAAATCATTTAAGAAACCGGAAGATGCATTGTTATTATAACATGGCGTTCCTACTTCTGAAAGAATACCCCACACCAGTTACAACATCAAAATTATTGTCTTTTGTGACCAAGGAAGTGGCAAATTAAATGGTTCTGATTTGGGGAGAGACATAACAAGATTAGCTGACAAATGTTGAAAATAGTTCTCTGAATGATCTTTTCATTCAGATGCAGCCGCTGTAAAGAATCAAGGCAACAATAATTAGTTCAAAGATATGTCTTACTCTAACTTCAAGCACGCATAGCAAACTTTGTTCCCCCAATTTCTATGTACCGTATTTTTCGGAGTATAAGACGCACCGGAGTATAAGACGCACCTTAGTTTTTGGGGAGGAAAATAGGGGGAAGCAATCTGCCTACCAGGTATTCATCTGGCTAGCATCCTTAGTCTGGTCAGCTTCAGCACATTATTTTATCCTCTGGTTAGGACTTAAAAAAACCTTCTGAGAGAGTAACAATGAAAGAGCCTGCAAGCCAGTAAGAGCTGGGAAAATCGTTAGCACCTGGTTAGGGCTAGAAAAAAACTTCTTTGGAGCAAGTAGAGCAATGAAAAAAAAACCTGCAAAGACTTAGGGCTGGAAAAACATTCTTCCGAGAGAGTAACAATGAAAGAGCCTGCAAGGTAAGAACTGGGAAGATCTGTTAGCACCTAGTTAGGGCTGGAAAAAAAAGCTACATTCGAAGTATAAGACACACCCAAATTTTCAGCCACTTTTAGGGAGGAAAAAGGTGTGTCTTATACTCCAAAAAATATGGTAAATTTCATTGGCTTAATGGAGTTGCTGGAAAAGCGATTTACTGATAACTCTTTTTAAATACATTTTTTTTAATATAACCTGAATTATGGGCAATTTGACTTAAAGCATTTCCAGCACACTAATAATATAAAAAGGATCCCCATTGTGATTAGGACAACAGATGGTTGAAAAATGTAACACGGTGGCAGGAAATACCTATATTATTTCACATTTATTATTATTATTATTATTATTATTATTATTATTATTATTATTATTATTATTATTATTATTATTATTATTATTATTATTATTATTATTATTATTATTATTATTATTATTATTATTATTATTATTATTATTATTATTATGTCCACATCCAAGGAACATGAGCTTTACAGTGTCTACTCATTAGATGAAAAAGGTATTGCATATAAAATTCTGAATTAGCCAAATTGGAGATTTCATATTATGTAGTCCCTACCAAATTTCCATACCCTTTTTGAAGCAATCAAGTTCCACCTTATCCCTCCTTTAGCAGTTTGAAAGAAAAAAAAGAGGAAGGAAGGAAGGAAGGAAGGAAAGAAGGAAGGAAGGAGGAAGGAGGAGGAAGGAAGGAAGGAAGGAAGGAAGGAAGGAAGGAAGGAAGGAAGGAAGGAAGGAAGAGAAGGAAGGAAGGAAGGAAGGAAGGAAGGAAGGAGAGAGAGAGAGAGAGAGAGAGAGAGAGAGAGAGAGAGAGAGAAAGAAAGAAAGAAGTGTGTGTGTGTGTGTGTGTCTGTGTGTCTGTGTGTGTATTGAGGAGGGCGGATATCCACATAATAGTGAAAAAACGCTGTGGTTCTGCTCCTATCCTGCATTGATTGATTGATTGATTGATTGATTGATTGATTGATTGATTGATTGATTGATTGATTTGATTTTTATCCCACCTTTTATTACTCAAGGTGGCAAACATACATAATACTGTTCCCTCTTCCTATTTTCTCCACAACAACAACCCTCTGAGGTGGGTAGGGCTTTGTTAGAGTGATTGCCCCAAAGTCACCCAGCAGTCCTCGGTGGGCCCATCAGAGCAGGACTTTGAGGCAGGCAGCTAGGGGCTTTTACACAGCTGATGTAGCAGAAAGATTTCTATTGGCTTCATGAAATGAGACAGCAATTCCTAAAGCTAAAGAAGGGGCTGCCATATGTGAATTCCAGAACCTAGAGCTATCTGTTACTTCCATCCTGACCAGAAGGTTGACTGTTCTTGAATGACTATAAAAAGGAAGTGGCATATCTAGGTCCCAACTTTCTACAAGGGTCCCATCATATGATATTTGTGTAAGGTGACCAGATGTCCCGCTTTTGGCGGGACAGTCCCGCTTTTGAACAATTTGTCCCGCATCCCGCGGCGTCTTTAAAAAGTCCCGATTTTCTTCTTCCTCCTCCTCCAAACAGCACTTTCTGTTTTCATGTGCCGAGCCTCAAAGCCACGCCGCCACCACCCCCTTAGTTAACCATCCGGCGCTGTCCCCGGTCGCCTTTAGCTGGAAGGACCGCGAGTGCGCCCGTCCATCAGTGGCTTCTTACAGCTGCAAGCTGAGACTGGAGGATCGAGCGCGGGATGTCGGGGAGAGAAGAACACATTTACCTGGCCTCACCCCCCCCCACGGAGCACGGAGCAGTGAAGCTCACGCCGCAGAAAAGCTAAGCTTCCAGCCTTGCTCTCCCCCTGCCAGTCACCTCCTCGCTCTCGCCCTCTTTTGTCTCACTTCCTCTTTCGCTGCTGCTTTTGGTACCACTGCCTCGCAGTTTCTCGCCTTCTGCAGCTCGGAAGAACAAGTCCGCCTCCTGCTCGGTGGATGGCGAAGAGGTGGTTGTTATGAGGAGTCTGTACGTGGGCTTGGAAGGCAGGTGCGGGGAGTAAGGGGAGGCGACTCCACCACTGTACAGCCCCTCCGCTTCTTCCTGTCGCTTGGCTGTGCAGCGCCGTTTCCCGCTCCGCTGCTCTTCATCCGGTTCGGCTCGGGCTGCTCGAGTGAATCCCGGACAAAGAACGGCGAACGGATGGCTGCAGTAGTGCTGGCTGGCTGGCTGGCTCTCCTTGGAGCGCCCAGGCCGGGCAGGAGGACGGAGGAACCTCCTTAGAGTGAGTGCCCCGGGATGCGGTAGGAGAGGGCGGCTTCAGAGTTGTGCAAATAAAGGGTTAACTTTAGATTTCCTTATTTAATTTAATTTAATTTAATTTATGAGGAAGGCGGGGCAAAAAGCGAAGAGAACAAGCAAAGTGGTTGCGAGGAGAAAGCCTACACACACACACACACACACACACACACACACACACACACACACACACACACACACTCACTCTACTACGGTATCTTTCAGATGACGTGGGAGACAGCTTGCTTGACAAAGCCAAGCCAGTAAACAAGATCTGAATGTTTGAAAAGTAACATTCATATATCTGTTTATACAATGGTGGTTTGGATGCTTAAAGAGAAATTAGGTATAACTGTATTTGTCAATACAACATTAAAAAGTTTTAAGCTTTTTAAATGACTGGTCCTTTTGGCAAATGAGAGCTTGACTGTCATAAACCCATTTTCCCACGCTTCGTCTACTAGGCTTCACTGCAAGAGACCCGGGGCGGAGTGATAATTTCAATGCAAGAAGCTAAACTGATCGTCTTCATTCTATGAAATTTTTTGTTGCTCCATATAGATGCAAATTATATTATGCAAATTTTATGCAAATTTTTAATCAAGAAAACCCCCCCCCGGCAATGGTGTCCCGCTTTACCAATGTTAAAATCTGGTCACCTTATATTTGTGGCCCCAGTTTGTGATTCTAGATATCCCCAATGGTTTCCACTTCACTGTTTACATTTTTTAAATGTTCTTGTTTAATTAAATAGAAAAGAGTGGAATCATAAACAAAAAAAGAAAAGAGAGCACAAAAAACCCACGAAAGTTATGTAGGCTTTTTCTATATATGTATATTTAAATAATACCAAATTTCAATATATTATTTTTGTGATATATATATCTCACGAGATACGAGTGCCCTAACATACGAGATATTTGAGATACGAGCTGTCGAGTGAGCGAAGTTTTGCTTTGAAATACGAGCAAAATTTGAGATACGAGGAACGGCCGGCTGCACACGACCCACTCATTTCCGCAACATTCTGAAAGGGAGGAAACCTTCAGCCAGATTTGAATATCAAAGAGAATTTTCCCCCTTTAGCTTAGCCATCGTGGCGTCTGTAGGGCTCTTGGGGGGGAGGGGAGGCAGAGAGAAGGGAAAGGCAGGAAGGAAAGGGAAAAAGAATGGACCTGAAAGGAAGAGAAAGGGGAGAAGAGAGGGGGGGAACACTCTCTCTCTCTCTCTCTCTCTCTCTCTCTCTCTCTCTCTCTCTCTCTCTCTCTCTCTCTCTCTCTCTCTCTCTCTCTCTCTCACACACACACACACACACACACACACACACACACACACAGACCCCTAGCAGCCAGCCAGCCAGCCCAGCCAGCCAGCCTGGGGGCTGGAACGGATTAATGGCATTTCAATGAATTTCAATGGGGAAAATTGCTTTGAGATACGAGCAAATTGACATACGAGCAAGGTTACAGAACGGATTAAACTCGTATCTCGAGGTACCACTGTATATATATATATATATATATATATATATATATATATATATATATATATATATATATATATATATATATATATATATATATATATATATATATATATATATATATATATATATATATATATATATATATCACTATAATAGAATACTGAGTATAATGTAGGACCCCAAGTCCCAGAAGAGATTGACTCAGTCAAGAGAAAAGACTAAGGAGAGGAAAGAAGGGGAGACAAAATGGAGAATTGTGAGTGTGCTAAAAGTGTTAGGTAATAAAAAGTTGACAACTTGCTCTAATATGTCTACTAAGAACCCTCTAAGAAAAAACACAACTCTCTGAGAGGTAAACTTGGTGGACCAGCTCTTAGACGTTTCTTGGGACACAGCTTAGAATAAGAAACCTGCAAATTCTCTTAATTGGTCACAATTAGGAGAACCCCAACTCAAATCACATTTAGAAGTGGCACTAATTCCAGGGAAATTAAACTACATCCGCATAAAGCTATCAGCAATTCTGTATCTGATTATAGGCCTTTTCAGGCATTTTCTCCCTTGGGCAGTTAACAAGCGTGTGAGGGAAAGTAGGAATCTGCCCCTTCCTGCCTTTTGCATCCATTCAAACCTGAGACACACACACACACACACATCAAGTCAGTTTTTGTTTGCAACCTTGGCAACTTTATGAAGTATGGACTTCAACTCCCAAAATTCATCAGCCAGCAGCCCCATGCTAACTGGGGAATTCTGGGAACTGAAGTCCATATATCTTAAAGTTGTCAAGATTGAGAAACACTGCTCAAGCTTGTGAGGGAAAGAGCAACTGAAGCAAATTTTTGGGTCACATCCCAGATAATATATTTGTCAAGCCAAAACTATTATTGTATGATAAAATAGTTACTTTGGCTCAAAGTTAATCAGGAATCCTTCAATACTCAGACACATTTTGAGATGGGAATAATAACTTTACGAAACTGAAAACCAGAAGGTTAATTGGTACAGCAATTCAGTTATATAAATTCATAGGGATTATTTTAGCCCTGACATTCCTGATGCCACTTTTACATGAGACAAAATAGTGGAAGTTAAACCGCACATAGTTCACATTGAGGACATACTGTTAAGAATATCAAATAAGCAGGAAAAAGTGACTTTAGCCTACTGAGGTGTATGAATTCATGCTGTGTGGGAAATTGCTAAAACAATAGCAATTTTTTAGATTATCATTTTCCAAAAATCACCTTATAGGTGCGTCTCTTATTGAAATCGGTACTAAATGTGCATAGTTAGAGCATTTCCTAAGAACATAGAGAGACCACCAAGGCATTGTGGAAAGGGAACTACACTGAGACAGTGTAAGTCACAAGAAAAGCAAGACCAGAAAGCTCTAAAAGCGATGTCACCAGATAAAGCCAGACCAAAGCCATAGAAAACTAGAAACTGCTAAAGAAATAGGGAATAGGGAAACTAGAAACTGCCAAAGAAATTAGAATAAGAAATAGAAACATAAAAACAGATATCCCTAAGAAAAGAACCAAGTCAAAGTAATTAGAAAAGCCAGATACACTGGAAAAGAAAATACCAAAATCATTGTAAAATACAAACAATATACAGGACATGTAGGCAGAAATAATTGAATTACAAAAGAGGAACAAACAAAAAACTGAGACATGGCACCAGGAAAAGATTAGCTCTAAAACATAACTTGGGAAAAAGCGGACATCAAGTTTGAAATAATAAAAAATGATACTTAAGGCCCATCCACACCTCTGTTTGAATCCACAGATTCAAACAGGCTAACATTTACCTTTTCTCCTCCCATTGAGATCACTCCCAATATGGAAGAAAAAACAGATACAAACCAGGATGAGGACTATTAACTACCACACAAAACCATGGAAATTAGACCCAAAAGGAAAGAGTATAAAAACGTAAAGTTTACAGTAAGAAGGTGCTTGCTTGCCAGGAACGCTTGAGCTGAACCAGTCACTCTTTGCTTTCCTCCAATAAACTGCTTTCTGGTAGCTGGCCTTTTGAGATTATTTCTAACATTTGCAGAGGGTTTTTTCTCAGGCAGGAACGAACCAGGAATTTTCTTCCAACAATTGGAGAGCCAGGGGGATCCCTGGCCAACCCAGCTATCAGATGGGGATCTGAGGGTCGCTACCCTGCCAGCACAGAAAAGGCTCTCCCCCTTGGTCCCGCCAACCGACATTGTTTGGTTGAAGGGACCTGGAGGAGACTGACTCTGTGGGACCTAACTGGTCGTAGGGATGTATGAGGTAGGATGCGGTCCCAGAGATACCCTGGTCCTAAGCCATGTAGGGCTTTAAAGAGGATAATCAACACTTTGAATTGCACCCGGAGACCAATGGGCAACCAATGCAGCTGGCGGAGAATGGGTGTTACGTGGGTGTATCTGGAGACACCCACCACAGCTCGCACAGCTGCATTTTACACCAATTGCAGTCTCTGAATACTTTTCAAGGGTAGCCCCATGTAGAGGGCATTACAGTAGTCCAAACGAGAGGTGACAAGGGCATGAGTGACTGTGAGTAAAGCCTCCTTCTCCAAATATGGTCGCAATTGGTGCATCAGGCGAACCTGTGCAAAGGCGCCCCTAGCCACAGCCGTAAGATGTTGGTCTAATTTTAGCTGTGGATCTAGGAGCACCCCCAAATTGCGAACCTGGTCCGAGGGAGATAATTTGTCTCCCCCGAAGATAGAACCCTTCAAGCAATAAAACAAACCCTAGCATCTGCCCCTGCACTTGGACTCCCTGACTATAGGAAGCCTTTTATCTTGTTCATTCACGAGAAATTAGGCATTGCTTCAGGCGTCTTAACACAACCATTGGGCCACACATACCGACCAGTAGCATATTACTCAGTTACATTAGATCCAGTGGCTAAGGGGGCGGTCCCCCGTTTAAGAGCCGTAGCAGCCACTGTGGAAATCATGAAAAGAGCTAAGGATTTAGTACTAGGACACCCATTACTTCTGAAAGTCCCCCATAAGGTTTTTGCGATCCTATTAAAATCACAGACCTAAGCCTTCACTCAGCAGCGTCTGGCTCAATACGAGGCTGAACTATTCACAACGGATCACATTATCTTTGAAAGATACACTACCTTAAACCCAGCCACACTGCTTCCCACGGAACAGACTGAAGAGAGTCTTCATGACTGCCTTCATCAAGTTCATGATGCCGAATTACCACGACCTGATTTGACAGATGCCCCACTGCAAAACCCAGACACAGAACTTTTCACTGATGGCTCCTCTTACATACACGAAGGCAATAGAGTTGCAGGAGCCGCTGTAGTCTCCCTCCATGAGGTCATCCGAGCATCCCCTCCCATCTCCTTCGCATAGCACTCAAGCGGCGGAACTCGTGGCTCTAGCAAAGGCCTGCAAAGCCGCGAGGAACTGGTCTACTAACATTTTTACAGATTCCAAATATGCTTTTGGTGTTTGCCATGCAACAGGAGCTTTGTGAAAACAGCGAGGGTTTTTAACATCAGCTGGACAGCAAATTGCACACACAAAACTAGTAGCTCAATTACTTGAAGACATTCAACTACCAAAAGCCTTGGCAATCATCCACTGTAAAGCCCATCAAAAAGATGACTCTATAGTAACCAAAGGGAACCAGTATGCAGATGCAGTGGCCAAATAGGTAGCAACAAAACCTCATGGCACCAGCATTAACTGTCAATCCAGAAGTACCATACACAGAATTCTTGGATAATGGGGAAACCAAGCAATGGGAAGATAAGTTAGGAGCAGTTTTTAAAGAAGGATTTTGGAGGGTCCCAGATGGCAGACCCATAGCCCCACACTGCCTCATTAGATTAAGTATGAAATTCCAAAAATTTAAATAGCCTGGCATGTACCCTAGCCAAAAGTTTAAATTCGACTTCCCATGCACAGGATGCCCTCAAAGGGAACTAAGACAGGTCAGAGAGGTCACTCTGGAAAATAGAGCAGCAATAGATTACCTGTTATTAAGGCATAATCATGGCTATGAGGAATTTAGGGGACTGTGTTGCTTCAATTTAGACCAAAATTCTGAACTGGTGGAAAAAGATATCCATCACCTGAAAGAGCTGGCCCAGAATATTTAATTTAATTTAATTTAATTTAATGGATTTGTATGCCGCCCAACTCCCAGGGGACTCTGGGCGGCTCACAGCATATTCGAATCCATTACAACAAATATAAAATACAATAATTAAAAAATATACAAAAGTTAAAAGAGTATCTCATATTCACAAAAACAAGGGGGGAGACCCATATCTAATCTAGTTGGTCTCACTTTCACCCCGCCTGCCGGAAGAGCCAGGTTTTTATTGCTTTACGGAAGGCCAGCAGGTTGGGAATGGTCCTGATCTCCGGGGGAAGCTGGTTCCACAGGGAGAGAGCTCCCACAGAGAAGGCCCTCCCCCTCGGCCCCGCCAACCGACATTGTTTGGTCAATGGGACCTGGAGGAGGCCGACTCTGTGGGCCCTGACCGGTCATAGGGAGGTATGCGGCAGGATGCGGTCCCGAAGGTAACCTGGCCCTGAGCCATGTAGGGCTTTAAAGGTAATGACCAACACCTTAAATTGGATCCGGAGACTAATGGGCAGCCAATGCAGCTGGCGGAGGATCGGTGTTACGTGGGTGCATCTAGGTGCATCCACCACAGCTTGCACAGCTGCATTTTGCACCAATTGCAGTCGCCAGACACTCTTCAAGGGTAGCCCCATGTAGAGCGCATTGCAGTAATCCAGCCGTGAGGTGATAAGGGCATGAGTGACTGTGAGAAGTGCCTCCCTCTCCAAGTAGGGTCGCAATTGGTGCACAAGACGTACTTGTGCAAAGGTCCCCCTAGCCACAGCTGAAAGATGTTGCTCCAATTTTAGCTGTGGGTCTAGGAGGACACCCAAATTGCGAACCCATTCTGAGGGAGCTAATTTCTGCCCCCCAAGAACCAAGGAGGGATAATTGGTCAAGTCCTTAGGAGGCAATATCCACAGCCACTCAGTCTTGTCAGGGTTAAGTTTTAGCCGGTTCTTCCCCATCCAGACCCTAACATCTGGCTATAACCAACCATCCCTGGACTTTTCCTGGCTCTTCTCATGGTTACCAGATTTTCATTGGCTCAAAATCCTCATTGCAAGCATCGTCATGGTCTGTGTCCTGGGAGCCCTCCTGTGTTGTCTCTGTCATTGCATTCCCCCCTGCCTCAGTTGCCTAAAAACTTGTACTCCTTCCCCCTCCCAACTAACCCCTCCAGGAAAACAGGCATCTCTAATGATGGTCCAGATTGACCACGAATATCAGCTATACTCAGATAGGACCCCAGATGGTCAAATTAAATCAAATTAAAATGATAGTGGTTTGGCCATTAAAACAAGCAAACAAGTAGAGGTAACTGATGTAGCAAACTTTGAAATACCAAATACAAGGCAAGAAAGCGATTTCTCTGTATACATTACAGAGCTGCACTGATAGCTCCCACAAAACAATCCATCTTTTAATAAAACTTCCAATAATACTCCTCGGTTTACTATTAACTTTTCTTCTTTCGAAAGGCAAACAGGTCCATAGCTTGGATTTAACAAACTGCATTTCTCTCGGTTACCTTTTATGAAGGAGGCAAAAAAAAAAAAAATACAAAGGAGCAAATGTTTTCATGATTTTCTCCATCTCGTCCCTCTGAGACTTAGAATTATGTTGCCTGCCTTGATGGAACCAGCACATATATTAACCACAGAAGCAATCTTGCCCGTTTGCATGGTTACTCTCAATTTTCCTCTAAATGGTGGTGCAATATTTTATTCCAATGCACTGCAACCGCAACAGGTAAGATTCATTGTGTACTAAAAGCACCTCTACTCTTGGCTTTTAGCAGCAAACAGAACATTACAGGCGGAAGTGAGCTGTATGCCATTCCATAACAGAATTTGCAGCTTTGCCGGATTCCATTACCTCCACCACACATCTTGAAACACTCTGGCAGTTTCCTAATGCTCACAGTGTGGGACTTAAACCTTTTGACCTCAAACATCTTATTAAAGAGGATGCTGAACTACGTTTCCACAAGGGAGGGGCATCGGTGAAAAGGAACAAGAAACTACCGGACTTATTCTCTCCTCTAATTCATTCAAATAAGCCCTTGTTGAGTGGAGCACCTTCGCTTTGATGTTAAAGTCTCTAATTGGAAGGAAGTGAAGTGTTAGCCTGTCACGCTATTAGTCTCTCATCAAATGCTTTAAGACATTGGGACACTGAAGTTCTCACACTGAGGCAAAGAAAACACAGAATAGCCGGCTCTTTGTTAACTTGTTTAGAATTTGCATCTGTTCTGTTTTGTTTTTGTTTTTTGTTTTTTGTTGTTTTTTTAAACAAGCTGGCTTGTTTATGGACTTTGCTATCTCTTGTGTTTTTCTTTCAGTGTTTTAAAAAAACTCTTCTTAGAACTCATTCACAACCTTCTATGGTAACCACAAGGGAAGGATGGGTAGAAAGGATTATCACCATAGATTGCAGACCTGCAATGATGAGAAAAGTCAGCTATCATTTCCACTGGCTAACATTAGCTAAGTATTAAAGATTTAGTAAGGGGGCTTTTTTGTGTCCAAGGAAAATACTAGTTCTTTTGGGATATCATCAGCAGAGGCGCTGAGAAGGTGGGGAATCATCTTTCTAATATGGCACCGTCAAACCTCTATTCTATCTGTTGAATCCACACTTATTATAGCCTAGCCCAGTGATGGCGAACCTTTTTTGGTTCGCGTGCCAAAAGGGGGGGGGAATGCGGGGGATCACGTGTGTGCGTGCCCACACTCATAATTCCATGCACCCCCGCACATGCACGCATGACCCCCCTGCTCCCAGCATGCAATGGCACGCCCATTTTTCGCTCTCCCCAGGCTCCAGAGCCTTTCTAGGAGCCTGGGGAGGGCGAAAACGGCCTTCCCCACCCCCTCTGGAGGCTAGAAACAGCCTGTTTCCCAACTCCCAGTGGGCCCAGAAGGCCCAAAAATCAGCCGGCTGGTGCACACATGCACGCCGGACCTGAACTCGCGTGCCCACCGATATGGCTCAGCGTGCCACTTGTGGCACCCGTGCCATAGGTTCGCCATCACGGGCCTAGCCTCTCACCACACTATTGACTTGAGGGAAAGCATGCATAGAAACAGGGCCTGAAATGGAGGATGGACTTTATTTGATGTGCATAAACATACCTAATTCTCACATTTATCAGATAAACTGCATGGGGGAAATATAATATTGTATATGCTAATACTTTGAGCTCTGATATAAAAGGCCCATTTATGCTTCCTCCAGGCTGTTATTATAATGATCTGTTTTAAGATTTCTACTAATCTATCACTCTAAGAGTCTGTTTTAAGATTGGTCAGAAGCAAGGCTGGGTTCTTCCCAGTTCGGACCGGTTCACCCGAACTGGTAGTGACCTTCTGGTGATGTCACAATGACATCACTGACCCGGTTCGGTCAGTGCCGGTCTGTGGGCGCCGCCATCTTTTTTTTCAATTTTTTTTTCAATTTTTTTTCAATTTTTTCCCCAATTTTTTTTAAAAAAATTCCCTTCTGAGCATGCGCAGAAGCCGAGTTCCGGCACTGTGCATGCGGTCGACATCTCTTTTTTGGCTTTGTTTTTTTCCCCTGATTTTTCGTTACATGTGGCATGGGAGGGAGCGAACTGGCAGCGAAGTAAGTTGGAACCCACCCCTGGTCAGAAGGTAATGCTAACTGACACTTGCTACATCCAAAGACAGGAGCAATGAGGGTGAGAAATATGGCAATTACCTAAATATGCTTCCCCCCCCTCTTTTTTTTAAGCAGGAACATACTTTGTGTCACGGGACTTGCCATTGACAATAAATATATAGAACAGCTTTATTAGTATTGGTGTGATATCATAGTCACAATGGACACCTCGTACTTCTTCGCAAGTGCTATAGTGATGTCATGTAAAGAGATTTGGTTATGTATCTTTTCTAATACCAGGTTGACAATAGAGGCCTGGCAGTCTTTACCAGTCCCAAATGCATTTCTAATTTAATGCATCTGCACTACTATAATTGAAACATCTTATGAATGATGGGATTTACATATCTCATGCATGGAATTCAATAACTGCATAATATAAATGGATTCTCCACGCCCTTACTATGGCCAAAAGATGGGTATTGCAACTTTGCAAAGATAAATATGCGGCTGCACTCATTCAATGGATTGAAGACCTGATTACACTTGCTACTTTTGAGTGGATTGTCTATAGATGTAGACTTTGTATAGACAGGAATGAAATATGGCACTCGTGTGTACAAAATACAATAGGTTGAAAAAGGACAATAGTTTTTAGTGAATTGGAAATAAATATATACATGCTTGAATAATATTTACATTAGATAAGTATGTATAAAAATTTAACTGTCAATTTTATAACAATGTTATATTATTATTATTTTCTACTGTATTTTTTTCAGTTTGTTTAAAGCACTGATGTGTTTTTTTTCCCTTGAGAATATATCCATTGTAATTATCACTGTGTTTTGTTGGGGATGGGAAGGGTGGGGAAACCCCATCCCCAAGAGGCAGCTGGGACTTCCTTCCCCGCTCCACCCCACCCGGGCCCCCACAGGCGCCCCCCTGACACAAGCAATGTCAAACTGGCCACACCCACCTTAACTGGGGCTTATTTTGGGGGTAGGGCTTATATTATTATATTGGGGGTAGGAGCTGAGATAGCGCAGTGGTTAAAAGCAGCATTGCGACCTTCAGCTGATTGCTAGTTCAGCAGTCCAGCTGTTCGAATCTCACTAGGCTCAAGGTTGACTCAGCCTTCCATCCTTCCGAGGTGGGTAAAATGAGGACCCAGATTGTTGGGGGCAATATGCTGAACTCTGTAAACCGCTTAGAGAGGGCTGGAAAGCACTATGAAGCGGTATATAAGTCTAAGTGCTATTGCTATTGCTATTACGAGCATCCTGAAAAATCATGTTAGGGCTTATTTTCTGGTTGGGTCTTATTTTTGGGGAAACACAGTATGTATCAAATTTTAACTGTCAATTTTTATAACAATACTATACTTTAGGTTTTTTTTTCTCTTTTTACTATTGTATTTTTTCAGTTTGTTCAAGGCACTGCTTATGCGTTTTTCCCCCTTGAGAATGTATACTTGTAATTATCACTGTGTTTTGTTCCTTTTCCTTTTCAGCTACTATTTTAAAAGCAAAAAAAAAAGGATTACATCTTCAGTGTAACTTAAGGTGAGCAGGAACATTTTCCTGAAGAGTTCAGCCAATCATTTAAGCATGAAATTAAGTGGGGCAAAACTATTCCTCTCTTTGGCTCAGGAGAATAAAGCATGTTGAAGCAGGTGCACTGACGAACTTTAGATGGAGGCACTTATCCAATTTTACCAACTTCTAAATTGCGTGCTTCTACTGAAAAGGCTGCATTGGGCTGCTAACTGATGCAGATGATTCCATCTTCTTGTTTCTAAACTTGTTGGGCTTTCCAGATGCCAACATAACTGAAAGCGCTGTCAAAATACATGACTGAAAAAGAAAAGTGCAGTGATTCACCTGCATCAAAGAAAAAGAGTGGAAGAAAACAGAGATGGGATGGAAATGGAAGCTTTAAAAAAAATAGCAAGGAAAAGAAAGGCACCACGAAAACTGACTGATTCGGTTATTTCAACGATTGTATATTATACATCACTCAGAAATATTTGCATTAGCTTTATATGGAGTTATATTGCTCCCCCCCCAAAAAAAGCCTTTTGTAATGAGTTTTGCTGAATGAGAGAATATAATATTGAGAACCTATTGGCAAAGGACATAACTCTGCAAGGTGTATACAGTATTTCATCATTTGGTGCAGTGCCTTTCCTTTATACCAGTTAGTAGACATTTCCACAATCAAAGTGATAAATACGGCAATCCACATTGGGCCAGACAGTGTCTCCCGGAAAAATGATGTACTGTTACAGTCAGACAGGTTAGACAGAGCAGTCAATATCCTTTCCAAACTACTATAGCCGGGCAAAGAGTTAAGCAGAGACATGATCCAGAGGCTGTTCAGTATTTTAATGAGGCAAAGCGGTTTTAAGTGTCAAAGCCAAAAAGAAAAACGTAACAGTGAATGGGTACAAACCAGGCAGAACTCATACAATTAGTCTAAAAAGACTCAGGGCAGGATTTCAAGCAGTTATCACAGAAACACAATGCAGACTGATACTGTTTCCAATACTAAAATACTTCCAAATGGAAGTATTTATAGCCCAGGCTTCCAACTTGTGTGTTAATCACGACCTGGACTTTATTAGCTTAGTTCAGAAAATGCTTGGAGGCAACAGGGATTCTTTAGTAAGCCATTACACCCATGGATTCTTTTCCTCTGATTTCACATCCCTTTGTGTTTCAGTCCTGGGTTTTTTGACCCAACATTATATTATATTGTATAAAGCAGTTCTGGAAGGTGCTTTATAAACTATCTGAAGCAAAGACTAGGAGTAAAGGTATCTAATTAGCTGGGGCTAATTTTTCCAGGATGCCCTGTGTGGGCCTTCATTTATAGCCATTAGCAATCTGCAATATCCCTCATAAGCCTTCCTGCTTCTCTAGAGACGACTCTTCTGTGGAGATTATGGCACGTGATGTCTTCCAGACAATCCCTATTTCCATTTCACGATCTAGCTTACAATGTACCCAAGATGGGTTCAGACTGTATGGCCCCATGCAGTTCTATTCAGACATGAAGATGCCGTCTGTAAACCACGATGCTGAGCAAAACTATACTTTTGCAGAACATGTCAATCAAACTAGCCAATAATGACTCAGTCTGCCCCCCCGCCCTCATCCAAGGTATAGAACATAAATGGCTAGTACTCACCCTTCCTTTGTAACGATACATACGTACATATTTATGAAGATTTTGCAGTTTGCTTCAGTTTGTTTCTGGATACCCTTGACTAATTTGCAGTGGAAGGATCAGAGGTGGGTTCCTGCCCGGTACTCAGCTCCGGTAGGGAGCAGCGGATTTCGCAACTGCTCCGGAGCCCTCTCTGCCGGTCCACCCGGTGCGTCGCCATTTTTTTTCACTGATATTTGGTGATTTGGGGGCGATTTTGCTTCTGCGCATGCGCGGAAGCAAAATCGTGCTGAAATCTCACGAGGGGACATGCGCGCGCCTGAGATTTCAGTGAGATTTTGCAAAATCACGCCAAAATCTCTCTCTCACGCGCACATCCCCTTGTGAGATTTCGGCATGGTTTTGCTTCCACGCATGCGCAGAAGCAAAATTGTGCGAGGGGGCGCACGCGCGTAGCAAGCAAGCGCGCCCCTGAAGTGTAGAGATGCACACGCATGGCTCCGGCAGCGAGGTAAGTGAGCAACCCGCCCCTGGGAAGGATCACCCTTTCAACTGAGCCAATGACTCCCATTAGTTCTACCACCTTCTAAACACACATCCCCACACACACTTTGACTGCTGCATAGGCAAACTAATTGATTCTGCATATCTGATGAACAGTATTACCTTCCCCTTTAGGTAAGATAAAGTTTCAAACATACAAGTAAGATTCTCTCTTTTCTTGTCTTAATCAAGTTATTTATTAATATGTTCAGTAGAACAGGGCCTAGAGTAGAGTTCTGCAGGATATTACTCCGCGCTTTCCTTCAATTTAATGTGGAGTCATTGAAGCATACTTGTTGGGTGCAATTGTTCAGTGGCCACAATTAAAAATAGAAGGCAGTGATAAGCAGTCTATAGAGATTCTCAGTCATCCAGGTCATGCTTGTCCCAAAGATGCTTGTTTTTCAAGAGGCAACTGGACTTTCTGGTTTTTCTTTGACTTCTTGGATGAGAAGCGAAACGTCCTCAGAGAAAAACCAGAAAGCCCAGTTGCCTCTTGAAAGACAAGCACCTTTGGGACAGTGATAAACAGGTATTCCTTATTTGATTATCACAATTGGGGCTGACAATTTACTTTTTCATCACCGTCACAACTATGACACTTCTGAAAAGGACTGCCTTTTCAGAACTGGCATTTAAGTCATAAAAGGGCATATTCCCTTGGTACAAATAGAATTTGACCGGCATAGAGATATGGCACAATTGCAAATCCCTGGTTATATTATAGAATCAACAAAGGTCTCATCTCACTATGAGTACAAGAAATGAACTTTTAGATGGAATGGCATCTTCATTTGAGTTGAATATTGTTATTGCCTTGGTTGTTTGAAAGCATGTTAGCCAAGAAAAAAAAATCAGATTGCTTAATGCTACAAATAAAATTTAATGTTAGTAGATTTTGAAGAATACCATTTCGTATTTTAGCATATTTTATGTAACAGTTTGTCATGGGATTATGAATATATGTGATGGCCTGTATATATAATTATTGTGATAGTTACCTTTTCTATGGGTTTTGTTGTATTTCTATTTTTAAACCCTGCAAGTTTAAATATTAAATTTAAATTGCTTGAATTGTTCACTCTGAAAGAACAATGGCACTGTTTTGTTACATTCCAGCCTATATGTTGGATCAATTTATAGTAGGCATTGGACAGTTATACACTATTACACAATATTTGGAGAAGCTTTTCTTTTAAAAGAAGTAGAAGAAAAAAAGAAGTGCATTCTAATTCACAGTTCTACATGTAAGCTTAAGTGTCTTTTGGTAGGTACTGGTTAAATGTATTATCCACTTCGCATAACTATTTTTAGCAGTAAGCAGTACTTACCCTTTAAAAGACCTTTTTATCTCAATTTATTTCAATTTTTTAAATTGCCCTTGCTGACATAAGCATATTGCTAGAGAGGTGATTTTATTTATTATCATTTTATATCATCACATAATGAGAAGTAAGGCCAGTCTCACTGGTATAAGCTATCTCACAGTATTTCTGTAAAGCTAGAACTATTATACCAGAGGTCACCAACTGGTGGTCCGCAGACCACTGGTGGTCCACAGGAAAATTTTGGTGGTCCGCAGTGTACCCGGGTGGAGGAGCTGCTCTGGGAGGACCAATGGGCCAGTCCTGTGACTAGAGCTCTGAATTATGGGACCAGCCAGGCAGCTTGTGGTGGGGCTGGAAATCTCCACCATAGAGGGAGGTACATGCAACTTGCAACTTTGCAGGTGGTGCAACATGCAAGGAGTAGGGCAACCCTCGCTGGCTGGAATGAGGTAATGGTACTGTTGCGGCAAGGGGTGGTGGTAATGGTGTAGGCAGCCCAAAGCAATGGATGTCGGCAACCTGTGGCTCTTTAGTTCCCCTGCTGTGGCTTCCTGTTGGATGATCCCATCACTGGCTGTCCCCACCCCTCGCCCTCCCAGTCACTCCTCACCTGGCCTGAGAAGGGAAGGGCGGGGGGATGGAGATTTGCTCCATATTCCAGAGCAGGAGCAAAGCTTCATCTCTTGCTGGGTCTCGTAGGCATTTCTTCCAGCCCTTGTTGGTGCTGTACGCACCTCAGTCGCGTCGGAGAATGAGAGAGAGAGGGGGGAGACAGAGACAGAGAGGGGGAGAGAGAGAGATATGAGAGAGGGGGAGGGGAGGGGAGGGGAGATGAGAGAGAGAGAAAGAAAGAGAGAAGAGAGAGAGAGTGGAGAGAGAGGAGAGAAGAGAGAGGGGAAAGATATGAGAGAGAGAGACAGACAGAGAGGGGAGAGAGATGAGAGAGAGATGAGAGAGACAGGGGGGAGAGAAAGAGAGAAGAGAGGGGGTAGAGAGGAGAGATGAGAGAGAGAGAAGAGAGAGAGGAGAGAGAGAGAAAAGAGATACAGACAGAGAGAGAAAGAGAGAGAGAGAGGAGAGAAGGGAGAGAGAGAGGAGAGAGGGGAGAGAAAGAGAGAAAGAGAGATGAGAGAGAGAGATGAGAGAGAAAGAGATACAGACAGAGAGACAGAGAGACAGAGAGACAGAGAGAGTGACAGAGATAGAGAGACAGAGAGAGAGAGAGAGAGAGAGATATGAGAGAGAGAGAAAGAGAGAGATGAAAGATCCCGGTGTTTTGTTTTCTGTGGGAAACGGGTCCAAATGGCTCTTTGTGTGTCTAAGGTTGCAGAAACAGGCGGCCAAGCTAAGTGCCTGAAGGACCCCATCCCATCACTGGGAATCCAGGCACTTCAGCGATATTAGTGGTCCGCGGGATTTAAAATTATGAATTTAGTGGTCCCTGAGGTCCGAAAGGTTGGTGACCCCTGATTATACTGTATATGGAGTGCAAAAATCTAGATGACCACTAGATGGCATCAAAGTGATACAAACAAATCTAGTTCTCTGCTGACCTCTAACAGTTTTCTGGAGGATTGCAACTCAAATACAGTAGCTGTATTCATGGAAGGATAATTGAATATGTTCAACCTCTCTGGTGGTCAGCAGACTCATTATTATATGCCAGAAACACAAAGTCAAAATTTGAGGGTCTGTATTTTGGCAATATTTTAAAATTCTTCCTAGTTTCTGCAATCAGCTTGGGTTAATCAGGCTAAACCATACTTCCTGCCCCCCACAAACTGGAATGAAAATATTTTTTAAAAATAGTGGTACACCTGAGGTCAAGGCCACTGGGGACAAATTGGAGGAATCTTATACATTTCTCAGCCATTTCTGCTCAATTTTGCACCTTTCTGGTACATGGACATGGGTTGTCTATGGAGCTTCTCAGTCATCCGGGTCATAGTTGTCGCAAAAGTGCTTTTTCAAGAGGATAACATTCAGCAGTCCATCTGCCTTTAAAAGACAAAGGCCACTCTTTTGAAGACAGCAAAGTCCACATTTTGGACAACTGAGCAGCCTTCTCTCAACAGAGGGGGAGGGATAAGACATCATCTATCTCCACTCTACAACACAGTCCTTTCAACAGTTCCAAGAAGGTTCCACAACCATTTGCATTATTCAGGTAACCCTGAGGACACAGATAAATCTCCAGGTGGCCTTAATGATTCTCTAAAAGAACACAAATGACCAACTGTTTGCAAGGAGTATAAATCCTCCCATTCCCCACCATCCAGTCAGAGCTGAAGAAGCTTCTTGGATGAGAAGCAAAATGTCTTCAAAGAATAACAAGGAAGTCCAGTTACCTCTTGAAAAAAGCACTTTGGTGGCCATGAGTTGCAAACTGAAACAACAAAGAACTTTATTTTTATTGGTTCTGTAAAAATGTGCGTCAATCCGAGGATGGCTGACTCATTAATTTAATGAGTTGTGTTTAGAATTAAATTTCATCTTTGAGTTTGCCCACATTAAAAGTAGTGCTTTGTTACTGAGGAAAAATTAAACCAAAGATAGCAACATAATTTATGCAACATAGTTTATAAAGTGGAGGAAAACTCTTTTAATTCAGCCATCTGGATATGTCCTGAATCAGCCAAAAGAAATTGCTCAGTGACTGAGGACAGCAGTAGTGTTGTCATTTCAAGATAATACTTGGCTTATGACAATATCAGATTTATTACACAACTTCCAGATAAATTGCCTTTTAAAATTTGAGATTAAAATATTATTAGACAACCTTGGTAGCTGTGAAATAAAGCTCAGTAAAATATGCTTTCTTTCCTTTCCTTTTAATTTAAAAATATCTCCAGGAGAGTACACAGTGATATAAGTATTCATATCTTGTCACAGTCATCTTTCATTTAAAATCAGCCTAACCGTCAGCTAGGTTTTATAATTAATGTTTAGTTGCAAAAGATAGACCTTGTGAGAAATGTAAAATTTTTGGAACTGAAAAGTTGGTTCCTGTAGGGCTACCTCAGTACCATTCTTGTGTTTTTGAGTTCATGTTTCAAAAATAACATGGAGGTGTTCTGGATGGTTGCATGTTTTAGAGTAATTGAGTGAACTCATTAAAACACTCAAAGGAAGTTCAAGTTAGAATTCTGAATCAAAGGATTTGGTAAGTCCTTCTGTAATAGAAACCACCTTATTTGCTCCCTAAAACAAAACAAAAACAAAACAAAAGAAGGCATCTTATTCCAGTTTAGAACTACTTAACATGAAATGATTCAGAATAGCTTCCGAAACATATTACCATAATCATGTTACCATAATGCAGTTAACCAGCCACTTCCTACTGATTATTGTTAAAGCGTTTCGGATATGATGTTGCTAATTACGACAATTTTCTAAAAACTCCATTTCCAATTGTCCTCTTCAAGCTTTATAGGACAAAAAAGAGATGAAGGCCTTGTTCTCAGTGTGGAAAACAATAATTCTGAGTGCAATGGCTGTAATGTGTAGAAGATAATGAACCATTAGAAAGTGATGAGGTAGCATAGAGCAAGAATTAAGATAACAAGATTATGCTCATAGGCAACTCCAGTCCCAGTTCAGGAAATATTTAATAAAGCCATGATGGTAACTGCATCCATTATAACCGCACCCACCTTTCAGAGCCACCCTTAAATTCATTTTTCTAGAAGCGTTTCCTTCAACTATTAATATCAACTTTATTCTTCAGCATTTACTGTCCCAGTCTCATATTTCTGAATCAGCCATTCCCTCATGCAAGGAAGCGTAATAAATGAGAGCTGGCCATTCACATAGTTCTGAAGATTTATCAATCTGAGGCTATATTTAGTAAACCACTGCTGATCGGCTTGTTCCAAATAAAGATCTTCATTTTTCTCAGTGCAGAAATAGCACATTGAGATATTGTGCTGGGGGCTATTTAGCTAATTTATCGCACTGCATAATCAGCAATGAGAGAATGATGGTGAACCTTACTGAGAAAAGTTGTGCAAAAGTGGGAACTTCTCATTACATATCGCTTCATCATATGGGTAAAACCTATTTTCATGATTAGGCACTTATTACGAATATTGCAACGAAGACTGAAATAGTAGCTCACTCTCAGCCAAGATACTTTACAACAGTGGTTCTCAACCTTCCTAATGCCGCGACCCTTTAATACAGTTCCTCATGTTGTGGTGACCCCCAACCATAAAATAATAAAATTATTGAGAAACTCAGGGGTGGGTTTTAAATCACCTTGTTGCCGGTTCGCTTCCTCCTGCACTGCGTGGCCACACCTCGTGGGCATGCGTGCGCTTTGCGCACGCAAGCATGCGCAGTGCCAATTTTAAAAAAATGCAAAAAAAGCCAAAAACAAGATGGTGATGCATGCTCAGTGCCGGAAATTTGGCTTCTGCGCATGCTCAGAAGTTCCCATGGTACAGATTTTTTTTTGCAGTAGTCTATTTGCATGTGGGTGGACCCGCCTGGAGACGGATAGAGGAGCGGTGTCTCGGTTCCTAAGACCATCGGAAATATGTGTTTTCTGATGGTCTTAGGCGACCCCTGTGAAATGGTCATTCGACCCCCAAAGGGGTCGCGACCCACAGGTTGAGAACCGCTGCTGTACAAGGAGGGAAGTTAACTGGAAGTTCACAACCTGGAGAATGAACAGGAGCAGGGAAATTTTGTGAAGGGGATGAGTGGTAGGAAGAAGCCATGTACTGTGTCTGTCTCAACAGAAAGAACAGAAGTTGTGACTTGGTCCTTGTGTGCTGTGTTTGTCTTCTTACCAGAAAAATGGTTAGAACCATACTTTCCAAGTCAGAGTATGCTAATTATACCTTTTCCAGATACAAGCTTGTTGGAGGAAAAGATGAAAGAAGTGAAGGCCAGAATTTCTTATTTAAAATATTAAAGGAAAAGGTCAAGCACTCAAGCGTTAAACCATTCTGTGAGGACCAGCAGAATAAAACTTCCAGGGCACAGGGCATTTTCCAAGAGTAGCGGAGGAGGCCCAAGGAGGAAGAAAGTGGCTAGATGGAAGCACCTGAGTACTTGGAATCATGTAGAAAGAAAGAATGGAAGAACCAGGTAGTGGTCCATTCCATCCATTGGAACTATCCAACTGATTTAAAGCTCTGGGCATTGAAGCTGAGTTGCAACAATCTGTAATCAAGAACAATTGAGAAGCTGCTCAACTTCACAGAAATTAACTAAACCATGTATTTTGGTCGCATTACAAAGAAGCTTCCACTGGGAAGCTGGAACCAGTTGTGGCTTAATTTAGACAACACCTAAGATATCCTAAATAAATCAACAACCAAAGAGGCTGTGGATCTGTTGTACTTTAAAAGCGGGGAACTCTGTCTTCTTTCAAAACAGAGAGAAAACTGCTTTCCTAATACAATTAAAGGAGATAAATCCCATCTGGCGAAGTGGTGAGGTGTTGGAACTCTGAGGAAAAACAAATACAATCCTAGTATCAAAACAAAGTAGAAGAGGAAGGATTTGGGAAATTAGAAACAAGTTAGCTTCATGTCTCTGCTAAGCAAAATTCTAGATCAGATCATCAAGCAACATATCTACAAACGCTTAGAAAAGAATGCCACTATTACCACAGCTTTGTCAAGAACCAACCATGTCAGACGAATGTTACTATTTTAATGATCAAACGACTAGTTCTCTAGCTGAAGATAATGTTGTGCATTGTATTTATTTAATACATTTTAAAGGCCACCCAACTCCAGACAACTTGGTTGGCTTACATGATTTTTTTTTTAAAAAGGAAACAGTAAACAAAAAAGAAGATAAGATTTCCTGAGCATTCAAAAGGAACAAATACTCCAAAGAACAGCCCACCTTGATTTCAGTAAAGCATGTGCCAAGAAACAAATCCACACAACTTCCTTGCCCAAGGACATCCACCTACATGCCTCTTCCTGCATCTCAGAGTTTTCCTACAGTTGAGACAGCCTAAAGACAGCTTACATTCTGGAACTTGCATTTTTCCTAATATCCTCCCTCAAGGTGCTGCATGCAGGCACAATAGGATGTGTAGATGTATATCATGGAGGCAGCTTCAAATGACATGCTGGATAAGGAAAATCAAATGCACCCTTTAAAAAAGGGAGTAGCATTTTTTTTGGCTGAGTTTCTTTCTTCTCTTTGTCTCTCACACCATCTTCTACTTATTGTGACACAGGTCTTTGTTCTCAAAGTTTGAAGTGCTATTAACTAGTACTTCCTGTTGCTTAACAGGAAGAGGGGCCCTTCTGTTTGTAAATTTCATTGAAGCATTCTATGGTGGTTAATCATGTTACTTCCATTTATTTTAGGAGGTTTTTTTGTGGTTCTGCAAAGGAGTCTCATGTCTCCTTCCCAAAACTAACATGTGATGATATACTTTGAGGTTACTTTCAAATGGTTCCCTGCCTTTCACAGCAGCCAATGGATACTTTATAGCTATCTATGCCATTGGCAGTTCAGCAATATATGTAGGGCAGTGGTGGGTTCTTACCGGTGCTGTGCGGGACACCGCACTGGTAGGAGCCCGGCGATGACGTCTGTTTTAGGCGCTTTTTTCCGGCTTCTCCACATCCTGAGCTGTCGGAAAAAAGCCCTCCCACCCGCCCTTGTTTCAATACCAACCTTTATTCTTCCTCCGAAGCACAGCTGAAAAGCTCCTCAGCTGTGTTTCAGCTTGTAATGTCATCCTAAGCATGCGCGGAAGTGAAATCGCCCGATGGAACGCGAGTTCACTTCTGCGCATGCTCGCGATGTGCACCGGTAGCAAAAATAACCGGAACCCTCCGCTGATGTAGGGTAAGAAAAAAAGAGAAAGAAATGGGTGTCGGGTTCCTCAAGCTTATTGAAAAATACTTCTTTTCTTTGTCGTTCTTCGTGGTAAGATAACTCTGAGAAGAACTGAAGATTTTTGTGAGCAGTGCTATTAGTCCGACTGTCGTGTTGCAGGGTTGCTGAAGACTTGACAAAAACATAATTGATCATTTAACTCTGTTTTCAGGTGCTCTTCTCTGCTCAGGAAGATAAGTGGATGGTGGAAATGACTTCCTTTTCCTCCCCCACGGTATAAAGGAAGAAAACTGAAACATGCACATGTAGAAGGCAGTCGGTTTGGGAAGCGGAAAGAAAAGAGAGTTGAGTTTGTGGTATGGAAATGCCTCTTTCCTAATACTGTGAACTGTGACTTTTCCACATGTTGCACCTAACCACAGCATAAACAAGCCCTGGCTGGCAGCCTCCTTTTTCTTCCCTATCAACATGGGCTCTTGCCTTTATCTCATCCTCAGCCTGTAACTGACACGGTGTAAAGTCATCCATAACTGTTCCAGGGTTAAAGTAATTTTCCCCCCTTACTGCATGAGTTGAAACAGAAGCAAGAGAGAGGCATCAGGATCGCTAATGGCAAAGCAAATGTCATGTTGGTACGATTTTTCCACTATCTCAAGGATGGGTGGACTTGGCCCTTGAAGAGACCTAATTTAAAAACAGGGGAAAAAAAACTACAAAGCAAGGTCTTCCCTACTTAACCTTAGATTTATTTAAATAATATTTCAATCATTGTACATAAAGAACACAAAAAAATACATGCTCAGAAAGGATCTAGTCAACTAGTATTACGGCTTGTCTATTACAAGTTTTACATTCTGTATGAGGAATGAATGTTCAAAGTACCATTCCTCACAGGAGCACATTTAAGGAAGGAAGACAGATGGAGGTCTTAGAAAGTGCACCGCAGTAAAATTGCCTTTTTATGTTGTGGGTGTTCTCCTAACCAATGAATGGAAAGAGAAGCCCCAAAAGCACAACTCATCTTAGGAACTCATTAATCACATCGTAAATAAGTTTCCAAGTAAAGAAAATGTATGCCACTCCATCCCAAGGATTAAAATTCCACAGATTTTTCTCCTCTTCTGAAGAAGTCTGGAGGAGGTTAGGATTTAACTCTGATAGGATGGTCTTAACACACAGCAAGGAAAGAATGTAGTTCTGTGTTAGTTTTCTCTTTCGTTTTTCATTGGTTTGTAAAGAATATTATGTCTTAAGTTTTAGATCAAGTCACAATGTCTTTTTCCTTGTCAGAGCAATTTTCCTAATGCACATAGTAATCTGTCTCCAATATACTTCTATTTTTAGCCAAACAATTGTTTTTTAGACAAAATTTTTTATCTAAAGTGTAGCAAACTCATACCTGCTAGGTTGGTACATAGATATTTAAGGTTCTCTCTCTCTCTCTCTCTCTCTCTCTCTCTCTCTCTCTCTCTCTCTCTCTCTCTCTCTCTCTCTCTCTCTCTCTCTCTCTCTCTCTCTCTCTCTCTCTCTCTCAGCTTATATATGGATTCACTTAACAACTATGGCAAGGAAAGTCGTAAAATGGGGCAAAACTCACTTAGCCAATGTTTCACTTAGCAACATAAAATTTTGGCCTCAATTCTGGTTGTACCTCGAGGACTACCTGTACTGTACTTTTCCATCTTTGTTAATCCTTTTCCTTTAAATCACTACTGTGTAGAATTTGGTGCTATCTAAATTTAGGAGAGAAAGCGAAGAATTGTTAAGATATGGATTATGGAAGGTATCAAGGAAGAAGGAAACAAAGGTAGCTTGCATTTGTACATTATTTATTTGTTTTGCTTTAAAAGACACCATTGCTGAGAGAATAACCTTGGGATAAGAGAACATCTGAGTGAGTTGGGTTTTTTAAAATTTTGTCTGACTGCATGGGACGTGAGATTGCTTAGCGTCTTATACTAAGCAGGCATAACTTCTATAAAATTTTGGAAAAGCAATTGGTGAATCTCACAGGATGGAGTGCAGCCATGTCTGAATGAAATAACTAGTTGCGATGATCCAAATTTGCTGGTGCTTCGTTAGGAAGGGGGCTGAGAAGGAGGGAACTGGGGGCACAGCTAAGCATCATCCAGCATGGATAACCAAATAAGGCGTGTACAGAGCTGTCTTTTATTTTATTTTATTTATTTATTTATTTTTGTCAAGTACGTATTGGTAATATACATAGATGTAACATTGTTTATATACATAAGATGGGTACTGATAAGAGGGAACATTAGGACATGGACGGTAGGCACGCTGGTGCCCTTATGTATGCCCCTTACTGACCTCTTAGGAATCGGGAGAGGTCAACAGTGGACAGTCTAAGGTTAAAGTTTTGGGGGTTTGGGGAAGAAACCACAGAGTCAGGTAGTGAGTTCCAGGCATTTACCACTCTGTTGCTAAAGTCGTATTTTCTACAGTCAAGTTTGGAGCGGTTCACTTTGACTTTGTATCTGTTGTGTGCTTGTGTATTGTTGTGGTTGAAGCTGAAGTAGTCATTGACAGGAAGGACGTTGTAGCAGATAATTTTATGAGCTATGCTTAGATTGTGCCGAAGGCGACGTAGTTCTAAGCTTTCTAAGCCGAGGATTTCAAGTCTTGTTGCAAAGAGTAGAGGAGTAGAGGAGTACCGGACCAAGCAGTTTCTTACTATAACAACTGCCACTACAATGACAATGGGAACAAACCACTAGGAGTGAAACTGAAACAGGAGAGGGACATTCCTAAAACATTTCCCAAGGCTTTCAGCCAATAAACAGAAACACTTTTATTTTAATTTCTCTTTCTTGGCTAGAATTTCCACAGTTCTACAGGTCGCAATAAAACATTTTTTCCCCTATAAAAAGATCTCTTTCTAAGAATTTGGTGACTTGTATATAGAACCTCACATTATATTTTTGTGTTAAAAGGATTGAGGAGGTATCAGCTATTGGTGGCAAGATGAATTTGTTATGGAACATTCTTGGTGGAGAACGTCAACATGCAGTATTGATGGTAGCATTTTCAGATAGCTAAGTTATGACTTTGCAAAAACTTGGATGAAATGAACATCTCCAAAAATAGTTAGCATTATACACATTTATAATAATCATTTATGTATTTTATTTGTTTGATAAACTCAAAACTCAACTTTCTACCAGGTGTGTTTATTATGAGCTTGTTACTCCAGAGATGTGAATGCTTATAATTACCAGTCTTTTGGGAACGGTAATTATATTATCAGTTTACTAACATTGCTATCGAACTGACATTTTAATACACCTGAAGGGAAATATTATGAAATATATGGAGATGAAGAAAGATAGTATTTTAAATATAATTTAATTTAAGGCCAATGTAGTGATATTGTCCCTAGATGTCAGGAGCCATTCAAAAGTGAGTATGGCCCTTGATCCAAAGAAGTTTATCTAATGAAGAAGAGATTTGTGGAAAAACTCAAGTTAGACACTGTTACTTCAGCAGCTCCTATATACATAAAAGCTACAGTTCAGTTTTGATGGCTGGTACTACTGCCAGTGAAAGAAAGTTCTTAAGGGAATCTGAGGGCATTAACAATCCTTGATTCTAAAATTGGGGAGTTTGCCGGCCTCGGAGTCTGAGGAAGGATATGTTACAGTATATCCACAATGGGGAGAGGCAATTGTAGAAGGAATTCTTCTTGCTTCAAGACTTGAAGGATAACAGAAATATCCAGGTTAACTTTGAGGTCAATTTTCTCTCAAAACAATCTCTCATCATACTTTATTGCTTCATCAGCTGCCAACTGGAAGGTAACATCATAATACATAACAGGAATATGCTCCTTGACATGTTCAAATCATAGTCTTTGTATGTGAGTGAATAAAACAGAGACCGAGACAGAATGCATTAGCAGCCAAGCCCAGATTTCAGAATAAGAAAATCATAGAGTTGGAAGGGACCTTGGAGGTCTTCTAGTCCAGCCCCCTGCTCAAACAGAAGACTCTATACCATTCCAGACTAGTAGCTGTCCAGTCTCTTCTTAACAGCTTCCTTAAACACCAGTGATGGAGCACCCACTTCTGAAAGCAAGTAGTTCCACTGGTTAATTGTTCTCAGTGTTAGGAAATTTCTCCTTAGTTCTAAGTTGGTTCTCTCCTTGATTAGTTTCTATCAATTTCTTCTTGCCTGCCTTCAGGTGCTTTGGAGAATAGGTTGACCCACTCATCTTCATGGCAGCCCCTCAAATATTGGAACACTGCTATTATGTCACCCCTGGCCTAGACCCTCTTTTCACTATTTATTATCACACAAGAAATACTACTTTATTTTAAACTTGGCTACTTGGGCAACTCTGAATCCAGTTTATGAAACCCAGGATTCCAGTTGCCAAATGGGATGTTTTCCTCCACAGAAGTAATAAAGTAGTTTTACTCCCTCTGAATTCCTCTATTCTGCTGTACACTGGTGAAGAAATAGCATCGCTTGAGATACATTTAACACCATTGGCCAGATATACAGTAAATAATTGATATCACCTGAGGTAATTGGATATTTCTCTCTCGAAGCAAACTGGATCCAACCCTCGCTGTAGTTTTAGCCCAAGGAAGAGGCAGATATGGACTGGTGTGCCTTTCCAAGCTGTTTCCGCTTCTCTGCTTTTAGAGGCTCAAACTGCCAGAAACAGCTAAGAGTAGGTACTCCTAATTTCAAAAATGACATATCCTTGAACTCCTACAGATTTAGATAACAACACAGATAGTCCTCAACTTACGACCCCAAAATTTCTGTCATTAAGTGAGACATTTGTTAAGTGAGTTTTGCCCCATTTTGCGACCTTGCTTGCCGCAGTTGTTAAGTGAACCACTGCAGTCAATAAGTTAGTAACCTGGTTGTTAAGTGAATCTGGCTTCTCCATTGACTTTGCTTGTCAGAAGGTCGCCAAAGGTGATCACATGACCTTGGG
Source organism: Diadophis punctatus similis (assembly GCA_023053685.1). NCBI lineage: Eukaryota > Metazoa > Chordata > Lepidosauria > Squamata > Dipsadidae > Diadophis > Diadophis punctatus. The sequence goes on along the minus strand of JALIGW010000034.1, from coordinate 4,565,309 downwards.
AAAGCAGCAACAGTCATAAATATGAACCAGTTGCCAAACATCTGAATTTTGATCATGTGACCATGGGAAAGCTGCAAAGGTCGTAAGTGTGAAAAAAGGTCCAGCACTTTTTTCAGTGCTGTTGCAACTTTGAATGGTCACTAAACAAACTGTTGTAAGCAGGGGTGGGTTCTAACTTACCTCACCGCCGGTTCGCTTCCTCCTGCACCGTGTGGCTGCATGCGCATGGTGCACGCACATGCGCAGTGCCGACAACTCTGCTTCTGCACATGCGCAGAAGCAAAAATTAGCTTCCGTGCATGCACAGAAGCAAAAAACAAGATGGCGGCACCCACAGACATTTGTTAAGTGAGTTTTGCCCCATTTTGCGACCTTGCTTGCCGCAGTTGTTAAGTGAACCACTGCAGTCAATAAGTTAGTAACCTGGTTGTTAAGTGAATCTGGCTTCTCCATTGACTTTGCTTGTCAGAAGGTCGCCAAAGGTGATCACATGACCTTGGGAAAGCAGCAACAGTCATAAATATGAACCAGTTGCCAAACATCTGAATTTTGATCATGTGACCATGGGAAAGCTGCAAAGGTCGTAAGTGTGAAAAAAGGTCCAGCACTTTTTTCAGTGCTGTTGCAACTTTGAATGGTCACTAAACAAACTGTTGTAAGCAGGGGTGGGTTCTAACTTACCTCACCGCCGGTTCGCTTCCTCCTGCACCGTGTGGCTGCATGCGCATGGTGCACGCACATGCGCAGTGCCGACAACTCTGCTTCTGCACATGCGCAGAAGCAAAAATTAGCTTCCGTGCATGCACAGAAGCAAAAAACAAGATGGCGGCACCCACAGACCGGCACCGACAGAACCGGCTCTGTGACATCATCACCGGTTTAGTAACGGTTCTAAAGAACCAGTTAGAACGAATAGGAACCCCCCTCTCGTTGTAAGTCAAGGACTATCTGTATCATGATCTAGAAATCCCTTAATTCTAATCTAAGTACATGGCTGTACTTAAGTACATGCTTAGAAATAAACAAAGCACGGTCTCCATTTTGTTTAGCAATGCTCTCTGTCTACTGCACCGGCGAGTCTTAACACAGCCGAAACCCACCTAGTGAGATGTTTTTTCCCCAGAACAATGTTCTTCGGACCAGAGGATGACACAATTTTAACAACATAAATACCCGCTTGACGTACTCTTTTGAAAAATACAGTAGTGCAGAGACACTAACAAGGAACTAAGTATGAAAGACAGCCAAGAAGGAAGGACTCCAAAATAAAAAGGGCATCTGAAAAGGAACCAGTTTTTAAGAAGTGATGCTGAAATGAAAAAGGTTCTCAGCAGCCTGAACTATGGCTAAGCTTCTGCCGATTACATTTAAGTATAATGAAAAATAAATACAGCTGAGCTATTAGAATAGCTGTGAGAGTCAAAGGTCTGTCACCACCTCCATTGTAAATCTACTTTTTCAGTGGTTTAAAAGTACGGTAAAAATGGATTCCAGCTTTAAACTTGGCAGCCAGTCATTGCAAACTTTTTAAAGGCAGTAAAATGGGACTGAAACATTTTTTTTAGTCTGTTCAAATCATCAGTGTTGCCATTCTCCAATTTAAAAAAAAAATCAAAAGATTCAAAATTCAAATTCCTAAGTCAAAATTCAAAATTCACTACCAAATATATATATCTTTGATTCAAAAAGAAAATAATACAAAGTATTCATCCATAATAGGAACTAGGTCTATGCTTTTTTCGTTGTCAATCCATGGTTTTAAAAGGCCAAAAAGAGCTTGGATATAAGTCAGCAGATTAAAATAATTATAATTCTTTAGGGTGTACTTTGTTAGCGTCATCAATGCAAGGAACATGAATTTGGGCAAACTCTGTGGAGGACATGGGGCCTGTCATGCTATGGACCATGGACTGCAAAGAGTGAGACATGACTTAGCAACTGGACTGGAAAACATCGAATGGATGGGCTTTTTTTAAAAGCTCCAAGTTCACCTAATAATTCAGTTCTGAAAAAAAAGCCACTTTAATTTGAACTTTAATAATTTCTCAACTAGATGAACTTTAACTTCAGAAGCTAAGGGTAGCCCTAGACCTTCAGCATCCTAACTTCCCTCATTATGGTACCATTGAAATACGATTGGAGGCATCTGACAGATGTGTGTGGGGGATTTTAAAAAAAAGTCAAGATGGTGGCTGCTATGTCCGAGGCGAGGTGGCAATAACTGAGCCGAGCCGAGACATGAACCACAACAAGCCTTTATTAAGGCTGACAGGAAAAGCAACAGCGAACACAACAAAAACAGCTCAAGTAACGCAGTCAGGCTCAGCCACTTCTGACAGCTCTTTTATAGCCGGCTGTCAGACGCGGCGGCCAATAGGGAGCCTGGAATCTCCCGCTCAGCAGCAGCTCCCATCTTAGCCAATCAGGAGCGTTGATGGAGTTCTCTAGCGTCCTGAGGGGACGTAGCAGTGGCAGCATTACACATAAAAAAAGGTTTCAATTGCATTCTCGCTGCCATGTTGACTTTTTTTTAACCTCTTTCTCAGAGATACCCTACAAGCAGTGGTGGGATTCAACCGGTGTAACAACTGGTTCGCTGAGCACGTGCGCGCATTGCATTTGAAAACAGCTCTACTGCAGCCCCGGAGAGTAAAACAGCTGAGGCGGGCAATCCGCTCTGCTGCGCCTATCAGCTGGGCTTCAAACAAAGGAAATATAGGTCAGAATAATGCAGGGGCGGGTGGGCAGGCCCACCTGATCGTCGGAGCAAACCGGTTCGCTCTCAGCTGATCATCAGAGCTAGGGGTTCGCCTGAACCGGTCCAAACCGGTAGAATTCCATCCCTGACTACAAGTATTGGTTTAAGTAGGGAGCCATCTTTGCCCATTACCTCAGCCTGTCCCACTTACTGAGGCAGGGAAAATATGCTGCAGATTCAATCAGTCTTGATTGGTAGGGTCCAGGGAGAGCACTTTCTCTACCAATTCCCTTTCCCTATGGATCATTCACACACACACACACACACACACACACACACACACACACACACACACACACATCAGAGTTGAGGAAGACCTCCACTCTCCTGGCCTTCCAGAAATGCTTGGCTCTGCCAACTCACTGGGTGCCCACAGAAGAGGACACAGCCACGAGGCTGGTTAACATCCCGAAGCCTCCCATCTTTTTAATTTTAATTATTTTATTCTTGTTTTTAATTGTTTTATTATAATATCAATCTATGGCTTTTATGTTTTTATGGCTATTTGTAACCACCCAGAGTCACTCTATGAGGCAGTGGTTTCTAAATACGATGAATAACTAAAATATTGAATTGCCACTTATCAGTATACAATATACACTAAGATACAGTGATTGTTCATATTCTGTACTACTACAGGCTATTTCAGTCAGTTAAGGATTAACAACAAGATGCTTGTAAATTTAGAGAGGAGAGGGTAGGGGAGGTAGAAGAAACTGAATTCTGAAATAAAGTTTGGCTTTTGTTTGAGCTCAGAAGTTTGCATTATGCAAATAAGGCAAAGACATTGAGGATAATTATGGTACAAGCGGGCCTAAGCTGTACTGTAAGCCATTCACAGATGGAAAATTGGCTTGTGGGTCACCTCCCACAGATCCCCCAAAGTTGAAATGCTATCTGCTCTTTCTGCTTTGGCTTTTTAATGGCATTCCTTCTATGCATGTTGGTGAAGAGTTTCAGGGGGCCTCAGCTGACAGGCATGTTTGTTCACAGACATCTCCAAGATTGGTGTAGAAGATGTATTGGTTGTTTTTTCTTGGCTGTAGATGCTGTTGACGGGAGTTATCTGGCTGTGGAATTCAAGGGTCCCCCTCTCTCCTGGAGTCCAATACTGCATTCACATTGATAAGGGGGGGAAATCACAGAGCCACAGCCCACACTCGGTTTGACACATACTAGGCTAGTTCTTATGTTACCGTTGCCAAATAGAAAGGCCGTGGGAAAGTGTTTCCACAGCAACAGCTGTAACGTGTGAAAATCACTTGTCATATGGACCGCTTTAGGAAGCTTGAGGGTCAGGGGTTAGAGGAGTGCCCAAGTCACTCTTTCCTTTTGCCAAGTCCTTTTTTCTTTTGGTCAAGTTGTACAGCCCAAACTGGTCCAGACAAAGAACTTGCCCGCAGCTTGCTCTTCCCTATGTGATTGTGATTGACAGCTGCTGTCCGCAGATTCCACAGCTGCAAAGTGTACATGCTTTAGGATGTGGATCATTCCTTGTGTTGCCGGGAACTGCTTTACTGTTGAACTGCTGTGGCTTTGGACTCGTTATCACATCCCTTTAACTCTAAGTCATAAACACGAACATGTTCTACTAACCATTTTTTAATTCCATGATTTTAGGATGTTGCTTTGTCTAATCCCTAGTCCGTTTCTACTTCATCAGCAATAGTGGTGATGACATAGTCAGAGATGGGATACTAGCCAGCATCTTTTGGCCATTTTAGGCTGGCACCTCAAACACTCTTCTCTATTTTCTCCATCATTCTGTTTTGTTTTTGTTTATTTGCTTGCATTGTTTGCTTCAGGACAGCTTGGAAACTCACCAGTGGCTTAGACAGGCAAAGCCAGGAGTCAGGTTAGCTGTCTAATTGTTATTATTTTTTGTTAACTTGGTACAATGAATGCCTAATAGCCATGAGCATGTGAGGAAAAAATGGAGATAAAAGGGGTGTAACCTTCAGAGGTAGAGCAGTCTCGGTTTCCCCAGGCTGGGTTAAATCAAAGGGAAGTTTCTCTTTTCCAAATAATTTCTACAACCACGCCATCTCCGAATTATAACAGGTTCTAATTTACTGAACAACCCTTTTGCTTTTGTTTTTTTCAAATCCCTCTTGGTTGGAGTTCTCTTCTGGGTCCTGTTGCTACGGGAGTTACAACTCAGTCCAAAGCAGATTGTAGAGATGGGGTACTTCTGATGGCCAAGAGGTCATTGTTTTCCTTCTCCTGTTTCTGTAAGCTGCATTGAGCACCCAGCCTTACAGTTCCCTGTAGGTGATAGAAGGCAATGAAAAAGCATCCGTTGTGTGTATGTGTGTGGTTTTTTTTAAAGCATCCCACCTAGTCCTTACTCCAGGCCAGAAAATGCAGCAGTCTCTCTCTTGTCTGAATATCATCCTATCTTCCCCTGTCAAAAGGGATTCTCCTCACTGCCTTTACTACCACCAAACCAACCCACCATTTTCATCTGCAGAAAAACCCTATGGAATTTCAAGGCCCTGTCAGGCTGTCAGGTCATAGACATGGAAGAGGAACATGTGAGGTAGCAATAGGAGACACCTTCATGTTCCAAGACCGTCCCCTCCCACTCTTTCAAAAGAGCATTAGACACATGTTCAGGCAGAGCTCAACCAACAGCTAGCAAGCACGTCACTCTGGGAATTTGAAGGGTGGTTAATCTCTCTGTCTCAGGCACTACCATGCTCGGCTTTGATTCTCCACATGTTAAGGGGAGTGATTGGTGGTTGATTCTCTCACTGGCAGAGAATGCTACAAATGATACCGTGGGGACGCACCAATCACTTTCATTGAGTTATCCCACACAAAAACTGTAAGGACAGAATCAATTGCGGGCCTCGTTCCTGAAGCAGAATGAAGTTAAGCCACGGGGTAGTAGAGTTTATGGCAATGTATGTTCCCACAGGCTGAAGGGCTGAAGGATTGCACGCCCAGCCAATTGCGAGGAGGAGGAGGAGGCAGGGAAGAAGGAGAATCAGGATTTAATGCACTAGAGGCAACATTTCAATATCAATAAATCAGTTGTGGAGTTTTTGTTTTTTGCCAGAGGGAATTGTGATTTCTTTCGTGGGGGTTGACAGGTGGAAAAAAATGCCATGATCGAGATTTTAAAAAAGAAAGAAAGAAATGAAAATAAATCAGCTGCATATTTTGATGGTAGGGAGATGAGTTGGATTTTATATTTTATTTTATGTTGGGATTTTTTTATGAGAAAAGAGGGGAAAATTTTGCCCTTCGATGTTTGTTGCTGGTGCTGTTATGCGCTATGGATATCATACAATCTATTCCGTAAGTTTTTAAAACTTGCTCTTGACATCAGTCCTCCATCCAGAGATTGCTGGTGCGACATAAACAAAAACCTTTTTTCATTTAAAAAAAAAGCTGACTTTTTATTCTTTTAAGGCACGGGACTCTAGGTACTCTGCCCAGCGTCACTTGCTTGTAAAATGGGTGGTTATATAAATTAGATAAATAAACAGGCATCATGCAGACAGACAGCTACTTCTGCATGCTTCCTCTCCACCCTTGAATCAAGAAGAAGCAATGGCAATATTATAAACTGATTGATTGATTGATTGATTGATTGACCGACTGATACAAAAATACTAATCTCTTAGCATTCTGGAAGAATGGTAGTGTTTGATAGACATATCAGGGGAAAGAACACTTCACATTATCCATTTATTTTTAGTGTTTAACTAGACAACCTATGATTGCCTAATAAATATCTAGTAAATTTCAGAGATATTTTCTTATCTAAACAGAGACATCATGACCACAGGGGAGCAAAAAAGCAGTGGGAGCAATTTCCGACTTCCTGCCGGCTTCCTCATTGTGGAATGGGAAGCTGGCAGGGAGTATCGGAAATCTTCCTCCCTCCCTCTTCCTTCCTCCCACTCCCCAGTCCCTCAGCATGCTGTCTTTCTCTCTGCAAGCTTCCTACAAGCAAAGACTTACAGTAGTTAGTGAAAAACTGACATGGAGCATCACCAATCACAATTGAGTTCTTGCCGGCTTCTCCACTGACTTATGGGAAGCTGTGTGGAAGTGTTGGAAATGAGGATCACATGACCACAGCTCTGAAAGCAAAATCAACTCCCCAAATTTCATTTCCCTCAGAGTGATGTGTCCCATCATTCTGTAAGTTAGCTTATTTAAGCTACCTTAGTTGAAAAATGGTTGCCCTATGATGCATCATTACACCCAATTGAAGATTATAAATGATCAAACATTCAGAAGAATTTTAGTAGTATATAGATCAGGGCTGTTAAACACCCAGCCGGATGCATCACGCACTGGCCGGATGCATCATGCGCTGGCCATGCCCATGCCCGGTTTAGCGAAGGGGAAAAAAGTCCCGATACATCACATGACACCGCTATGATGCTGTGGGTTTGATACCCCTGATATAGATTATGCAGTGTTTGGGCAATGCAAATGTTTTCAGTCTACTGCAGTCCTCAAATAAGAGGATAATGTTATTTCTCAAAAAAAGTTTCCATCTGAAATTAATTAATTTTTAACAACAACAAAATCTTCTCTTGTACCAGCAGATTTTAAATAATTCTGAAGGTGTTGACAATATTTTTTTTTGACTAATGGCAAATTGAGACAGTTTTGAAAAGTGCTAATTATTTACCACATAAAAAAGAAAGAAAGAAAGAAACTGTTCCACCACCTGCATGTGAAATATTTGAATGTACTAGTAAGTGTTACTTACACCCAGTTGGGGAGGAGGGCTTCTGGCATTAATCTATTGTGTAAATTCGCGTGCATGGTGGGGATTTTCCTCACTTGATTCTCATTTGCATAATAAGGTAGCTTAAGGATAAGGAATCAGACAGCATTAATTTTCTTTGCTTATTTGGAATTTTCTTACCTTAATTGACCTTTAGCAAACTTTATTCAGCAATCAGGAAATTCATAGCTCTGAATTCTGAACAAGAGATGTATGTATTTGAATGTCATTTTGGGTGACAGCTTAGCAGTTTGAGTATGTGTTCTTTCATGTTGTCAAGGTTTCTAGGTAGCAAACTCTAGAGGAACATTGCTATGGTTAAGGCTTTATATCCAAAGTCATGTTTAGAATTAAAAGCAGTGTTTAAACAAAAGATTCTACCTTACACCAATGGTCAACTAGTTATATCTTTGAATCCTGATGGTATGAATCATAGGATATCTTTCATTGTTCAGTCTTCTCGATGCCACTGTGGAATGAGGCAGGATGCTTGAACTTATTACTGCAATAAGCTTATATTATTACTGCAATAAAGTGGCAATTTCCACATTAGCTTGCACCTAGCACCCTTCCTGTCCGTTCCTATATCCAGGTCAGAGCAAGCAAGCACACTACTCAGCTCTACCAGCTAAAAAAATACACTGCATATTGCAAAATTGAAGACTCCAAAAGGGAAGCAAAGGGTGCTGGAGGGAGAGGTGAAAATCCTACTCATGGAGGATCAGGGACTTTACCTACCTGCTGGTTCCTAAAGAAGAGGAAGCTGTTTGATACAGTGTAATCGTTGATCATCATCATAACAATGGAGATGTGCAGCCTGTTTTTAGGATTAACCATATTGTCTTGGTTGCCGTGACATGGCAGCAGAGTTCTACAGTGGGTGGATAATCAGAGGGGTGGAAAGAGAGGGGAAAAGAGAGCAGATGGGAGACAAGTTGAAACCGGGAGTCACGTTTGGTGCAAGATGTTCTGCAGATTATAGTTTGAGGCTAGGAATAGAACAGCTACTCTTTGGTTCAACACACAGCGTAATACGCAAGCATGCTGCCATTCTAACACAGTTCAGAACTCTTGGCCTGCTAACTTTTTAATTTAATACTTGGTTATCCTGAAGTCTGCTGTGAGCACACTACCAGAGCCCTTTACCAAAATATTATATTTAATCATTTTCAGATTTTGAAGTAGCACTGTAATATTTAGTTGATTAAATTAATTTGAATAAGGACCCCCTCCCTTCCTCAGCATTAATTGAATAGCAAAAATCATTACTCATAAATCTATATTAGCGACAAGTATAATTAGTTCAATCAATCCTTATCGGTCATACAACTATACAATTCTCCACTGTGCTGTTTTAGTTTTAGTTTTGAGGACAAAATTTGTAATGTGCAATTTCTGCAAGTAAACTGCTTGTCTTGTTAAAAATAAAATTGATTTATTTTGGATGGGTAAATGAGAGGATGGGGCAATACTTTTTCTAATGAAATATGCCCCTCCAAGGTGGTTCCAGAATCTGTTGGAAATCCATGATGTTAAAATAATATATTTTAGGGAAAAAATGCACAAGAGAAAAAGTCTTAAACATCTTCTTCAAAAGCAACTTGAAGCTATTATGTATCATGTTTGTTTAGCTGTCCCTTCCAGTCCTTTCCAGTGTAGGCTGCTTGGTTGTCTGTCTGTTTATCGGTCTAACTTGTCTCTCTGACTGTAGTAGACTGCTAATTCAGTACAGGCTCCAGGCAGCTTACACACATAAAACACAAGACATCAGACCATTGTTCCCAAAGAAAACAATAACACAAACCCTAGCGTCAGAGAGATTCCTGCATTCCTATATTCTTCTACCATGAAGCTTTGTTCAAAGAGCTCAGTCTTTGCCACTGGAGGACAGAGAGGATTGAACTTGATTGAGCATGAGCTAAAGATACTACTGCAGGGAGTGAGTGGATGACCTGGAAAGGTGGAGGGAACATTCCTTACCAAGACAAAATTGGATAAATATGGTTGGATCACAGCAGGGGTGAAATTCAAAATTTTTCCCTACCGGTTCTGTGGGCTTGGCAGAGGAAGGATACTGCAAAATCTCATTCCCACCCCACTCCATGGGAAGGATACTGCAAAATCTCCATTCCCACCCCACTCCAGGGGAAGGATACTGCAAAATCTCCATTCCCACCCCACTCCATGGGAAGGATACTGCAAAATCCCCATTCCCACCCCACTCCAGGGGAAGGATACTGCAAAATCCCCATTCCCACCCCACTCCAGGGGAAGGATATTACAAAATCTCCATTGCCACCCCACTCCAGGGGAAGGATACTACAACATCTCTATTCCCACCTCACTCTAGGGAAGGATACTGCAAAATCCCCATTCCCACCCCACTCCAGGGGAAGGATACTACAAAAATCTCCATTCCCACCCCACTCCAGGGGAAGGATACTACAAAATCTCCATTCCCACCCCACTCCAGGGGAAGGATACTACAACATCTCTATTCCCACCTCACTCTAGGGAAGGATACTGCAAAATCCCCATTCCCACCCCACTCCAGGGGAAGGATACTACAAAATCTCCATTCCCACCCCACTCCAGGGGAAGGATACTACAAAATCTCCATTCCCACCCCACTCCAGGGGAAGGATACTACAACATCTCTATTCCCACCCCACTCCATGGGAAGGATACTGCAAAATCCCCATTCCCACCCCACTCCAGGGGAAGGATACTACAAAATCTCCATTCCCACCCCACTCCTGGGGGAAGGATATTGCAAAATCTCCATTCCCACCCCACTCTGGGGCCAGCCGGAGGTGGTATTTGCCGGTTCTCCAAACTACTCAAAATTTCTGCTACCGGTTCTCCAGAACCTGTCAGAACCTGCTGAATTTCACCCCTGGATCAGAGGCCAAAAAAGTGGCTTATGAAAATATCTTAGTCAGCTCCTCCCCACCCTAATTCACATGATGATAAAAGAGGAAGGATAAAATTGCACACACAGAACTGGTGTGTCTGCAATTTGGAGGTCCTCCTCAATTCATGGCTCTTGTTCAAGGAACAGGTAATGGCCGCGCCCATGAGGAGCTTTGTATAGTTTTGCATTGGGTGCCCTTTCCTGAACTGGGAGGTTCTGCTCGCTCTCAATAACCTCCTAGGTAGACTACTGCAAAGTGCTTACATTGGGGCTGTCCTTGAGCAGCATCCAGATGCTATAGTTTGTCAAAATACAGCAGCACAGGCACTTATGGATCTGAGGATGTTACATCTCTGCACAGGTTGCCAATAAGCTTCTGAGTTCAATTGAAGGTGCTGGTGGTTACCTATAAAGTGCTCCATGGTATGAAGGCCAGGTTATTTACAGGACTGCCTTTCCCCAATCTTGTCTACTTATTGATTTGGGGCTAGGAAGGTAAGAGGAATAAGAATTTCTAATACTTGCAGAGGGCTTTTTTTTCTCCTTTAGATGACGGTGTCCTTCTTTTATCATGGGGAAAAAGGGAAGTAAAGGAATCTATGGTAGAACTGGGGCTTTAGCAGACCAAGCCAAGCATACAAGTTTTGAGGGAGGCTGGTAATTTAATGTGCTCCTCGATTATACACTATCTAGTCATTCAGAATGGAGACTCTCTACAGCAGTGTTTCCCAAACTTTTGACATATGTGTACCCCTTCTATAATTTTCGTAACGCTGAGTACCCCTCATAAAAAACATATGCTTTAATAAAAATCAAAATATATTTATTTTTTCTAATGATTGCTACTACAATCATTACCTTCTTTTGGTTTAGTAGTTCCAGATTTCAACCAGCGATCCATAATCTCTGTTAGGGATAAAAATTGTATTTTATAAAAATAATCAAAATCAGTGGAACTTACTAAAGCACAATAACAGGTGCCCAGAACTAAGTATTAAAGAAGTAAGTTGTCTCTGTAACGAAGTGCAGTATATTCACGCCGTGTCACGCCTCACAAGATTGTCTAACCGTTAGATAACACTGCAATTCTCCGGCGTTTAAACAGCTTCGCGGCTCAACGTCAACTGTTAATGTTCCCGCAGTTTAAAAATGGCCAAACCCGAGCTGCGTGAAGGATGCGCAGAAGTTCCCACCATAATGAGTTGCGATACGATGTACGATGGCCCCAGTTCCCATGTAAAAACTGCGATACGCGCCTATTTCTTTCCTTGTTCTGTGGGCGCAGCTAAGCACGGTGCAGTGGATATTCCCACGTGATCCCCACCAAACTCCGGTGCAACGCGTACCCCCACAAACTCTTCCTGTACCCCTGGGGGTACGCGTACCACACTTTGGGAAACACTGCTCTACAGTGTTGGACAGCCTGCTTTCCAGAGCATCTCAGCTGAGGCAACATATGCCAAATCTTGTCTGGTTTGGGGAAATATTTGAATAGAAGATGACTATGCCGGGCTGATGACTGGGAAGCAGCAAAACATCTCTGAAAAAGTCAGTGGCAAACCACTTCTGTTCAGCTGCCCCACCAAACTGTATAATTGTGTCTAACTAGGCATCGCAAACTGGACTCACACATCCCTCAAGAAGAGTAACTGAAAAGATAAAGAGCCAGGGAGGAAAATTCACGAGGAATGATTATCGGTATTGGGCCTGTTTAGCAGGAAGAAGACTGTGAGGAAATACAATAGCTGATTTCAAGTATCTGAAGGGCTGTCATATGGAAGACAGGGAAGAACTATTTTTTCTAGAAGATAGAAAAAGAAACAATGAGTATAAATCACAAGAAGGATTTCCATTGAACACCAGAAAATTTTTCTAAGGGTTAGAGCTGTTAAAAAATGGCACATGTTGCCTCAGGAGATGGTGGACTTGTCTTCATAGGAAGTATTTAACTAGGCTGGATGGCCATCTGTCAGGAATGCTCTAGAATTGGTTTTTAGGTGAATCTAGAATTTCTTTCTGGTGAAGAATAGACTAGATGACTTTCAAGATTTGTTCCAGCCCTTCCATTTAGTGGTTCAAATCCAATAACATCTCATTTTTTTTGAATTGCCTTTTTGGCATATATCTAGACCAGGGGTCCCCAACCTTTCGGACTTCAGGGGCCACTAAATTCATAATTTAAATTCCGCGGACCACTAATATGATCTACCTAATAACCGGTTGAGTGGGCATGGCTAGGTGGTCATGTGACTGGGTGGGCGTGGCCAACTCAATGTCACTCATGTTGATGGGCGCCTCGCCAGCCTCTACACGCCCCTCCCCTGCCAGCCACTCCTCACCTCCCTGCCCGGACTCCTTAGGGCCCCAACAAGAAGCAGTCGTTGGAGCTAAACAGCCACCACAAGAAAGAGTTGGCAAAACAGCTGGCTCAGTTCAAATTGGATCTGACCGAGAAGCAGCACCCCCTTTTTAATATTGCACTAAATATTTAAGGACCCCATTTTTAATATTGCACTAAATTAGGACTTGATTTAGTGCAATATTAAAAATGCAAATACTTTTTCTGTGGTCCACCAAAATTTTCTCGCGGACCACCAGTGGTCCACGGACCACCGGTTGGTGACCACTGATCTAGACTGCGTTCAGAGACTTGAAGATGGTGCTGGTTGGGTTATGAGGTGTTCCTGGAAGTCTCACTTTCCTCAGCTCTTTCTAGTAGGTTCTGCAGCAAATTCCATGCTCACATCTGTTTTAAAAGGTGTGGTTGCCATGGAGGGTAGCTTAGGTTGCCAAATGCTCACAGCTGAGCGTTTTCTTTGGCATTGGCATGCATGATTTGAGTAAGACTAGGGAACAAAAATAATGATAATAAAAGCCTGTGTTTAAAACACTATGTAAGAATTAAACACTGCTGTCAATGAACCCTGCCAATAAAAGGAATGGGTGGGAATAGACTTAAGCTTCAGTGTGCTCAGTGCATAGATTCACAGAACATGTCCACCTACTACGTGCAACTTAAAACCTCCACCGAGCGTGCTTTCAGATCTGTTGTTGTAGACTGTGCAGGGGGATCAGGTTCAGGCTTACCCATCCCTTCCTCCAACGCTGTCGCTTGTGCAGTGTTTTAAATGCTGTAACAAAACTGGCACAGAAGGAAGAACTGAAGTATCAATCAGAATAGAGTTGGAAGGGTTAGGGTTTTTACAATCCAGATTCATTCAAGAATCAAGAATTAGAATAGAGCTGGAAGGGAGCTTGGAGGTCTTCTAGTCCAGCCCCCTGCTCAAGCAGGAGACCCTCCACCATTTCAGACAGGTGGCTGTCCAGTCTTTTCTTAAAAACCTCCATGGAGCACCCACAACTTCTGGAGGCAAGTTGTTCCACTGGTTAATTGTCCTCACCATTAGGAAGTTTCTCCTTAATTCCAGGCTGCTTCTCTCCTTGATTAGTTTCCATCCATTGTTTCTTTTCTTGCCTTCTGGTGCTTTGGAAAATAAGTTGACCCCCTCTTCTTTGTGGCAGCCCCTCAAATACTGGACTACCAAATACTGGTAGTCAATCTCTACTGAAAATTCAAAAAACAGGCTGACCGGGGCCTGTTTGTTCCTGACCAACACTCCGTGCCGGAGGAGCAGAGGGGGAGAGAAAAGTTGCACTTTCTTAAAAGGCAGCAAATGTGGGCAAATATTAGCTTTTGAAACTAAAGGGGGAAGTTATTCATTCACTCAGCAGTGGTTTCAAGCTATCAATCTTCCAGGTATTTCTATGAGCCTTAATCATCAAGGTTGTTTATTCGGAGCCATTTCTGAGAGAATAAAGGTACCTTTGGCTCTTATCTTCTGTCATCAAAGCACCCATTAGGAAATCCAAGCCCTGTAGGGAAGCTCAAGGGATTACTCAAAGAAGGTTTCTTGAAGTAGGGAGGAATTCTGCGCTCTCGCTCGCTCTCTCTTTCTTTCTTTCTCTCTCTCTTTCTCTCTTCAGTGCACAGGAGTTCAGTTAAAAAAAAAACAACCCACACACAATCTGAAAGGGAAGATTTATCTTTTGGTTTTAATATAGTTTGGACAGGATTTTGTTCAAAGGAAAGCTGTAGCTAAAAGCATTTTAAGTGGCCTGGAACAAAGGCAGGATTGCATTCCAATGAGTTCTCATTTTGAACAGTACCTGCTCAAGACAAGCGTTTTGGCTTGTGGCTTGTTATTGTTTTCATAACAACAACAACAACAACAACAACAACAACAACAACAACAATGGATTTACCTATTCTTGAAATGATTGTAAGAGTAAATGAGAGAGTCGCCAGTCCACTAACACACAGGGAGATAAACAAGATGTCTCTGTGTTGGAATAGTAAATAATATTAATGATATCATATTGGGTACGTATTTGGAGGCTTTTATCTTTCATCACCCTTCGTTATTCATGTAATTTTAGGGTGATTACAGGCATTGCTGTCTTCTACTTGTCGCTTCCCCATATTTCCTCTGATATCCTTTTCTCCTTTCAACAAAATAGCTATTAAAGAAGAAAGGACAAAACAGTTGTATTATGGGGATTTTCTTTTGTTTTTCTTTTGTTTACTGGTGGCCCAAAGAGGCGATACAGCGAGTTGCACTTTTTGCTTGAGAGTTAGTTATGAGGTAAAAATCAACACATTAAAAAGGCCTTCAGTGTGTGACACTGCAAGTATTCTGTAATGGACAGGATGCAGATAACGGTAGGCTGGCTTGCAAGATAATCAAAGATTAGAGATCCTTGGTGCATATAACGCAAGGGTAAACAAGACTGGTAACCTAGAACATGTGAAATTTGGGGGAGGAAACCATGGAAGGTGAGGTGATCAATATCTTGGGACTGTCTGGTGATGATTGTGACATATGGAAGACTTTGACCTGGAATCTGACAAATAAAAGGTAAGAACATGAATGAATAATATGAAATGAAACTAAAATAGATATATTGTACATTGACAGAAAGAAGTAGGCAATGAAAGTGGGGTTTATTTATTCATTTTAAATGTTGATTTGTCATCTATTCCATAAGTTTCTAGTCATGTTGACAGTCATGAAAACAGATAAAACAAGAAAAATAGTATAATAGCATTAAACTATTAAAAGCCCAATAGTGTCAAAAAAAAGAAAAAAATGAAAGATTTCAACAAAAGCCAACCAGTCTCTACCAGCTGTCATCATATAAAGTCATCCTATTCATCAATGGCCCCATAGAATAAAATAAGCTTAGCTGTCTTCCAGAAAGACAATCGTATAGAAGTAATAGACTTTTTGGAGTCTATTGGAGTCTATTGGAGACTTTGGAGTCACTGTTCTCTTCCATAGGCCACTTGTAGAGGAGAACCTGAAGCATCCTCTCTCAGGTTGATCACCCAAGGTGGGCAGATTCTATTTGAAGGAAACCATTCTGAAGTATCTAGGAGTCAAGCCATGTAGGGCTTTATACGTTAAAACCAGCACTTTGAATGATATTCAGAAACTCATTGGTAGCTAATATAGTGCTGCAAAACAATTGTGATATGGCTAAAGCAGGTCTCATACATCAGCAGATAGGCCTCTGCATTCTGCATCAGTTGCTAAGTCTTCTTCCAAAACATGTAGAGCACAGTGGATGTAACTATAGTGTAAGTTGTTATTGCTACCCTCCAATAAGGATCGCAACTGGTGTATCAGCCTAAACTGGGCAAAGGCCCCTATGGTCATACATTTCACCAGCTGATCAAGTGGTAAGTCCAGTAGAACTCCCAGGTTGAGAATCTGCAACTCCAGCCAGAACCAACACTGAAGTCAATAGGGAGTCATGCTTTGGGGATAAGCAGGAGCTGCAACTTGCAAAGTTCTAATTTCAACTTGTTTTGTCCCACTGGGTCCCCCAAACCTCCAGTCAAGACCACAACTGTATCTCCATTTTAATCATGGTATCAGCAGATGATACCTGACCCTAAACTGACAAATGACCTCCAGCAATTTTATATAGGTGTGAAACAGCAGGGCAGAAAACTAAGCCTTAGGGCTTAAGAGCCACGATGGTGCAGTGGTTAGAGTGCAGTACTGCAGGCTACTTCTGCTGATCACCAGCTGCCAGCAGTTTGGCAAATCGAATCTCACCAGGCTCAAGGTTGACTCAGCCTTCCATCCTTCCGAGCAGTAGTGGGTTCTAAAACCCTTTACTACTGGTTCGTGCGCATGAGTGTGCGTGCGCACAAAACACTTCTGCGCATGCGCAGAAGCATCCCAGGCTGGTGGGCGGAGCCTCACGCCACCAGCACTACCGGTTCTTAGAACCGGGCCAAACCAGGAGCAACCCACCGCTGCTTCCGAGGTTGGTAAAATGAGGACCCAGATTGTTGGGGGCAATATGCTGACTCTGTAAACTACTTAGAGAGGACTGTAAAGCACTGTGAAGCGGTATATAAGTCTAAGTGCTATTGCTATTGCTATTTCACAAATGAGTGCTAAACCGAACCTCCCTTCTCTGCCAGCACTGACTAGAAGTGTCTATTCCTATTACAATTGAATTATCATAAAACGTTGCCAACTCTCAAATTTCAACTCTTGAGTTTCTCCAAAAGGATACTGTGATTGCTGACAGAAAGGAGTTCTGCCTGGAGCAGAAAGGCATTTCACTTTTTCAAGCCTCAATGCAACACATCCATTATGGTGGCCGATGTGGTTTCCATCTCATTTAGGTCTAAATCCTGCCAAATGGGGCGCCTCTGAGATGCTCTTCACTTGATGTCACACCATCTTCTACAGAACCTTCCCCCAAAAGGGGAAAGATTGGAGATGAGACAAAAATAATCTAAAAACAGCTGGAATGAGAGAAGGCTTCTTCAGGATTAGACACACCATTGTTCTTTCAAGGCAGGTAGCGCTATTCCTTCTCTCAAAGAAGCATTGATCACTTCTGAGGAGAAACGTTAAAATATGGATGTGCAATTTGTTTAGCATGTGTTAAAGGACTGCCTTTGTGCCTGATGATTGAAAATGCGATCATTGTTACCTCATACAAAGGACAGCAAGAGTGAATGAAAAAAAAACACTACAGCATGATTAGATTGTGAAGTGTGCATGGGAAGGCATTTGGCAGAATGAAAGCATATGAGAGTATCAATGAACAACATTTGGGAAGTGCAGCTCTTTATTAGTCAGATTCTTCCCTTTTCAACAGATTATTGGGAAACGCATGAATGTGAGAAAGAAAATTATATTCTCTATTTGCTACTTTAGAGAAAGTGAATAGGTTTGAATTGTGGAATGTTTTGTGTAAATATGAATTTGAAGGTTGATTCTGCAGTGCCTTATATGATGGAAGAAAGGCAAGTATGAGAATAGATGGAATGTTTAGTAAACAACTGAACTTTGAGCAAAGAGGAAGAAAATGGTATGTGATGCACCTTTGATCATTCAATATATTTATAGGTTTGTTGGTTGGGGATGGAAATACTTGTGGACTTCCGTATGCAGATCATGCTGTATTGTTGGCCAAAAAATGCAAACAATCCTCCATGAGTGTTACATAGGCTATATAACATTGAGTTATTAGATGTGTTCTGTTAGGAGGAATTAATGTTTCTCAAGTGAAAAGGATATTGCATGCTTCAGTCCAATCAGGGGTGGGTTCCTCCCGGTTCGGACCGGATCGCCCGAACCGGTAGCGAGCCGCTGGTGACATCACTGTCTGTGCCGTTCCGTGTACGCCACCATCTTTTTTTTGTATTTTTTGCGAATTTTTCCCCTTCCGCGGCTTGAAAAAAGGCCCTCCCACCCACCCGTGGGTGAATGCCGACCTTTATTTCTTTGCCCGAAGCACAGCTGACGAGCTCCTCAGCTGTGTTTTGGGCTAATTCCTGCTTCTGAGCATGCACGGAAGCAAAATAGCACGAGGGGATGCGTGCGCGTGCGCGAGTGGAGCGAGCGTGCGTGCGCGAAACGTCACTATGCGAACCAGTGGTGAAGGTAAGTGGAACCCACCCCTGAGTCCAATTAGCTGTGTGAAATGAGAATCGGGTATGTGAGGAACAACAGTGGGAATAGATTACGTACAGTAAAAAAAAGTGTGCATGGTAAAATCAGAAGTGATAGAGTAGAAACATGGTGAGATGGGCGGCAAATAAATTAAATAAATAAGTGAAGTGAAAGGAAATGAAATGAAATGGTGCTGAATAAATGTAGACTGCATAAAAAAAAAGTGAAGGACCAGTATGAGTATGAAAAAAGATGCTGAAATGGATTTTTCATACAGAGATTAACAGATTAACAGAGTTGGAAGGGACCTTGTAGGTCATCTAGTCCAACCCCCTGCTCAAGCAGGAGACCCTACACCATTTCTGACAAATGGCAGTCCAATCTCTTCTTGAAAGTCTCAAGTGATGAGGTTCCCACAACTTCCAAGGGCAAGCTCTTCCATTGGTTGATTGTTCTCACTGTCAGAAAGTTCCTCCTTGTTTCTAGGTTGAGAGAAATGAATGAGCATCTAATGATATTCTGGAAGTCTTTGAAAAGGTGGCTTTTCCCTCAGGTGGATCATTGTGGATCGGTTGGGACTTACGATTGTCCCAACCCAAGGTTTTCTTTCAATGTTGTTTTTTAAGCTCTGTAAAGATGCACAGAGTCAGAGAGGAATAAAAGTTCTCATACCAACAGAAAACAGTTGCCAAACACTCCTAGATTGGATGCAGACTCAATCCAGGAGGAGTAGAAATCCTTCCAGCAGAAATGCCATTGATTGCTTGTGTCTAGAACTGCAGCCTTCTATGCAGTCTTATGCATGTCTCCTCAGAAACGAATCTCATTGAAAACAGTGAGACCTCCTCAGAAACCAGACTTCTTTTGAAGGAAGAACATATTGAAACAAACAAACAAACAAACATGGAACATTGTTCTTATAAATGATAACAGCAGTGAGATTTTTTTTTTAAATTCTGCAAAGGTGGAAGGACTCACAAATTCCTACAATGGAAGAATGGATGGTGAAGTGGTAAAGATGGCAAAATTGACTGCTTTGATTAAAGAGAAGATTTTGTCTAGATTCCTTTCTACTTGAAAAGTACTTTTGAATTATTTGTTTGAAACTGGAAAAAAAATGAAATTTTGACCTTAGGATTTGACTAGAACTATTTACGATTATAGACGTACTATGTGCTGTGGCTTACTCCAGTCTAGTTGAAAGGGTCATTGTATCTTATGCTTGTATCTGTATGAAAGAAAGTCAGAAGTTACTTTTTTCGATAGCATTTCCCCCTTCTTTTTTCTGTATCCTCATTGTTGCTTTTTCCCTGTCCTTTCCCTCCACCTTTCTCCCCATTTTTTCCTCTTTCTTCTTCTTTTTATTTCTTCTATTGAGACTCAATAAAGCTTGGCGGGGGGGGGATTCAGTAAGACCTCCTCCCTGGTAAATGTGCATGGCTTGTCAGGCACCATGTTGGTTAATTTTCTTGCACTACTTTTTATAATCAAGGAAGCTAAATTAAAACTTAATTATGTTCATTCAAAATCTTTAGGGGACAAGAAGCATTGTTCACAGACATCCTCTCTTTCAAATGCAAAGAACTAGGATGTTGCCTTTTTGCCATGTGTGAATGTAGAAACCAGGAGACCATGAGTTCTAGTCCCTCCTTAGACATGAAAAACCGTCTGAGTATATGCCATGCTGAGAACTGCTGAATAGTGGAAAGAGTGATGGGACAATGTGTGCCAGCCTTCCTCGTTAATCTTGCTCTATTGTTATGGTTGGAGTTTGGATAAAGTCTTGATTTAATGGACAGTGGGCATCCCTTCCCATCCCTATTGTATGCCAGTTTTTTGCTTTTTCATCCACAGTCTTTTTAACTGTTCTCATTCATTCTTCCTCTCTGTGTGGTTCAATCACTTCTTCAGTACTCTCATTCTCACCCATCCATTCATGTCATTCCACAAACAACCTTTATCTCCGATCACATTTATTCAGGATGCTGCATAGTTTTGTTCATTCATTCCTTCTGCAGTACTTATTACTTGCCCCAACCTCAGAAGAACTCTGGGTATACAACATCAAACATCATCACCATCATCATCACCATCATCATCACCATCATCCAACTGCATCTAAATAAACAAAATTAATTACAAAGAAATGCAAAAATAAAACGTCAGATAAAACCCAGGATAGGCGCTCACATATTGCAATTAAATATTTTTAATTTCTTTTCAGCAAAGTGGGGGCTACATATATTTCTGTGGATACAGTACTGTATAGCATAAATGGGGGGGCTTCTACAGAGATCTACTCTCTCATTCACACCCTGCAAATTTCATGAGAGATTCATTATTACCATTCACTGCAGCACAACATGCAACAGAGTAATAAATCTACAAATTCCTATTCTCATAAATACCCATAACAATCTGCATGACCCCAATCCATATTTTCTGCTTTGCTCTGTTCATTCATAATTAAACCTAAACCTTCACTTCCATGCATGTACTTAAACCCACTCCATATGATTTAACCGCCGTCATTCAGATTCCACTGTTTTCCTTTTACAGGTATGCAACATACCTGTTTTGTTTTTAAAAATTCATTTATTAATTAAAGCTTTTACCATTCCCCTTACATTCTAAGCTATAATCTTCTAGGGGGTTGCCATAGATATTAACCTCACTGCCCATCATGGCTTTGGTCAATCAAAATGTCTGTATGACTGTAACTTTGTTGCTTGTATCCTTATGATTTATATTGACTGGTTCCTAATATGATTTGATTGCTTATTTGTACCCGGACTATCATTAAGTGTTGTACTTTATGATTCTTGACAAATGTATCTTTTCTTTTATTTACACTGAGAGCATATGCACCAAAGACAAATCCCTTGTGTGTCCAATCACACTTGGCCAATAAAGAATTCTATTCTATTCTATTCTATTCTATTCTATTCTATTCTATTCTATTCTATTCTATTCTATTATGTCCACTTAATGCTTTTTAGTAAGAGAAAGAAGGTGCAGACTAGATTAATAGCCCTATTTGATTTCCTGTCTCATGCAGCATTCAATTCACGGGTGAAATGCTCCCGGTTCAGGCGGGCCAGTCGCCCAGCATTCTGTGCATGCGCAGAGGGTAAAAGAACCCAAATGGCGGCATCTGGGTGGGTGGGAGGAGCCTCGCGCTGCCTTAGCGACCGGCTCTCCGACGACTGACCGGCCCGCCCGAACCGGTAACATTTCACCCGATATTCTAATGGTAGTTACAGTTATCAGTTGGTTTTAGTATATTTTGTGCAATACTGTATTCTGACAATGCAACCAAAGCCCAGTTTTATTCCAAGCAAGCTCATGATATTCCATTCAAGCTAGGAACCTTAAATAGAGTTTGCCTTATTGTTTTCAACATCACAGGCAATGGGATTAACTACGGTATGTTATTTTGAAAAATATATTGGATATACTGTAGTCATGAAGATTGGTTGATGAAGATGATATCACAATCATAATTCAGAGTACCAATTGCTGGATCAGTTAAATCTTCCAAGAATCATATATGAATCTCGAGGACTTATCATCTGTGATGCAGGATTCTGGAACAGATGGAAGTTCAGTTTAATCGAGTAGAATTTTTGAAAGATCTTATAAATGCATCCACCTTGGACCTCAGCTCTTTTCATTTTCCTGAAAAGGAAGTGAAAATTTAAATGTTTGGTTGCTTACTGACTAGCAGTACATGTTATTGCAATCCACTCAGACAGATAGTGTATTTATTAATAATCAGCAGGAAAAAAACATAGAACACTCCTGTTTTTGAAATATATATGTTAATACCCACCATAACCTTAACTGTTGCATATTAGTCTTTAAAAACATTTAAAAAGAAGAACCTGCCATTTGACCGAAGCCTTTTGACCATAAAATTACTTTGCTTTTAAAACAATGCTTTTAAAGAATTTCACAAAATTTGCATCTGACAATTTTAATAGGAAGAAATAAGCGTCTCGTTAGTGGTTTCTTTCATGTCAACTCCTTTAACTTGTAAAAGGTTGTCCTGTAATTAGCTAAAGGTTAAAAAATGGTAGCAAGGCATAAATGCTTCATAAAAACTTAAAAGGGTCTTCATCCTACGTAGATATTAAATGAAACCACCAGAAAAACACTGTTCATTTCCTGGTTTATTGCTAATAATTCCAGGCTTTAATGAAAATAATTTCCATGCTCTTGATCATTCACCACCTCTATTTCATACATGCCCCTATCATCTTTCCTTCCCTATTTCTTGAGAAGTATGTCTAATTCATTTTGCCGAAGTCTAATGGTTAGCCAGATGAGCCACAAACTTGTCTTTTAATTTTTCACGAGGTGCTTTGACAGTTTAGGAGACTCATTTGTGAAAATATTTGGAGATGCTGAATATGGGCAATTCATGGGCTGATGTTGCTTCTCAGAAAGACCGGCTTCAAAACTTTGCTGACATTAACAAAAAGGACCCAAATGGTCATGCTATATCCAGGCAGAGGTAAACTTAAAGCCAATAATTTTAAAACATATCTATTTTTAAGCCTATGTTAAAATATTTGCAAAGTTAATCTTTCTGTGACAAAGTTATGATTCACGGAAGGCTTTGTACCAGTGGTGGGATTCAATTTTTTTACTACCGGTTCTGTGGGCGTGGCTTGGTGGGCGTGGTGTGGCTTGATGGGCGTGGCTTGGTGGGCATGGCAGGGGAAGGATACTGTAAAATCTCCATTCCCTCCCCACTCCAAGGGAAGGTTACTGCAAAATCCCCATTTCCTCCCGATCAGCTGGGACTCGGGAGGCAGAGAATAGATGGGGGCAGGGCCAGTCAGAGGTGGTATTTTCCAGTTCTCCGAACTACTAATATTTCCACTACTGGTTCTCCAGAACTGGTCAGAACCTGTTGAATCCCATCTCTGCTTTCTACTTATATCAGAGGAAGGTGACAGTCAAAGACTCCTTCTCCAGTTGTATCTTAAAACAGTAGCATAAAGCTCTGACAATGCCAAATAATTCCTTTGGTAACAGAGCATTGATCTCATATTAGTTTTATATCATAATTCCTTGTACAGTAATAGAAGAGACTCCCAGTCACACATATGCATACCATCATGCATTGATGATGCATGTTGATTAATCAATGTTAAAATATGCTATATCTAAAATACTTCATAACTTATTAGTGTGGTAGTGAGGTCAGGAGACCTGTTGCAGAGCATGTTGGATCATCCTTCCACTAGGGTCTTTAATCACTTTCTACTACTACTGTACTCTGTATCAAGCTTGACATAAGAGCAGAAGCAAAAACTTCTAAGGCAGGGGTGTCAAACATACGGCCCGCGGGCCGGAACCGGCCCCCAAGGAGGTTCGATCAGGCCCGCAGGATAATTTGAAAGTGGAAAAAATGCATAAAAGACATGGAATTAATATTTTTAATTCGCTGCAATTCATGGATTATCCGCTAAGGGGCGCACTCTTTCCATCAGAGTAGAAGACAAGCCGCATCACTGAGACAGACTGAAAACAGCAGACGGTATCAGTGCGCCATCTGCTGCTTGTTACGACGTTGTTTATACCTTGGTCTCTATTTCTCCGCTACACCCTCATTAGCCAAAATGTCGTTATCCAAACGGAGAAAAGTAGATAAGGAGTGTAGAATTTTCAAAGAAAAATGGACCACGTCCTATTTATTTACAGAGATGCACGGAAAACCTTCGTGCTTGGTGTGTTTGCAACAAGTTTCGGTATTGAAGGAATATAATATTCGACGCCACTACGAGACTCATCACAGTGAAAAATATGACGGCTTGCAAGGACAACTGAGAAGAGATAAGATTAACGAATTGCTGGCGGGTCTGAGGAAACAGCAGTCAACTTTCATCCAGAGCCGAGAAGTCAGTGAAGCAGCGGTAAAAGCCAGCTACCTAATTGCTAGCGAAATAGCATTAGCATCGAAGCCGTATTCCGACGGTGACTTTGTTAAACGATGCATGATGAAAGCGGCTGAACTTGTATGTCCCGAGAAGCGACAAGCTTTTGCCAATATTAGCCTGACGAGGAATACTATAGCAGAGAGGATTTCGGAACTATCGGCAGATTTAGACAGTCAATTGAAACAGAGAGTCAAGTCATTTATTGCATTTTCCGTGGCAATTGACGAGAGCACTGACATCACAGACGTGGCCCAACTGGCCATATTTATTCGAGGAGTTGATGAGACATTGACTGTTACTGAAGAGTTTCTTGAGTTGGTGCCAATGATGGACACTACAACAGCCGAGGACATTTTCGGCTCTGTCGTTGCTGCATTGGACAGAGTTGGAGTGGACTGGTCCCGCGCTGTCAGCCTGGCTACAGACAGCGCGCCATCCATGGTCGGAAAGAAAGCAGGTGTCGCGACAAAGTTCAAAGACAAAGTACAAGCCCTTAATGGAGGAGATCGTTTCTGGACATTTCACTGTATTTTGCACCAGGAGGCATTGTGTTGCAAGTCGCTGAAAATGGACCACGTCATGGAGGTGGTTGTTTGCACTGTAAATTTCATCCGGTCCAGAGGTCTGAACCATCGTCAGTTTGACAAACTTCTCAGCGACAGCAACATTACCCACAGCCTGCCATACCACACTGAAGTGAGATGGTTAAGCCGAGGCGCTGTGCTGAGGCATTTCTTTGATCTACGAGAGGAAATCGGACAGTTCATGGAGAAAAAAGGAAAACCGGTGTTGGAATTACAATCTCAAAAATGGCTACGGGACCTTGCATTCTTGGTTGATATTACTGAACACTTGAACAATCTGAACAAAATGTTGCAAGGCCGCAAAAAAGTTGTCACACAGTTTTCTGACAACATACATGCATTTAAGTTGAAGCTGACTTTGTGGGAGATGCAACTGGCAAATGGCAACCCTGCTCATTTCCCCTGTCTGAGAGATGTGTGTGTGACCAGACCTGATGCGGACATGAAACGGTACAAAGACAAAATTGCAGGACTACTGCGGGAGTTTGAGAAACGTTTTCAGGTATTTGGTGAACTTGAGACAGAATTTTCAGTTTTTCGCTCACCTTTCACAGTTAAAGCTTCTGATCTGCCGGTCGAAATTCAGCTAGAGATAATTGATTTGCAGTGTGATGCAGATTTGAAGGGCAAATTTGCCTCTGTAGGTCTGGACAGATTTTATCAGTATCTACTACCAGGGTACCCCAAATTAACAGCCCTGGCTGCTAAAATTTTGTGCATGTTTGGGACAACCTACCTTTGTGAACAAATCTTCTCAGTGATGAATATCAATAAAACAAAAATGCGTTCAAGGCTCACAAACAAGCACTTAAATGACATTCTGAAAGTGACAGCTAGTCAGGACATGACACCTGGTGTTGATGCACTTGTACAGGCCAAAAGATGCCAAGTTTCAGGAACAAATACAAGTCCAGACTAGACTAACACCTTTAAAATGCTGCCTTAGATACTGTTTGCATTGAAAGAATACAGCTCTGTGAAGATGAATCCTTACTGTGGTGATTTTAAAAATGTGCACTTTAATGTTAGTCAGCAGCTTCAAAATAAAAGTTGTGTGATGGAATTCTACTGTTCATACAACTCCATAAATTTTTAGTATGTATTGTATGTGTATGTATGTTTCATGTATGAAGTTTACAGATTTACAGGACAGGCGAACACTTTCTTCATTACACATTTAAAATCACTCTCCTTAGTTTGTAAGGTGTGCAGGGATTACATTTAGATTTTATATGCGTATGTGTAAGTGGTTTAAAAATTCCTTTCTTTAAAAGTCTCATTTAATCTTAAAGTGCATTACTATATTTTTCAGTACCAATTAAAGTTTTGTGCCTTTGTACAATCAGTGGGATCTGTTGCAATGCATATTTGTGAATGATAAAAGTAAATTGCACATTTGTCTAAGGAAATATGAGGTGTTTTATGAAATGTTTTGTAAAAGGATAGTTTATTAAATTTCAATATTTTCCTAATGTTCTTGTGCTTCTTTACACCAAAACAAAGAAAAGACATGATATTTTAATTATTTATAGCAGAGTATGGTATAATTTTAATGGTCCGGCCCACTTGACATCTCCCTAGGCCGTATGTAGCCCACGATGAGAAATGAGTTTGACACCCCTGTTCTAAGGAAAACCAGTGGATGGCCATGAAGCTATTTCTACATGACCCAATTTAATATTTATTGCAACAGCTGAGATCAGAGAAGACTACTAGCTGCTGCCACCTAGCTATGCCTAATTCTGGGTTGCAGATTATACCTCTCACCTTTTGTATCTGACAAAATCATAGATTTATTTGTCATAATTACAGAGATGGCCACCTTGTTCCTTTAATGGAGTACTCATTTGCTGCTTGTGCACAGCATGCTAAGTCATTTTCTATGAATCATGATTTACAAACCACTGTAGCTGAGTTAAAACAATATAGTATGTCACAAAAAGAGTAAACAACACTGTTCTTTACAGAAACATATAAATGCGATCTGCATTTCAGACATGATTTACATGCAGTGAAAGGCTTATTCCTATCAATTAGCCTAACAGTATCGGTAGTAGAAATTTCAATGTGTGTGTGTGTGTGTGTGTGTATCTGTGTGTGTAATAGCAATAGCACTTAGATGTATATACCGCTTTACAGTGCTTTACAGCCTTCTCTAAGCTGTTTACAGAGTCAACCTATTTCCCACAACAATGTGAGTCCTCATTTTACTGACCTCAGAAGGATGGAAGGCTGAGTCAACCTGGAGTTGGTGAGATTTGAACTGCTGATCTGCTGGCAACAGGCAGTCAGCAGAAGTAGCCTGCAGTTATTGCATTCTAACCACTGCGCCACCATGGCTCTAAGCACTCATGTAGGTATATCCAGAAGAAAGTTGTAATAAAATGTGCAATATCTTTTGTTTTGTGGCTTGTGGGTATTTCTTTTCCTTTTTGATTAAAACTGCAAGCATGCTTTCTTTTGTGTACATGTTAAACTTGGTAAGATTTCTAATGGACAAATTTTGGGATCCATTTTACTTCTTTTGCTTTGTTTTGTTTTGGGGGCTTGTCTATTGCCCTCTGACAAAACCTAGGATATGAAGGTTTTTTTGTTCCTTGTAGGTATATCATTTTTAATTAAACACATGGTAGAACAGGTGCCCATTTTTTCTAAATTATATTTAAAATCATAAAATCATTTTAAATATTTTTTAATATGCAATTTTTATTTAAAATTAATATTTAAAATAAAATTTGAGGACAACTGTTGTATTATGCCAGCAAAACTGTTCGCCTACTATTTTAAAATTAAAAATTAATGGAAAAATGTTCACACAGTTTTTTTAGAGTCTCACAAACAAGCATTTAGGTTAGCCAACGACAAAAAAACATACTGAAGAAACTCAAATCAATGCTTAGTGGTTTAGAAACAATAACGCAATTTTGCAATATGACACTACTTATAAATTAACAGGTGACATTTTCTGCAGTTTGTGACTATAAGATAAATGTTTGCATTGTAAATCCTACACAAGGCTAAAATTGTTCTAGCAATTCTATCCATCAGGCTCACTGTTAATGTTTCCTTTCCTCTCCAAAATCCCATTAGGTTCTTTATAAAGAATATCAGAGAAATATGTGAAACTTTTAAACATTCTTTAAGCAAAGTCAAAGACCAGACAAGAATGAACTTACACTTACAAGCACACTGTTTTTTTTAAGGATATCTGTTTCCAACAGATATACTGTACTTACCAAATTCTATCATTTGGTAAATATAACTGAGCATCATTTGTTAAAGAACTCTAAAAAGAAATTAATTATAAGAATTAATTATAAGAAATTATGTGATTTGAATAATATTGACAGTAGTTTGTATGCTTGTTTCGAAACCAATTTAAGAGCCGAGGTGGCGCAGCAGTTAGAGTGCAGTACTGCAGGCTACTTTAGCTGACTGTGATCAGCAGTTCAGCTGTTCAAATCTCACCGGCTCAGGGTTGACTCAGCCTTCCATCCTTCTGAGGTAGGTAAAATGAGGACCCAGATTGTTGGGGGCAATGTAAATATACATTGCTTAATGGTGTAAACCGCTTAGAGAGTGCTTGCACTGTGAGGCGGTATATAAGTCTCACTAATAAATAAATTGAAACTATGGAATATATATATGAAATATTTGCAGGACCATCTTACTCCCACTGTCTCTGCTCATCTGACCAAATGTAGAAGAGAGGGCATATTCCAGATCCGTCTGATTACAATCTTGTGGGACCCAAGCAGTGTATCTTTTCATGCCATCTGAAATTAGGTTAGCCCTGACCCCTGTTGGCCTTATTGGAAGGTTGTCAAGACTTGGCTATTTTCCAGGCATGGGGTGCGGAAGTTAGTTGAGTCCAGGTGGGTTGGTGCTGGTTTTCTGATTTGCCACAGTAAGTCGGTTGTCCTTCTTCCTTCTTCTGTTTTCTTTGTTCTCTTTGTTTTATTGGTTCCATAGTTTTTGTACTGGATAGCAAGAGTTGTATGTCTGTATGTATGTACCGATATGTATGTATGTATTTGATTTATTTGCCGCTCAATCTCACCTCAATCTCACAATCTCACCTCAATCTCACAATAAGATAGGGATGGGTCATATAAATCAAATGAAATAAATAAATAAAAAGTTGAAACGTGTTAATTCCAAAGTTAGTCCCAATAAATTCAGTAGAATTCTTTCTACCCTGATTATAAGCTATAGACAACCATCTTATTCAGAAGAACCTTAGACTAGGCCTCATTGAACTCAGAATAACTGCTGTTCACTAATTAGATCATTGAGAGTGTCAGTTTGGTGTAGTGGTTAAAGCATCAGGCTAAAAACTGGGAGACGGTGAGTTATAGTCCCACCTTAGGCACAAAGCCAGCTAGGTTTCAATTAAAACTCTTTCTTTTTTATTTAAAAATGTTGTGTATTTATTTCTAGTACTTTTGGAGGGAAAATCACAATTCATTAAGATATACGCTGAAGGCTATGAGGACATAATTGGGCCAACATTGGAAAAGAAACACTTTGCTGATAATATTAGACTGGGAAATGAAACGCTGGGAATACGCAGCAGAAGGCAAAACTAACATTATTCACCCAGAACAGAAATCTGGCTAAATTTAAGCAAGAATGCTTCCCTATATAGTACATGTCACCCCAAAAAAGGCAAACGTAAATATTTAAAGTACTGCTTTTAAGGTAGAAATATTTGATGTAAAGTAGTAACCAGATGTAATTTTATTTTTATAAATAATTTGAGTCTAAGTATAAGGCAGATACAATGGGAGGATATTCAGAACTTAATATTGCTTCTACTAAATATTTTTGTGTGTGTGTATACACTACTATATAATAACACCATGTGTTTTTAATTTAGATAATGATAAATAGTGGTAACATCAGTATAAATATTACAGTTTAGAGTTTTGTGGTATTTTACAATAATTTTTCAAAATGATTCCATCATTTTAGTTTTAAATGTTCAATTAATTAATTATTTAATCAATGAAACAATGAATTCTAAATGTTATGCCCATTGTAAATTCTGTTTATTTACTGATAGTTACCAGCAACTATATTTTTCTCCTTGACTTCCTTTCTTTCTCTCATAAATAGTTGGTTATTTTATTCTTCAAATGTTTTAAAATAAAATATTTAAATAGCCCCACTAGATGCCTCCTGGGAAAATCCTAACACAATCCACAAGGGCAAAAACTGTTTTGTGCCCCTTGATCACTGTTGTCTTCAGTTGTTTTTCCTCACCTGCCCATTTCAAAAGTCCACTTACTCCAGTTTTGACAAAAAACAGTTGGCTATATAAATGAAAGAATTGCCCATTAGAAATCATGCACTGTCAAAAGCCCATGAATTTGCTAACAGTCAGAAATGTTAAAATATGTTGTCTACATTTCAAATTCCAGTGAAGATGAAATACAACCAGACGAGGCATGTTAATATGCAATATATTTCTTTTCCTTCCACACTTACTGTATTTAAGTTAGACGAAACCGAAGCAGTAATATATTTTTTTTCTCCAGCTGACATAGCAAGGTCAAAGGTTCACCATCCAAGCTGGATGACTCAGGCCTGCAGACCTGAGATAGCAAATATCCCTGTGTGTTGCTACTGTTATTCCATTAAAAGTAAAGAACTATTTTTGCTCCAACAACGGAGAAGATCATTACACAGATTTCATGCAAATAATCCCTGCAACATGATTGTGGCAGCTATTTTCAATTTATCCTTTTGTTGCATCCTTAATTTTTCAATGTTTTTGTTTCCATCCCATGCTTCATTCTTCCTTCCTGCACATTTTGTGTGTGTGCATGCACAAAATGCATATACTTCCATATGTGCTTGGATTTATTACCATTGATACAGTAACTTGATAATAAGAGGCAAAATATTATCAAATGTGTAAAGTCCATAGTACAGAGGGAGATACCTTCCCTTATCATCTTTTTTCTCCTTACAAAATGGTGGACCTGCCTGTCAGAAGTTTCTTTGTTCACATCTTCCATTTTCAGCAGCCACCTTGCTTCTGGTGCATCGTAGGGTAATAATTGTCACAATTGGCACGTTCTTAGTGTTTATGTAAGGGAGACTGGAAAGGGGGCAGACAGCAGTGTCCACCTGAGGGGGCACTAGTGACAAAACCACTGTTACAACCAATGTGACACAAGTTCGCCTTCCCCTTTTATATGTGTGACTGCTTCTCATCCGGACTACTGGTATAGAGCCATGGTGGCGCAGTGGTTAGAATTGCAGGCTAACTCTGCCCACAGCCAGCAGTTCGATCCTGACCAGCTCCAGGTTGACTCAGGTTTCCATCCTTCTAAGTTCAGTAAAATAAGGACCCAGCTTATTGTGGGCAATATGTTGAATCTATAAACCCCTTAGATAGGGCTGTAAATCGGTATATAAGTCTAAGTACTATTGCTATTGCTAACTCAAAGGGTTGACAGTACCAGAATCAGCCTTAGATTACCCATTAAACAAAATAAACACCAAGGGAAGGAAGCCACCAGAGTTTTTTCTGTCTGTCTGTCTGTCTGTCTGTCTGTCTGTCTGTCTGTCTGTCTGTCTGTCTGTCTGTCTGTCTGTCTGTCTGTCTGTCTGTCTGTCTGTCTCTCTCTCTCTCTCTCTCTCTCTCTCTCTCTCTCTCTCTCTCTCTGTGTGTGTGTGTGTGTGTGTGTGTGTGTGTGATATTTCCTTACCACACTCAACTTTAATTTCTGGCACTTAATGAATCTTAATGTTTATCTGTTAAGCAATGGAAGGGCTAAGGGACACCATGGTTGGGCTGCGCTTGGAACATTGGTTAGTCTTAATCAGCCCCTGATCCTTATTACTGGATCTTTCTCTTTTAGCCAAATTTACCATTCGCCCATTGAAGGACAAGAGTGGAAAATAAACTGAAGCAAGACGTATTGCTGCAGAAATTGTTCCCTAGTACACTTGCTCAGCTTCGTTTTTCTGGGTGGACAAGTGGCTGCCTGCTTAAGTGTAAATTAACAGTCACTAGAAACCACAACCAGAACAGTAAAACCAAAACAGAAGTCATGAGAATACTGTGGTTAAAACAGGGAAGCTTAATTGCAGCCTTGGCCCTAACTAAGTTCACATGAGAATGGTCAAGACAAGCACAGCAGGGTTTAATACAACTTCCCAAGCTGGGCACCTACCAAATATGTGGATTCCAATACCCATAATGCTCAGCATTGGCCATGATGATTGTGAAGCCCTGGAAGTTAAAGATGCATCTGAAAGGCATCCTGGTTGCAAAATGCTGACTTAATATGTTATGTCAACCAGGTTTAAAATGACTCATTCAAATGAAAGCTTTCTTCTGTTCATTTGTTCTTAATAACACTCATTGTCCTATATAATAACCTATATAATAACAACAAAATATGTATTTTATGCAGTTGTGTATGTATTTATATAGTTTTTTTAAAAAATGATAATGACTCTGGGCCTTTCACGTTGTAAAAAGCTAGAACAGTAAAATAAAAGAACAAAGAGATGTGTGTCCAAAATAAGAAGAGAAAAAAACAATTTCAACAAAACCAAACATTACAAATAGAGATCCATTTAAGTTTGGATGCCACAAATTGTAAAATAACACCAATGCTCAGTGGAATTCCAGGATTTGCAGAAGTGAAAAGGTTCTTTTTGGAGGAGAAAAAAATTATATTGGGGGAGAAAGTTTATTAACTGCATAATGAAGATTTTATGAGCATGTACCGGTAATTCTAGCTAGTTATTGAGAAAACATCATGGGGAGAATTAGTTAAACTAGTTAGAAGTTGAACAGGAATTCTTTATTCAGCAACATATTGTTATACCCGCTATTTGTTCTCCTGCAATAAACTCGCATGCCCTAATAAACGTCCTTTATTTGAGAATAAAGAGCAAAGTGAGTCCACTGTGTTAACATCAGTTATTTGAAGTGGATGTTTTCCAAATTCATTGCCTGCCTGCCCCATATATAATTATTCTAGAAAAAAGTGGCCTGAAGTTGCTTAGAACAGCCCAATATTTGACAGAAATATGGGGCTTAACTAGTTCTATGACGTGATAGTATCAGTGTCATTCCAATCTTGGAGGAAGGACTTTAGCTATAAATATGACAACAAATGTAGCTACTGCCCAGTCTAATAGATTGGATCAATTAACCTCGCTTTTTCTTTGCAAAGCAAGTTCTGAGATTTTGTGATGGAAGAGCTATTAACAGCATATATAAATTCCTTAACTTGATACGAGGTGATGGGATATTTAACATACTCGGGTTGGCAGGATATTGCATTGATAGAGAAACATTGTTGATTGGTATTGGTTCGATGTAGCTCAGAGCTGCTTGCTTCTCAAGGACAGTCTAAGGTTATAAACATGAAAATAAGACATCATCTTAAGGAGGCACATGCTTAAAAATTAGACCTTTGATATCTCATAATAAAGCTTTCTACAAAGTAATTATTCTTTCTTATTGCACATATAGATGATGATGATGAAGATGATGATGATGATGATAATGATAATGATGATGATGCACTCAGAAAATCCATTGGCATTTATTATTTCAGCAGGAGTGCCCTGAAGACGGTTTCACTGCCCAAGAAGCTGTGTTCTTATCCCAACAGTGCCTTGTATATAAGCCTCATGATCTTTGCAAAAAACCAGCAACATTTTAAGGACAGAAAGAGATAAAGATCTATATCTGGGATTGTCACGGTGTGATTATTGTCAGTTGTATGTATATGCAGGGAGCTGCATCCCTATCTATTATAATGGTACATTCCTACCACGTGATATAATATTCTTGTACGCATGTGTGCATTCCTAAATCTCCATTCTTCCCTTCTTGACTTGGCTCTCGACTGATCAAGTCGCATTTTATAGCAGAGATGTAAACAATCAGAATTTATTGTTTGTGTACCAAAATAAATATTTTAATTAGACTTTTAAACTTCGGCTTTATTTCTAAATGTTTGAATTCCGGGAGAAAGATCTATTTCGCCTCTGTGAGATTAATTCTCACTTTGTCAGGGGTAACCAAATGTCCTATGGCACAGAGAAAAAAAACCTGTTTGAAAGGCTGCAGAATGTGAATCCGATTTAAACATAGTCAAATATTAGAGGGAATGCTGGAAGCTTGATTTTGCTCATCATTTATAATATTTGGCAACAATCAAGCAGGGATGCTGGTCAGTTGTCTGTTTTCCCCTGCATAAGGGGCATTGCATGGCTTTATTTTAACCCAACAATTCATTCAATCAATTATTTAAAGTTGTTTTAAGAAAGAATTGTACAAGTGTGTCTACAGGCAACATAATGCACATGCCAATTTTACAGGAATCTGTACTCTTTCTTTTGGAGCGTTGTTTTTCCTCCCTGTGCTTTTTGCAGATTTTGATGACGTGCAAGTGGCAGATTATTTGACAAACCCAACAGTTTTCAGCCCAGGCGTCACTGATCAAATTCCTCTTATCCTCTCTCCTCCATTATACTTTGCTCTATATTCATTTTTTTCTGCAACAAACTATCTTCCATTTAAACCAGGAGGTGTTTTCAATATAGATCAAAGGCATATTTAAACAACTTTCTCCTACTTGATATCCTCCTGATGTATTGGACCACATTTCCTATCAACTTGCATGCTTGTTGGTTAAACTGGCTGAAAAGAAGCATTGCAGACCTGAAAAAGAATTACATCTCTTCTCTTCTCTTCTCTTCTCTTCTCTTCTCTTCTCTTCTCTTCTCTTCTCTTCTCTTCTCTTCTCTTCTCTTCTCTTCTCTTCTCTTCTCTTCTCTTCTCTTCTCTTCTCTTCTCTTCTCTTCTCCTCTCCTCCCCTCCCCTCCTCTCCTCTCCTCTCCTCTCCTCTCTCCTCTCCTACTCTATTCTCGCTTTCATCATCATCATCACCACCACCACCACCACCACCATCATCATCATCATTAATCTCTCATGTATCAAAACAAAATAAGTTGGTCATCTACTCTGCTAGATTGTTAAAAAGATTAGTAAGGGAAACCAGATAGCACATCAACATCAAATATACTGTAATGGTATTTTATTGTTTCAGAATAGATACTTTAGCATAGATGCAATATTGATGTTCCCTGTTCATTCTTACTATTACAAGATGTCTAAGTGTTCCCTGTTTTGTGTACCCAAAATGTCTTTTGGGGAAGAAAGAGGCAAGAGTCCCGCTGTCTAATTTCCTCAAGGTGTTGCTGCTTTGTCAATTACTTCTGAAATGATTATTGTTTATCTAACCTTACTTAGGAAGATTTCTTATTGTGTTTTGAACTGTTGAGACAATCTAGAGGAGGAAAAAGAGGAGGAGGAGGAGGAGGAGGAGGAGGAGGAGGAGGAGGAGGAGGAGGAGGAGGAGGAGGAGGAGGAGGAGGAGGAGGATTGTTTTGATCATTTCCCCTTTCTACTTCATAAGCCCATATCACATTTTATTGATATTTCATATAATTATTAAGAGATCTCTCTGTTCTTATTCTGTAGCCTCAGTGGGAAATGTCCACCTATTCCTAATCCATAAACTACACTGATTTCTTCAAATCTAAAACTTTTGTCATAGCTAATTTATATGAGTTTAGTAATGAATGTAAGCATATAATTATGTAGGAGCCATGGTGGTGCAGTGCTTAGAATGCAATATTGCAGGCCAATTCTACTGACTGCCAGAGGTTCGATTCTCACCGGCTCAAGGTTGACTCAGCCTTCCATCCTTTTGAGGTCAGTAAAATGAGGATCCAGATTGTTTGGGGTGACATCCTGACTCTGTAAACCACTTAGAGAGGGCTGTAAAGCACTGTGAAGCGGTATATAATTCTAAGTGCTATTGCTGTTACTGTATGTGGGTTTGTGTGAGGTTAGAGTCAGGAAAATGAAGTGACATATAAGAACAAGGAAGAAAGAAAATCTTATAATTAAAAAAATTGTAATTCAGCATATCAGCATGGCATTATTTAGAAAAATACAGCATTAGCTGACCCTAATTATGTTAAATTTAAATTGTATGAAATTTAAGCTTAAGCGCTAGTGGTTAATGTGAACGTGAGGCATCATACTATGCAGAATAGTGTGCATGTACATCTATCTGCACACATGTGCATTCAAGGAGAAAAATGGAACAACTTCCTTTCCCCAATCACTCAGAGATTCAACTTCTAGAGATTCTATGAAGGAAGTCAAACCAGTAGTGAAATCCTGCCAGTTCTGTCCGGATCGCGTGTGCCGGTACCAGTGCGAGGTTTGATGAACTGGTAGCGGTGGCAGCGTGAGGCTCCACCCACCCACCCAGACGTTGTTTCTTCCTGGTTTTAACCCTCTGTAGCAGCTGCAGCGCGAGGCTCCACCCACCCACCCGGATGTCGTTACTTCCTGGTTAAAGCCTTCTGCGCATGCCCAGAGGGTCAAAAATCAGACGTGACGACGGCGCACGCACTTCCGAACCGGTAGGGAAGGTAAGAAGATTTCACCCCTTAGTCAAACCCTAACAAATGTGCTGTAACCAAAAAGCAACAACAAATCTAAAAGAGGGTACTAAGAACAGCATTTAGAAAAACAGGGACTTTCCCTGATAAATCAGGATAACTTGAGAGTAAAGCAGTAGGCAGTGATGAACTACTAAAAGCAACAGAGTTCATACATTTATGATCTCATCCATACATTCTGATTAGAAAAAGCTTTGCCTGCAAAACGTAGAATAGGAGGTGCTGGGCTCTTATTTTTTTTATATGTAGGACTCAGTTACACAATGTTACACTTATACCGGGACTCAATAGATAAAGCTATTTGTAATTAAGCAGGTAGCAGTTGCTTGGACCATACAAAATGCAGCCAAAGAGAGTATTGCTTGCGTTCCCTTTAACTCTGGTTTTGTAAGCAGAAGATATCCTGGATTAACTAAAAGCAGGTCATCATTATTACTCTTTATTTTGATTATTATTTTTAGTTTCTGAGAGCTGCAGGATCTGACAGTGACTTTATTTATTTATGAAAATTTATATGACCACCCAACTCAGTCTCAGTGACTCTGGGCAGCTTACAAAGATAAAAACCCAATACCAAAAATGCACATTTTTTTTTCATGGCCGATTTCCCCTTTTGCACCCCCTTTTTTTTGTAAGCGCCAAATTTCCAAAATTAGGTTTGGGTCATGACCAAATTGGTTTGCGACCAAAGTTATGGAATGAATTATGGTCGTGACCAGAGGTTCTACTGTATAAAAACAATTTTAAAAAACACCCCCTGGCTACAACAATCAAACGATCGATCAATCAATCCATCAATCAATCATATAACCAGAGTGGCATGGCTCTAGTCTATAGCAAAGGTCTCCAACGTTGGCAACTTTAAGACTTGTGGACTTCAACTCCCAAAATTCCTCAGTCAGCTTTGCTCCAGTGTCGCTCCCGGGTTAAACTCATCTGTGCATGTGCAGGAGGCTTTGCGCATGCGCAGAGAGTTATTTTTGTTCAAATTTGGCTCCGGTGAACGGATTTCAAGATGGAGGACCGGTAAGGGGGCATGTCCAGCCAGCCATCGCTGCCAGTTTGGCGAGCGGGGGGAAATTCCCGCTACCGGTTCTAGAGAACCAGTCCGAACCGGCAGGAACCCACCTCTGAAGTCCTGGATGATGAGTCCCCTGTCAGAGTGCTATTAGAAAAGACAAGAAGTAATATTACAATGACATTTGTAAAGAGGCCAAAACTAGAAACAGACATGAAATAACAAAAGAAGCATTTCAAAAGACTTTCAACTCAGAAAGAGTGTCCAGCCTTGAATCACTACAACAAAGGATACTACTAGACAGACAGTAATGGGTTCAAAAAAAGTAATTAAAAAGTTGGAAGGACTCTACCGAAATTCTGTACAATAGAGAATGTCAATATCCAAGGCACCTTATAAAATATTTATTCCCTATTTACAATAGCTTCTAGTACTGGAAGATGAAGTTATACCAGCACTCCAGTCATTACCAAGTCAGAAGACCACAGGACTTGATGGAATATTTACAGAAAGAAAATGCATCATAGAAAATAAAATAATCAGTAAAAGTTCTGACAAAAGCAAACTTTTGTCAGAAAATCTGGAGGACAACACAGCCGTCCACAGTTTGGAAGAGATCTATCTTCATACTGAATACCAAAGAAAGGAAATTAGCAAGGTATGCAAACTGTTATGCAACAGTGCAATAGTTAATTTTTATGTGTTTGCAAAATAATATGTAGGGTCATCCAGTATAGATTAGAGCCCTAGATGGAAAATGAAATGCCAGATGTTTAAGATGGTTTTAGGAAAGTCTGAGAAAGAAGTCATACAGGTAGTCCTCGACTTACAACAGTTCATTTAGTGACCGTTCAAAATTACCACGGCACTGAAAAAAGTGACTTATTACCATTTTTCACAGTTACGGCCTTTGTAGCATCCCTATGGTCATGTGATCAAAATCCAGATGCCTGGCAACTGATTCCTATTTATGATGGTTGCAGTGTCCCAAGGTCATGTGATCCCCTTTTGCAACTTTTTGACAAGCAAAGTCAATGGGGAAACCGGATTCACTTAACAACCGGGTTACTAACTTATCAACTGCAGTGATTCACTTAACAACTCTGGCAAGAAAGGTCAAAAAATTGAGACAAAACTCACTTAACAAATGTCTCACTTAACAACAGAGATTTTGGGCTCAATTGTGGTCATATGTCGAGGACTACCTGCATTATTACTGATGCACTGGGTAATTGAGAAAGCTAAAGAATACCAAAAAGAAGTCAATGTGAGCTCCATTGATTACAGCAAGATCTTTGATTGTGTCAGGCTGTGGAACTTCCTTAGGGAAATGAGAATCCCACAACATTTCATTGTCCTCATGCCAAACTATGCACAGGACAGAAAGCCATTATCTAAATCAGTGGTTCCCAACATGGGGCCCACGCCCCACAGGGGGACAATTTGATTTTTAATGGGGGCAATTGGAACTTTGTTTAAACCAAGTTAATGGCCTTTTAGGCTTCCTCCGCATGAGTAGGAGTTTACTTTTTGAATAGTAAGAATTATATGTCACGGGGGGGGGGGGGTGTCAGGATTTTAGAGATGCTTAGGTGGGGCATGGCCAAACAAAGGTTGGGAACCACTGGTCTAAATGGAAGATGGCAAAACAGATTGCCTCCCAGTTGGCAAAAGAATGAAATAAGGTTGCATAGTGTCTCCTTATTTATTCAACCTACATGCTGAATATATTTCTAGGATGGCTGGAAGGGAAGGTGGTTTTAAAAGTGGAGGAATTAGACACACAAGGAATTTGTCTTTGGTGCATATGCTCTCAGTCTACATAAAAAGAAAAGATACGTTCATCAAGAATCATAAGGTACAACACTTAATGATAGTCATAGGGTACAAATAAGCAATCAAATCATACTAGGAAACAATCAATATAAATCGTAAGGATACAAGCAACAAGAAACATCAATAATGTCTTTCTCTGATAGCTGAAAATGCAAATGATCTGCAAGCTCTGATAATGGAGATTAAGGAGTATAGATAAAATATAAAGGCTGCCAAACTAATGACAACAGGTACAAGGACTAAAAC
The DNA here is from genome assembly GCA_023053685.1 of Diadophis punctatus similis. Lineage (NCBI taxonomy): Eukaryota > Metazoa > Chordata > Lepidosauria > Squamata > Dipsadidae > Diadophis > Diadophis punctatus. The sequence continues at coordinate 4,525,753 of JALIGW010000034.1, read as the reverse complement.
TGTCAATGAAGATATCGAAATGGGCTTCCGGTTTTGGAGCGCTTCATCGCAGACATCCCTCGTTGGATGCCTTTCCGATCTTTGTTAAAAGCCGCCAGAACAGCTGTCTGGCGGCTTTAAAATCTCTTCCCCGGGCAAAGGGGAGAGATGAGAGCCTGACAGGAGGGGTAGAGCCCCCCCAGCGCCTTAGGAGCCATCTGCAGGGCGCGAAGGGAGAGCTCCCCATGCAGCCTGTCTCCAGCTCCGAAGATCCGGAAACCTCTGCCTTTTGCAGAGCTAGATGGAGTGACCAGCCGCTGCTTCAAAAATGGGATTTATAACTACATTTAAACTATAGAAGCAGACAGAGAGAAACAGGCGTGAGATGGGCAAGTACTGAAACCTCTTTTTTTCCTTTTTTTTTCAACTCCTGGGTAAGCTTTCACTTCGGCAAGGGAACAAAGGAAACAGAGTAACAATATGGCGATTGAGAAGTGAAAGTGACTTTCGTTTCCCCAGAGGCTTTTTTTTTTTTTTTTCTTTCTCTCTCTCTTATGGAAACTTTTAACTTGGAAAAATGGTTTTTTCTTTCTCTGTCTCCTAACTCTGGATTAAAGTTATAATAGAAATATTTTCAATAATAAAAGACTATCTGATTTTTAAACTGGAAAGAACTTTAATCAGGCAACTGGCTTTCTTTCTTTTTTGTACTCTTTTGAAACACCAATGGCTTCAAAGTTTGGAAAGACTGTTTTGACTAAAAGAAATGACTATTCATCTGGATATATTTCTAAAATGCAACTTAACACTGAGCTAACACCTCCACAGCTTTTGACACCTGAAAATTTATTAAATAATTTAAAGATTATGAAACATGAACTTACTTTGGAATTTAACCAGAAAATAAGTGAGATAGACCATAAGATGCAGGCTGCTTTGAAGAATATGAATCAACAACTAAGATTTGATGTGTTAGAGGTTTGCAAAGGCTTAGCAACAAATATTGAAGTTTTGGCAGAACGTATTGAAACAAATAAACAAGCTTTGGCAACTTCGGTGAATTACATAGATAAAATCCAAAATGACATTGCAAATTTTGAAAAAGAGGTCTTAATGACTCAGTTCAGATCTATGGAAGTTGCTATAAGGATTAGAGGTTTGAAAGAAGGATTATATGAAAATTTAAAAGGCAGGATGGTTGACATATTGGATCAGGTGTCTGGAATTTCTAAAGCGGAATTGGCTACACAAATCGACAAAACATACAGAATCAACTCGTGGTACGCCAAACAAAAGCATCTACCAAGGGATATTGTCATATATTTTACCACAAGAGCTCTACGGAACAGAATTATACAAGCAACGTTTAACAATAATCTTATGGTGAATGGTCAGGAACTAAAGATTTGGAAAGAAATCCCCTCTAAAATGCTTAAAGCCAGGAAAAGCTATACTTTTTTGATTGATGAATTTAAGAGATTAAATTTACAATATAAATGGGAAGCACCAGTTGGAGTAACAGTGAAATTTTCTGGAAAAAGATACCGGCTCAACACGATAAAAAAAGCTACTGAATTTTATGTCAATGTTCTAAAGGCTGATATATCCAAGATTCCAGAAGAAGGGTGTATGAAAATAAAAGAGGAGGAGGAGGGGAAGCCACCTTCGATGGATCAAAAAGAAATAGACTCAAAAATCCAAAAGGAGTGCCTGAATCAGATAGCTGGGGAAGAGGAGATGGAGGTTTGGGAGCAGACGGGAGACGACTTGACAAATTTGAATTTATTGAACTATTAAAAGATGAACTATCAAGATACAAAATAATGTGATGTTGAAATATATTGGATGGATAGAAACTAATATGATTGTATTTTATCTTTTCCCTATCTAATGATTACTTATGCAATATTTAGTTAAGTTTTATATAATTTTGAGGTTATTTTTAATGTTGATAATATTAGATATATATAGTTTGTTGAAGATTTGTTTATTGTTTATTCTTCTTTTATTTTCTTTTTTTGTTTATTGAAGTTAGCGAATTAATTTAGAATAATATTATCTTATTAATATCATGATGAAATTTAATATTTGATGATTACTTATGTAACATTTAGTTAAGTTTTATCTTAGAGGTTATTTCTAATGTCAATAATATTAGTTTAAGATTTGTGTATTTTATATTTAGTTATTACTTATGTAACACTTACCTTGTATAAGATAGAGGACTGAAGGGAGGAGGTAGGAGGTTTGTTTGTTTGTAGTGTTAAAGAGTTTTCTCTTTCTTTCTTTCTTTTTTTTTATTCTCTTTCTTTTTTTTTCTCTCTCTTTTTTGTATCTTTACTATTGTATACAAATGCGATATATTAGTACTGTATAGTTTGGAGTTGAAGTTTTTTTAAAAATAGTGTTCTTTTTTTCCTTTTTCCTTTTTCTTTTTATTAACAATTTAAACTTATTATTATGCCCTGTATTATCTCTGGGAAGTCCGGGGGGGGGAGGTGGGGAGGGAAGGGGGTGGGTCTGGGGGGGGGGAAATAAAAATGTTTGTACTTTGGATTTAATATTTTGTTACCACTTATGTAAGTTTGTACTAATAAAACTTTTTTGAGAAAAAAAAAAAAAAAAAGATATCGAAATGGTGGATAACTTCTCCCTTTTAGTATTGACTATCAACAGTAAAAGAAGTAGTAGTCAAGAAATACATCACAGACTAACACTGAGGAAGATAGCAATGGTGACCTTGGAAAAGATACTCAGATGCCATAACTATACCTACAAAAATCAAAACTGTGCGGGCAATGGATATGACACTCTATGGCAGCGGTTCCCAACCTGGGGGTCGGGACCCCTTTGGGGGTCGAATGACCATTTCCTAGGGGTCGCCCCAGCATCCTCAGCTCCCCCCCACTGCCACAAGCCTGGCCATATCGCGCCCCACAACCTGCGCCCCCACCGTGCCCCACCCCGCTGCCGCCATTTGGGTTCTTTTACCGTCTGCGCATGCGCAGCATGCTTTGCGCATGCGCAGAGGGTAAAAGAACCCAAATGGCAGCGGCGGGGTGGGTCACGGTGGGGGCGCGGGGGCGGGGTGCGGGTCACGGCATTAGGAAGGTTGGGAACCACTGCTCTATGGAATTGGGCTTTGAAGAATCAGGATAAAAAGAATATTGATGCTTTTGAACTTTGATGCTGGAGAAAGCTCCTGGGAATACCATGGATAGTCAAGAACAAATTAATCATGGAACAAATCAATCCAGGGTTCTTACTAAAGGCACAAATTATAATATTTTGGAAACATTATGTGAAGACCATGCTCTCTATAGAAGTCTTATTAGACTGGGAAATAATGAAAGGAAGGAGAAGAAGAGGACAACCAATAACAAGGTGAATGGACTTAATTACAGCACCAATAGGAGCATTGGTGAAAGACCTAGAGGACAAGGTTGAAGACTGGTCATGTTGGATAAGGACTGTTTATGTAGTCATTAGGGATTGGATATTTCTCTCACTGGGCGCAAAGTGAAAATATCTGCTGTGAGCTTCACATAGGCATCAGGAAGGGCATCCGGTCAGTAAACGCTCAGTTCCATTCCGTTGCCCCGACTGCATCCCGATACAAGGGATTATAGGGTCATTAAAAGAAAAAATGTGGTCATTAATGCTTGATATTAATTTGATGGTACATAAAGTAAAAGCTATAAATATAAATATACACACAAATTTCCCATAGAATAATACTAGTATGCTGCTAGCAACATCCGGGGCAGGCAAAAATGGTTTTGAGGGCCAATCTAGCCTGCAATTCATAGTCTACCCACTCCAAAATTACACTGTGAAGTAAGATACCTTGTGCAGATGGTCAAAATTGCCACACACACACCCCCAGCCTTTCAGTTGTCATAAAAACGTACTCATGCACAAATATAAAGAGCGCACACCTAAAAGCTTTTTTTTTTAAGTTATCTCCTCAGCTAGCATGAATAGAAGCATGCAAATCAAACACAATAGAATTTCCTTCCCCTCCTCTCACTCACGGCACCTTCAGAGAGGTGGCAAATAGTCCCGCGAGCAGATAAAAAATAATTTAACAAGGAGCAAATTGTAAAGGGTGACAAAGTGCTATTTCCATAATGAGCTTATCTGAGCAAACTTTCCCAGAGCCTCTGTGAGTTCCTGAACAGGGTGTGGATTTGGCAATAGTAAAGAAACAGGCTACACAAAGAATGTCTGTCGAGCTAATGAATGCCACTGAAGTGGTTGACTTTCATTTCTCTGGCTTGGATCCCTGCCACCTTTGCTCTCATGTCAGACTTTGCTTAATTGGCAAATACATCTTCAAAGGCTCGTAGAAGAGACTCCTCCGCATGGCTCTCTGGGCTGTTAATGTTTAATTGTGATTTGTTAAAGGCATACTAGCAGCTGATAAAACCAAGTGGGTAGGTGCTTTATTGCAGTGCAGACCAGCAACGATGTGTATATCTTTCTTTGGCAAACATGGGCATTTAGGGAGAAGCCAACGGTTAAGGTAACGGTTAAGATTTTATTTGTTTGATGATGTCATAAAAATGTTCTTCGAGGAAAATTATGACGTCCCAAACTTTGGGAAGATTACAGTGAGATCATACCTATAATCCTAAAGCCAAATAGCTTCTAACAATACTACATGCGTGGACTTTAGTATTTTTATTTATTTATTTGTCAAACATGTACAAGATAGTAGGTGTTTGTATGAACATAACATAAGCATAGAAGTACAGATAAATGAGGACAATAGGACAATAGGGATGGTAGACACAGTGGTGCGCTTATGCACGCCCCTTACAGACCTCTTAGGAATGGGGTGAGGTCAACTGTAGACAATCTAAGGTTAAAATTTCGGGGGTTTGGGGAAGAAACCACAGAGTCAGGTTATTGGTTTTGGTTATTATTTGTCATTACCAAATGGGACTATGGATAACTCCACTGATTGTATTTACATTGCAAAAATATCAGCTTTGGAGAAGCCTTCATGCCGGAGAAACACGTGTAAAGAATATGTGCATCCTATCAACTTCCTGCAATCTCGTCCCCTCCAGATGTGTTAAGACTACAACATCTAGATTTGCCAGATGATGACTTTATTCAATGAACAAGAAAGAGAAGGAAAATATGACTTAAGGGCAGGCCTCCTAAGTAGCTGGAACAATTTTGGTACACAGTCCCAGCTATTCCAAAGAATGTTTTTGTTTTGTTTTGCTATTTTAGTGCCTCAAATTTGATGATGAAAACCTCTTTTTCAACCAACATTATGCCTCATCACATGCCTACTTAAATTTGTTCGAAATAACATTGTTATATGGACTCAAGAGGTATGGGGAAATTGTGCGCTACTTTTGGACCACCAAACCTTGAACTGTTATTCTGTTGTATTTAACTAATAAAATCACTTAGAAATTCAGCTGATCACCTCCAGACTAACTCTGCTATCTATCTTAAAATCTTATGCCAAAGGGTCGTACAAGTTTTGACACACACACTAATGTGAGCTGACACTTCAGTCCAATGATGCACTACAACTAACTAGCTAGGCAGTCTAGAGGGCATATGGTTGCTGATATCAGTGTGTATTCCCTATATCCGTGATGGCGAACCTATGGCATGAGTGCCAGAGGTGGCATGCAGAGCCCTCTCTGCTGGCACGCGCACTGTCACCCCTGGTCAGATCTCCAGGGCGTTTCTTTTGTGAGCTTCTGTTTCCCTGCAAACGACGAAACAGAAGCTCACAAAAGAAAAAGATCTTGCCATGCTGCCGGTGTAGGGGTGCCACGCCTCCCACCAGCCAGCTGGTCTTCGGGTCTCTGCTGCGCATGTGCGCACACATATTTGCGCACACATGTTCATGCATGTGTGCATTCACGTGCATGCACACATTTCAGTCTAGGCATGCGCGCACGTGCAGTTTGGGCACTCGCTGTCTAAAAGGTTTGCCATCACTGCCCTATAGCCTGCCTTCTAGGCAGTTATCAGCTTGTTTCTGTAAACATTCACTGCTGCTTCACATAAAGATATGGGAGATTTTCTTTTCCTCAGCTCTACTTAGCCTCTTTCTGCTCCTTTTCATCTCTTATACAGTGTACTAACAATTCACAACTGTAGCTCAGGGGTCCCCAACCTTCAGGCTGCGGTCTGTTCGAAATAGGGCCATGGAAGAGAGTGGAGCTTTGTGTGTGTCTGCTGCTCACGCAAGTGGAGCTTCGTGTTTGAGTGCAAGTGCCCTCCCACTCGTGTGAGAACAGAAGCACCTGTCACTCATGCAAAGCTTCATTCATGCGAGTGGAGGGTGCACACGCCCACAGCTCGCACCAATGGAGCTGTGTGTGTGTGCCTGCCATCCACATGTACCCTGTGCCAGGCTGCCAAACTGGAAAAGCTGGGCACCGCGGTTATAGCCCATATCAGAACCGTAATAAACTGCTTTGATATATTCTCAAAAACTTGTTCTGTAAATTGTGTTATGGGTATTTGCTGTCATCTTTAGGTCATGGGCTATGCTTTTCACACTCATAAGCTTCTCTTTGAACTTTGATCTATATATGCCCCAGTTTTCATGTATGTGCATGCGCGCATGTGCGTGTGTGCGCGCGCACACACACACACACTCACACAGATCTGCAATCGGGCCTCACTCTCTCTTTTCCAGAATCTGAAAGCAGCCTCATCTGCTTGAACTATTATAGCTCAGTTATGCTAGAGAAGGAGTGTCAAACTCAACTTCATTGATGTTCAGTCCCCATAAAAGAGGCGAGAGGCGAGGCTGTGACTTCAGCTCTTTATTCTGTTCAATACATACTTCCCCAAAGCAAGGTCTTTGGCAGGGATTTAAATAGGAGCCGGCAAACCCGGCAGCCAATCGGAGCCTGGCAAGCAGGCAGCCAATCAGGCTACGCCTATGCAAATTCCTGGTCGGACTGGAGTGAAAACTTCTCCAGTCTTTCAATACATTACAATTGAGGTCCGCATCAGGGTTGTGTTTGACCTCGGGGGGGGAGGGGGTGTGGCCAGGGGGGCATGGCCAGCTCAATGTCAGTCATCAAGGCTCTGTTTTCAGCCACGATGGCCTCCTGCAGCCCTCTGCCAGTGAAAACAGAGCTCCATTTTCACTGGCAGAGGGCTGCAGGAGGCCATCGCAACCAAAAACAGAGCCTGGGAGGCACGCGCAAGGCCCTCCCAAGCTACATTTTTGCTGGCAGAGGCACCGTAGGCCAGTCCTTCACTGTTTCCAGGCTGGGCCCGTGGGCCAGATCTAAGCACCCTGTGGGCATCCAGCCTGCGGGCCTTGAGATTTTCACACCTCTATGCTAGAGAATAATAGTGAGCAGTGCTAATAATAATGACCTACTTGATATATCTGTACTCACTATCTGAGAATCTGAAGTATTTGTAAGCTAAAGTGACCAGATTTTTTTTTTAAGCGGGACAGGGGGCGGGCCCGCCTGGGCACCGCCATTTGAGTTTTGCCCTCTGCGCATGCGCAGAACGCTGCGCATGCGCAGAGGGCAAAACAACGCAAATGTCGGCGTCCAGGTGGGGGGGGAGGCGGGAGGCCTTTCCTCGCCTCCCGCCTCCCCTTCGGGAGCCGGCAGTGGCTTGGGCTGGCAAGCGACGAACGGGAGGCGGGAGGCGGGGAAAGGAGGTAGCTTTCCTGCGAGGTGGGCTGGCAAGCTTGGGCTGGCAAGCGACGAACGGGAGGCGGGAGGCGGGGAAAGGAGGTAGCTTACCTGCGAGGTGGCGCTCTGTCGCGAGCTCCAGCCATCCAAGCCCCGCGGTCTCCCGGTCGCCCGCCCGGCCCCAGGGCAACGGCGGCAGCGAGGCGACGGGGGGGAGGAAGGGGAGGGGGACGAGGAAGGGCTGTTTGCGCCGCCGGAGGGGCCGCTCGTGAGCTCAAACCGACGACGGCAGCGGTGACGGCTCCTCGTCCCTCACCCCTCCACCCGCATCCCAACAGCAGCGGCGCCTCCGAGGGCGGGGCTAGGGATGGGGCGGGGGAAGGAGAGGAGGAGCAGCCCCCCTTCCCCCTCTCCCCAGCAGGCAGCCGGCTCGCTGAAATTCCGCTTTGCCCGACTTGCTTCCGGTTTTTATTTTGGTGGTAGTACCTCTCTTGTGCTTCCCCTTCTAAGGTGACCAGACGTCCCGCTGTTTCGGCATTCTTTCTAAAAAAGCGTGACTTTTTGGAAAGAATGTGGGACGCGGGACACACGCTTGAAAAGCGTGTCTGTCCCGCCAAAAGCGGGACGTCTGGTCACCTTATTGTAAGCTTTATCAAAAATCCCTACTCAGCAACATAGATGAAGGGAATTATAACAAGTTTCACTCTTTTCTAGATAATGGTTTAGGACTATGAAAACAGAAGAGACTGCTGTTCATGTGAATTTTCACATGTGTTTACTCCAGTTTCAGCACTTGCACACCTAGCATATATTGTGTATTATTCACGCTCTTCTGCCTTTTCACAGGTAAGAGAGGGAGAGAAGAGACCACTTGTACCAAGCTGACTCAAGGAGTAGTATTGCAAGGAAAAGACCACCAGATCTAGATTGCAAATGTTCAGGTTCAACAAAGGTTGAATATCCTACATGAGTGTGCACAAGAATTGCACTTACCCATGGAGTATCATCTCAGAGGTTGTGCCAATAAAAGGAACCTAGGATTGGATTGGTTGGTTTAAATTTTCCGGAAGCATTACAATTGGGTAATAACGTTTGGAGAGGTTTGGGGAAAGCCACCCAATATTTTGGAACAGAGTAGTCTTCAAAACCAGATTTTTTTTTCAGGGCATCTTACTTACAACAGACTGAAGTGAGACAAAATTATAATGTTGAGTGAAACATAATAAATAAAATACATCATATTAAAAGCCTAAAACAAGAGAAGAAAACAGGGAGAAAGCGAAGAAGAAAGCAGCAGTCCAAATAAAACAGTTTATGACGACAACGTATTATAACTCAACACCCTATTAACACCCTATTAAAATGCCTGGGAAAATAGATTATTCTTTGTCTAGCACTGAAAATGCAGGGGTGTCCTTGGTGCTCTCTGGGCTTGGTTGTTTTCTTGCATATGTTTCATTACCCAACTAGATAACATCATCAGTACTAGAAGGGAGTGAGATTTGCTCTCTGTTATATACAAGTTGCTTGCCCTGTCAGTATTGGTGGGAATGTTCTAAGTAGTTTCTGAAAAATGCAGTAACAATTCGTTCAAAGCGCTGGGGAAGGCAGTCCTGGAGACATGGGCCTGAAAAAGATCTGCATACAGCTACTAGCTACTAGCTGTACCTCATTAGGGTCTTTGAAGCTGAACTCATGTCTCATGATATGGCACTTCATGATAACGGCATTAGTTTCCTTCCCACGCTGTGAGCTGGAAGCCAGTGAAGATCATAGAAAAGAGATGTTGCACGTTCATAATCTCTATTCCAGTCACTTGATATTGAATGTTGTGCTTACTGAAAACAGACAGACAGTATTCAAGGGCAATCCTACACAAACAATTCGCCACGATAATCTATAAAAGAAATTATCAGGGCATGGATTACTGTCATAAAACTAACGCTCTATAACTAGTATACCAGTTCTATCTGGTAAAAGATGCTTCAAGTTACAAAGGCTCAGTGTTAAAAATGAAAGTTCCCTCAAAAGCCATGAACTTGATCATTGAGGGATTGAAACCCTAACCAAAACTGATTGGGCACCTGGATAGATAAACCATCCATTAACGGAATTTCTGTCTTTTTTCTGCATTGAACTTCAACCTGTTGGCCCTCATCTAGTCCATTACTGGGGACAGTAAGTCTGTGCAAATAATACCTGATTTGATTCAAATTGGATATTTAAGAATAAAAGATGCCATGATTTGATTTGAGGGCAAGCTGATTCAATTCAAGCCATTTTGAGATTCGATTTGTATAAAGATTTGTCCTTAGGCTGACATGGGAAAGCATCAAAGGGCTGAGAGCTCCTTCAATCTGTGGTAGAATAAGATGAAAATAGCAAGGATGGCAGACTGTTTAGTCAATATTAATGCAATCAGGTTCCAACTAGCCATTTGCAAGGGTTTCGGCCCTTTTAAGGAAAGCATAGCAAAGCTAGGGAATGGTCAGCGCAATAGCTTCCAAATTATTCAGTAAAAAAATTGAAGTTTTAATGTTTTTTACTGTTTTTAATGGTTTCTGCTGTTTTTGCAAGCTTTTGTTGTTTTGAACTGTTTTTAAAATTTAAATTGTAAGCCACCCACAATCGTTTGCTGAAATGGGCAGCAATAGAAATCAAATAAACAAACAAATAGGCCCAAACTAATAGGGCAGATGTCCTAGTACAATACTGCTCTATATGTTATCCTCACATTATGACCACACTTGAAACCAGAATTTCCATTGCTTAAGCAAGGTGGTTGTTAAGTGAGTTGCACCTGATTTTGTGACTTTTTGGACACAGCTGTTTAGCAAATGATGCAGTTGTTAAGTGAATCATGCAGTTGTTAAGCAAATCTGGCTTCACCCCATTGTTTGTCAGATGCCAGGTAGGAAGTTTTCAAATGGTGATCACATGACACCAGGATATAATAAATACATGCCAGTTGCCAAGCACCAGAATTTGGATCACGTAACCATGGGGATGCTGCAATGGTCATAAGTGCGTGGACTGGCCGTAAGTCACATTTTTCAGTGCTGTTGCAACTTCAAGTGATTGCTAAAAGAAGATTGAGGACTACCTGTAACCACATATTGCCTTCTACTCATTTCTGGAATAACAGGGAGGTTGGCATAGATCACTGTCAAATTTTGCCCATCTGGGGAGAAAGGTTTCAACAGTGGTGGGACTGAATAGTGCCAGTATTGAGTCTTCTGTCAGAACTTAGGGTAGTTAGCAATGACAACAGAAGCAGTGTGGTGAAACACAATGACCCAGAGATAGAAGCTAGCATAAAACCAGTTGAACTCATGGCTTTGTCACTCACTTTCTTAAATACAGTAAATCTTTAGGCCAGTACTCATTTCTATTAGTCTAGCATTCATTTCCTCATGATGTGAGACTAATATTTGTGCCAATCAGAGGTGGGTTCTTGCCTGTTCCTGCCGGTGCGGTTAATAGCTGTTGTTCGGCACAGAGTCGAAGACGCTGCTGCTGTTCGCGGCGTGGGAGCTTTCCCCGGGCGCTTTCCCCGCCCGCATGGATGCCGCCAATTGCGTTCTTTTGCCCTCTGCGCATGCAGAATGCTTTGCGCATGCACAGAGGGCAAAAGAACGCAATTGGTGGTGTCCATGCGGGCGGCGGCAGCGCCCAGGGAAAGCTCCCGCACCACAAACGGCAGCAGCGTCTTCGGCTCTGCGCCGAACAACAGCTATTAACCGCACCGGCAGGAACCCACCTCTGGTGCCAATCATACCAAATTGGCAGTCCATTGTGACCCAAGACTATATAAATGAGCTGATCAGCCTTTTTAGTATGCAGCCAGTTAAGCTGAACTCCCAGTTTTGTTAGCAGGATCAGCACTGTAGTGTGTCATTCTATCAACATAAGAAAAAAGCGAAATAAAAAAAAATAAAATGAAGGCCTATGGCAACAATAAAGAAACTGGGCTGAGAAGGCAAATGAAACCCCAAATAATAGTAGCTTTGCCATCTCAATGGAGTTTTGATGGGCAGAGTTAATGGGGCCGGTAAGCCAGATAGATTGGCAACTTATATCAATGTCAAATTGGCCACCACACCTTTTAGACGAACCCCACACCTATGTTCTCCATATACGAAAGTGAAGTTGTATCATTGTACCAACGTTAGAAGCAGCAAAAAATGGACTCTTGGGATCACTTTGAAAGACCATGAAGCAATTGAAATTCACCTGATTCGCCATATGCATGAGGTGTTTGCATAAAGAGAGAGTCAGGCAAATGACCTTGAGGGAAATAAGAAAAAAAACAAAACCATTCCATAAGGGAAGAGGATTGAAACATTCCTTAAGTCCTGGTAATATCCCTGATAGTATAAGGAAGAGATTCAGCTCCTCCCCTATTCTCTAAATGGAGGCAGTGCATATTGCAATGTTGGAATGCAAATAGTATGATTTATATACTTGTGTCCAGCATTGGGATGGAAGTATGAAAGAATGGAATGTATATTGTGATATCATCACCCTTATTTTATGATTTATTTCTCATTTCGGCTTGTACTTAATGCTTCTGTACCTTGTTATTTTACCGTATTTTTCGGAGTATAAGATGCACCGGAGTATAAGACGCACCTAGATTTTAGAGGAGGAAAACAAGGAAAAAAGTATTCTGAACCAAATGGTGTAGTAATATATTATTTAATAAAATACCAGTGTAGCAGAATACTTTTTACAACCATGTATACTTTTTACAACCATGTATACTTTTTACAAACTTCAAACTTGACAGCTTTAAGACTTGTGGACTTCAACTCCCAGAATTCCTCCTCCAGTCATGCTAGCTCAGGAATGGGAGTTGAAGTCCACAAGTCTTAAACTTGCCTAGTTTGAAGACCCTTGCACCCCTAACCCCTAACCCAGGGGTCTTCAAACTTGACAGCTTTAAGACTAGTGGACTTCAACTCCTAGAATTCCTCATCCAGTCATGCTAGATGGGGTAATTAGAAGGCAAAAACACCCCAGTTTTTGCAAAAAAAGGCCTGTTTTTTGCTCGTTTTTTTGCAAAAACAGGGCATGCACAGGGTTTGGGAAGCCTGCAGAGCACTCCTAGGGGGTGGGGGAAGGCAAAAACGCCCCCATTTTTGCAAAAAACAGCCCATTTTTCACAAAAATAGGATGCGGGGGCGGGGCTTCAGGAGGCCAAAAATGGCTGTATTCGGTGTACAAGACGCACCGACATTTCCACCCTCTTTTGGGGGGCAAAAAGGTGCGTCTTATACTCAGAAAAATACAGTAATTCAGTTGATGTAGAGAGAAGAGGGAATGGCCTTGAAAGACAGAAGAAAGAGTTGCTACCAAAGCAATGATCAGATAAGAGGGTCTTGAGTTCCTAGTTGCTAGAAAAATAACATCAGGAAACATCTCAGGAAAAACCTTTCCTAATTCCCACAAAAATAAAATGAGAAAGGGGAAGATTTACTAATACTATATATTCTTTCTGCAATTAGTCCCTGATAGTGACTGCATTATTATTTCTTATCTCTAACCTAAGGTGACCAGACGTCCCGATTTTGGCGGGACAGACCCGCTTTTTCATCATTTGTCCCGCGTCCCGCCCGCCCTCTAAAAAGTCCCGATTTTTTCAAAGTTTGCCCGACTAGGGCATTCTTTCAAAAAATCGGCCTGAAAGGCAGCAGGCCTCTCAGCTCGGGCCGTCCGTGGGCGGCGTGCGGGCGTCCCGCGTTGTTGACTCCTCCGGCGGCGGCTGGAAGCTGGGGGGAGGGGGAAGGGAGGCTGCTTCTCCTCTCCTTCCCCCGCCCCATCCCTAGCCCCGCCCTCGGAGGCGCCGCTGCGGTTGGGAGGGGTGAGGGACGAGGAGCCGTCGCCGCTTTGAGTTTACGAGTGGCGCAAACAGCCCTTCCTCGTCCCCCTCCCCTTTCTTCCCCCCGTCGCCTCGCTGCCGTCGTTGCCCTGGGGCCGGGCGGGCGACCGGGAGACCGCGGCGCTTGGATGCTTGGAGCAGGTAAGCTGCCGGCTGCCTCCTTTCCCCGTCTCCCGCCTCCCGTTCGTTGCTTGCCAGCCCGGCCGAAGGGAAGGTGGGAGGCGAGGAAAGGCCTCCCGAAAGGAGGGGAGGCAAGCCAGCCCGGCCGAAGGGAAGGCGGGAGGCGAGGAAAGGCCTCCCGAAAGGTGCTTGGAGCAGGTAAACTGCCGGCTGCCTCCTTTCCCCGTCTCCCGCCTCCCGTTCGTTGCTTGCCAGCCCAGCCGAAGGGAAGGCGGGAGGCGAGGAAAGGCCTCCCGAAAGGAGGGGAGGCGAGCCAGCCCGGCCGAAGGGAAGGTGGGAGGCGAGGAAAGGCCTCCCGAAAGGAGGGGAGGCTTCGGGAGCCCGCCTCCCTTTCGGGAGGCCTTTCCTCGCCTCCCGCCTTCCCTTCGGCCGGGCTGGCTCGCCTCCCCTCCTTTCGGGAGGCCTTTCCTCGCCTCCCGCCTTCCCTTCGGCCGGGCTGGCAAGCAACGAACGGGAGGCGGGAGACGGGGAAAGGAGGCAGCCGGCAGCTTACCTGTCGCGAGCTGCAGGCATCCAAGCGCCCCCCCTCCCCCCCACCTCACCTGGACGCCGACATTTGCTGTTTTGCCCTCTGCGCATGCGCAGAGGGCAAAACAAATGGCGGCTCCCAGGCGCCCCCCCCGTCCCGCTTAAAAATTAAAAAATCTGGTCACTTTGCTCTAACCCCATCAGCCTTAGGCACTGTTAGATTAAATTTGACTCCTGGCAAAAAAAAATAATTTCTTGGCAACTATATGGAAGTGGTTTCTCACTGTCTTCTGGGATTTTTTTTTTAAGTTTAGCTCAAAACTCTGTAATTGCATAGAGGTCTCTCAAATAAGTACTAACTGGGCCTAACCCCACTTGGTTAGGTTGTGAGATGTAACAAGCTGGTTTCTACTATATTGCCTAGAGCCCTATCTCTAGTCTCTCCAGTTTATCATTTATTTTATTTAAGAAACGTATATGCTATGGTTTGTTTGTTTGTTTTTTCTCTCTTTTAAAAAAGAGCTATTCAAAGTAGCTTTCAGATTATGGAAAAACCTAGTGACAGCATCCCACTATTAAAGCAGGGGGAATATGTTGAAAATAGTGGCAGAATTGAAAGTGGGGTTGATAGCTTTTTTAAAAAGTAACCTCTTTACTTGCTGATGGAACACAGATAAGTGGGAAGATGATGCAACCAGTTTTAAGCCTCTACGGTTCCAATTTCAAATGACGGAGGTTGATCTTATAGAGCTTTTGTGTAAATATGAAAAACAAATGAACATGTATTGTGATTTTGGTGATTAGACAGGACAGAATATAGAACAGAGAGAGTCACAAAGAAAGGTTAAAATATAATTGTGCTAATAATTGCTATGAAGCACATCAAAAGCCACTGCTTGCATCTTTTTTATTTACTTTCTATTTTGGTTTTTTTCCTCCCCTTTTCTTGCACCTTTTACTTACCGTATTTTTCGGAGTATAGGACGCACCTTTTTACCCCCAAAAAGAGGGTCAAAAACTGGGTGCGTCTTATACTCCGGATGTTGCATTGGTGGGGGGGCGAGTTGGTGCAATAGTGGCAATGTCGGCAACAGCGACTATGGGTGGCAACAGGCAGCCACCACCGGACCATGGCAAAGCCGCTGCCGCCGCTGCCGGCCACCACCACTGCCCCCTCCACCCCCTCCGCTGGACCGTGGCAAAGCCGCCACTGCTGGCCACCGCCGCTGCCCCCTCCCCCCCCCTCCGCTGGACCGTGGCAAAGCCGCCGCTGCCGCCGCTGCCGGACAACGCCGCTGCCCCCTCCACCCCCTCCGCTGGACCGTGGCAAAGCCGCCGCTGCCGCCGCTGCCGGCCACCACCGCTGCCCCCTCCACCCCCTCCGCTGGACCGTGGCAAAGCCGCCGCCGCCACTGCCACACCACGGCAAAGCCGCTGCCCCCCTCCACCCCCTCCACTGGACCGTGGCAAAGCCGCCACCGCCACTGCCACACCACGGCAAAGCCGCTGCCCCCTCCACCCCCTCCGCTGGACCACGGGAAAGCCGCTGCTGCTGGCCACAGCTGCGGCCGTCACCACTGGACCATAGCAAAGCCACCGTGGCCGCCGCAGCCGCACCACAACAAAGCTCCCCGTCCAAGCAACAGGTATTGCGGCTTTTCTCCCTTTCCTTCCCCCCTCCTGCCTTCTCAATTTGGAGCCTCCCGGAACGCGAAATTGGTGACCCCAGCCCTCCACAAGGAGCCCCATCACGCCCGGGCAAGACGCAGGAAATTTGCCAGGTGATCACCGCCACGTGTGCCTGCGGGAGACGGACACTACCGGGTCCCCTCGGTCAGAATTTGGGCAGCTCAGGAGAAATCGCGGTGGAGGGAGTGAGAAAGTCACGGGTGGAAGGTAGATGTGTGCTGCTCAGTGGAAGAACGTGTGTGTGTGTGTGTGTGTGTGTGTGTGTGTGTACGCGTGCGCATCCATCCTCCCACCACTGGGTGTTTGAGCGAGGGTGGGTTTCCCCGACTGCTTTCCTTTGGGGATTGAAAACCCCGCCTGGCACCAGAAGAGAGAGAGAGCGCCCGCCCCTACACACGCAGAAACACATGCACACGCACACACATCGCCACCTGCAACTAGAATTTCGCCCTTAGCTGGGAGAAAGCTTGACAGCTGAAGTAGGGAAGGGATGGTAAGAACAGAGAGGGAAACCCAAGGCATCCAGAAAGCCAGGCTGGAGAAGAAGATTACAGTATCCCTGACATGCATCCAAGTTTGAAGACCCCTGAGTTAGGGGTTAGGGGTGCAAGGGTCTTCAAACTTGGCAAGTTTAAGGCTTGTGGACTTCAACTCCCATTCCTGAGCTAGCATGACTAGAGGAGGAATTCTGGGAGTTGAAGTCCACAAGTCTTAAACTTCACAAGTTAGAAGACCTTGCCACCCCTAACCCAGGGCTCTTCAAACTTGGCAACTTTAAGACTTGTGGACTTCAACTCTCATTCCTGAGCTAGCATGACTGGAGGAGGAATTCTGGGAGTTGAAGTCCACAAGTCTTAAAGCTGTCAAGTTTGAAGTTTGTAAAAAGTATACATAGTTATAAAAAGTATACATGGTTGTAAAAAGTATACATGGTTGTAAAAATTATTCTGCTACACTGGTATTTTATTAAATAATATATTGCTACACCATTTGGTTCAGAATACTTTTTTCCTTGTTTTCCTCCTCTAAAATCTAGGTGTGTCCTATATTCCGGTGCGTCCTATACTCCGAAAAATACGGTACTTTCTTTTTTTTCTTTTCTTCTTTACCTTGTATTACCTTGTATTAGTTTTTATCTTATTTTTAAAGAGTGCTGATAAAAATATAAGTACATATTAAAAAAGTAAATAGCTACATCACAAGCTATCAAGCGGTGTCTCCCGAAGTTATGGATGCTCAGTCACTGGGAATTTTCAAGCAAAGACTGTGTCAGGGGTGGGTTCCTCCCAGTTTGGACCAGTTCGCCTGAACCGGGTGCGACCCGCTGGCGATGTCACAATGATGTCACTGAACCGGATTGGTCCGTGCCGGTCCGTGGACGCCACCATCTTTTTTTAAAAAAATTTTTTATTTTTTAATTTTTTTTCCTTCTGAGCATGGGCAGAAGCTGAGTTCTGGCACTGTGCATGTGGTCACCATCTTTTTTTTGCCTTTGTTTTTTCCCCCGGATTGTTTCGTTACTGCGTTGCGCGGGAGGGAGGGAGCGAACCGGCAGCGAGGTAAGTTGGAACCCACCCCTGGACTGGGCAGCTGTTTGTTTGACTTGAGCAAGGGGTTGGAATAGAAGACTCCCAAGGTCCCCTCCAACCCCATAATTTGGATATCACACTAGGATAAAAGCAAACAAACCATGTTTTGATTTAGTATAATGTATGACTCCAGTTGAAGTGTAATTTCATCACGAACAATGCCTTTTCTGAGGTAAGCCAATGCAGGACAAGTTTGTAGGACCTTGAGGATATTATGGGCAGTCACTTCTTACCCATCTTACTGACATCTCCACATCTAAAATAATAGGGATTTCCTCTGAAGTCGAAGTTGTCAGAATAAAATGGTCTGGACAGATGTAAAGCTTGTTTTCAATTTCATGCCCCAGAACGTATTTCACAGGGTTTTTGAACTTGAACCGAAAGAATCAAAACAGCTCAGGATTGAGAAGAACAGCTTTCCTTTCTCTTAGGAACAGCAGCTTGTCAGCTGTAAGGAATTAGTATGATTTCCAAAGACTTGCTGAAAGAAAAATATGAATAAAACTATTATGATTGCCTGCTCCTGCGCTCTCGCTCCTGCATAGCTTGTTTAATATTCAACCTCCCCCTTCTTTTTAAA
Source organism: Diadophis punctatus similis (assembly GCA_023053685.1). Lineage (NCBI taxonomy): Eukaryota > Metazoa > Chordata > Lepidosauria > Squamata > Dipsadidae > Diadophis > Diadophis punctatus. The sequence goes on along the minus strand of JALIGW010000034.1, from coordinate 4,507,741 downwards.
AAAAACTTCGCAGCTTAATTTCATTGGTTCGATTTGTTTTACAAGGACTTTTCAAGAATAACTTGGTGTTTTTAAAAAAGGAAACAGGCAGTTTATAGGGAGAGCTAACTATGTAAATCTCATTACATCCATTGGAAAAACTGATGTCAAGATTGCCACTTGGAAAATACCAGGCTCTTTGCAGAAATGACAAAACCATGGGTTTATCACAGGCCAAAAATGCTGAAGCTTCTTTCCCAGGTTATCAAAATGAATGCCTGAAAAATTTCCTACGTTCAAGTAATTTTCATTATCAATTTAAAGAATTCAGCAAACAACCAGAGCTATGAAATCTGAAGTTCTCGCTAATACTGGTATACTTTAGAGACCTTATATCATTAAACAATGCCAAATAAAATGGGCAGGATACATTGTATGACAATAGGTGAACACAGAGAATATATGATGATTGTCTTACAATTACTGTATACACATCTACTTGGGTGACTTCTGAAAAAAGGATAGACTGAAAATATCTTGATCCCAGCTTGAACGCTACAGCAATCAACCAAAAGAAATATAATATCTGTTGAAATCATTGCTTTGGATATTAACACTATCCAGATGAATACAATGATAAAGTGGAAGCATGATATATACTCAATGTACAAATAAATACCTTGCGGGGGAGGGGGGGATTTTGGCGCCCTCACCCTTCCCTCCTGTCACAGGTTTACTCGTTTGATATGTCTTGGTAGCGTTTTTAGTTTAATTTTCCTTTTATATCTCCCTGACCAAGGGTTGCACCCCCTGTTTCACTTTTCTCTCTCTTTAGAGGCTTGCTTCTTCTTTTGGAATATCTCTAAGCTCTGCAGGATTGTTTAAGATTTGCTTTATGTGAGGAATAGACAGACGTTGACACGTTTCTTTAACCAACTATTAAACAGTTTATTTAAATACAACTTCTCAGTAATTGTCAATCTGAATTTGTTACAGACATCAGCTCTTCAATTCTTTCTTTTACTTTTCTTCACTCTCTGAGACTCTCTTTGCTTTCCTGACTAACCCTAAGCAAATCTAATTCTTCTTTGTTTCTAGACCTATAGATAAGAGCACGTTTCACCGTTTATCTCTATCCACAGATTATTCAATATATATCAATCACTCTTGTTCCCTGACCCTGGCTCCTGCTTTCCACAGAACTACCTAAGGCCTACTTCCCTCTTTGGAAGTCACACACAGAGCTCCTCAGCTCTTCTCACTAATACAGACAGAGAGCTTTCTTCTAGCTCTACTTACTAAATCTTCCTTCTATGGAAGTTTACCTCATAACCTAACAGAGAGGCTTCCCTCCTTTGGCAATTACTTCATAACATAACAGAGAGCTCTTTTCTAGCTCTTCTTACTAAACCTTCCTTCTATGGAAGTTCACCTCATAACATAACACAGAGAGCTTCCCTCCTTTGGCAATTACTTCACAACATTACAGAGAGCTCTTTTCTAGCTCTTCTTACTAAACCTTCCTTCTATGGAAGTTCACCTCATAACATAACACAGAGAGTTTCCCTCCTTTGGCAATTACTTCACAACATTACAGAGAGCTCTACTTCTCCCTCAGCCAGGCCTTTTATAGTTCCTGGCCCTGCTATCTATGCTCCGATTGGCTGTCTCTTATGATGTCATCTATCCCTCCTCCCTCCTGGAGCACTGGGATAAACACCTCCCCCTTTCTACTTACCATGTATTTTAAAGCTGTCTGGCTCTATACTTACTTGCTTAAACAGTTCCTTTTAACAACATTATAACTTTAAACAACAACTTACTATTTTACATTCAGTACCTGTATGCGGGCACCACAACATATCTGTTGAAATCATTGCTTTGGATATTAACACTATCCAGATGAATACAATGATAAAGTGGAAGCATGATATATACTCAATGTACAAATAAATACCTTGCCAAGGAAATGCTGTAGTGCAGAGCAATTGGCTCTCTCAAAAGTAAGAAGACAAATGGAGAGCCAACATGATGTAGTTAAACTGTTGGACTGAAATTGGTTGAACGTGGGGTTCAGGTTCCCATTTATGATGGTAGTCACTGAGTGACTTTGACCCAGCCTTAATCTTTTAGCACAAGGGTCTCCAAACTATGCAAGTTTAAAACTTGTGGACTTCAACTCCCAGACTTCCCTAACCATCCAGTCCCATCTGAACCATTACCTTTTAAAAGATCTCTCATGAAGAAGGCAGGAACACCTCTATCTATTTTCTTCTGACACTCTGACACTATATGGATTAGTATAGACTAAATATTTTATTAGAAACTGTCATTTTAAAGAAAGAGCACCCATTAGCAAGTGTTCTTATTAATGTCATTAATTAATAAGTGAATTAATAAATTAATAACTTATTAACACATTAATAAGATTCATTCATTCATTCAATCAATCAATTTCTATCCACCCAACTCAACCAAGTGAAGATAGGGCAGTGTATCTCAACATTAGCAAGATGTGTGGACTTCAGCTCCCACAATTCCTTAGCCAGCATACTAGTTGGGGAATTCTGGGAGTTGAAGTCTATACATTTTAAGATGCTAAGATTGAGAAATATTGAGATAGAATAAAGTTAGAAGTTGGAATGACATATACATGGGCATCAAGTTCATATCCTTTTGATACAACAAAACCCTCAATTGATTAGGATGCATATTTAGCCAGTAAAAAAGAATAAAGTGTTCCTCTGCTTGGGTTTGACTGCTGGTGATTTCATGGACACCCGATTCCTAAGAGGTCAGTAAGGGGCATGCATAAGTGCACCAGTGTGCCTACCAACCCTGTCCTAATGTTTCCTCTTATCAGTACCCATCTTATGTATATAAACAATGTTATATCTATGTATATTACCAATAGGTACTTGACTAAATAAATAAATAAATAAATAAATAAATAAATAAATAAATAAATAAATAAATAAATAAATAAATAAATAAATAAATAAATAAATAAATAAATAAATAAATAAATAAATAAATAGTTTTTGTGATAGCAACATAGAAGTAATTTGCCTTTTTTCTGGATTGTCATTTGTTCATTCATTCTTCCCAGTCTAGCTTAGACCCTAAAACTCCTCAACCATCTCCCATTCAAGTAGTAACCTTATCTAACTTTTTCAAGATCAGCAACTTTCAGTAAACCCCCATCAATTTAACTCTGCTACTAAAAATGCCTTTTTCCTTTTGAGGCTGTTCAAACAGAGATACATAAAGAATTTTTTTTAAAAAAAATACAGAAGTCATTATACAGGCTGCCATAATTTATGTTTTGTTAATATTTGTTTTGGTAGGACTACTAGATCTTTTTATGACATACCAAGTTAGAAAACACACCTAAACATTCATAATCTAATCAGACATGGACATTTAGATGGTTTGAAAAGTACAAACTTGGCCATTGTGTGCTTGTGAAAGAATTATGAGCTGTGGTTTTCCTCCACAAAGTAAAAGGCTATCTTCCTTCATTCAGGTTTTCCCACCAGATAAACAAACAATCAATCACTAGAACAAGATTGTCCACTTTTTAAAAAAAGAAAAGAAATTTCTTTCACGAAATTTATACTTCTTTGAATCCAGGAAGTAAAGTAACCACATCCAGCAGAATTTCTCCATCACATTATTCTTCCTTGAAGCCAAATGGAGTTTCCATTTGGGTAAAAATCCGTTAATTCATACATAACAATGTGTTTCCAAAAGATAACTTTTGGGAGATCTGACAGCTACTCTTTTTGAAAAAGTGAAAATGGTTTCAAATAGATTTCCAATTACTTTAAACAGAAAGGTATACTTCTGTACTATGTGCTAATGTTTTTATTACAGAATATAGCTTCAGCATTATTTTTAAAAGTTTACTAGAGTTTTATAGTTTGCAATAGTGGCGAATATCTGTAGGCCGGGTATAGGATGAAGGTGGTAGCATGGTCAATTACTAGTTCCAATCAAACTAGTGTTGTTTGGTGTTGTTGCAGGTAGAGATTAAGGATTTGGGATCATGGCGTTTGACTGCCAGCCGGTATTTATGGATCTGGTTTTGAATTGATGTGATATTTGTCCCACGTAGAATTGGTTGCAATGGTTACAGTTTTATAGTGCTGAATGTAAAGGGCATGCAGAGATTATAAAATTCATTCTGAGATTTGGAACACAGCCTGATTTGTTTCAGAATTGTTTTGCTACTCTCGGAACCCAAAGATCTCACTTCCAATTGTGATCAGTGAAGGTAGAGACCTGAGTTATGTGTGTATCTGTGTTCCTTATAAAAAAAATATGCATTAAGACTCTCAGAAATTATCACTGATAAGAATTGAAGGGGCTGGCATTTTCCATCTATGGAGTAGTTGGAACCAGACATTGTGCTAAACTACTAACTACTTGGTTCTGTCTTAGCATGATATGCATTAGCCAACTATAGCTTATTCAACAAACCATGACTAATGAAATGATAGTTTAACCTACTGGGTGAATTTAGCAGATAGCTGTGGGCCCGTGATGGCGAACCTATGGCACGGGTGCCACAAGTGGCACGCGGAGCCATATTGGTGGGCACGCGAGCTCAGGTCTGGCGTGCATGTGGTGCACCAGCTGGCTGATTTTCGGGCCTTCTGGGCCCACTGGGAGTCGGGAAACAGGCTGTTTCCAGCCTCCAGAGGGGATGGGGAAGGCCGTTTTCGCCCTCCCCAGGCTCCTAGAAAGGCTCTGGAGCCTGGGGAGAGCGAAAAATGGGCGTGCCATTGCATGCTGGGAGCAGGGGGGGTCATGCGTGCATGTGCGGGGGTGCATGGAATTATGAGTGTGGGCACGCACACACGTGATCCCCCACATTCCCCCCCCCTTTTGGCACGCGAACCAAAAAAGGTTCGCCATCACTGCTGTAGGCTAATCGCATGATGTGGTTTTTCAATGATGGGGGCTGTTTGATTTCTAAAAGAGAATGATTAGTATATAAGTGTAATAAGATAATTCAGCCACAAATCCTCAAGAGGAATTACAGGGGGGGAAAATCTAGAGAATGAATTGAACTACGGTAGATAATGTCAGCATACAATTGTATATGTTGTCTCATGAAATTTTGTATTCTATATCTAATTGACCATTCTCTCTGAGTTTTGAACACTATTTTAATTTAGTTACACTGTACAGATAGTCCTCGACTTACGATAGTTCATTTAGTGACCATTCGAAGTTACAACGGCACTGAAAAAAGTGACTTATGAGTGTTTCTCACACGATCGTTGCAGCAACCTCATGGTTATGTGATCAAAATTCAGATACTTGGCAACTGATTCATATTTATAACGCTTGCAGTGTCCCAAGGTCACGAGATCACCTTTTGCTACCTTCTGACAAACCAAGTCAATGGCGAAGCCAGATTCACTTAACAACTGTGTTACTAACCTAACAACTGCACTGATTCACTTGACAATTGTGGTATGAAAGGTTGTAAAATGGGGCAAAATTCACTTAACAACTGTCTTACTTAGCAACAAATATTATGGTCACAAACCAAGGACTACCCGTATGTGACTATGAAAATACATTACAACAGTTTGTTTGCCCAATTCTTGAATAATATGTGTGAATAATGAATAATGTAAATAATAATAATGTATTTGATATTTTTTTGCATCCAGACATTCAAGAATTACAAGACATCTCCAAGTGAGGATGTAAAAAAAATCATTATGTCTGGTACCAAAATTAAGGTAAAATTTAGAAAAGATGATCAAATACCAAATTGGAAAGTCAATTTTGTTTTGCATTAATTATTTAAAGAAAATTCAGACCGCAAGTTGGCCTTGCTATTTGGAGATGAATGTCCAATTTCTGTGGATGTTGTATTATGCCCCATTTGTTCTGTTATTAAGACGGAACAAATATATTTTCAGTCAAATAACCTTGTATGTCAGTGTTATTGTGCCTGCTAAGAAATGTGTCAAGTTGTTTTTGAGATTATATTATAGAATTGAGTATATCTACATTTTTTTACCCTATCATAGAAAAGTGATCAAAAGAACTAAAAGTAAATTGAAAATCTTATAACGTTACAATTCCTAAAAATTGTTTTTTAAAAAGCAAAATGAAGAGGCCATTAAAGCAAACGTTCTTCCTTAGTTGAATTTGTGTTTTGTGTTTAAACAGGAGAGGTATTGGAAGCTAATGAACTTTGGGCAGTGGAGAATTTTACACTTTGAAAATGGTCAATGAAAATCCCAATTGTGGTGACCAGTTTAGATATGGAACCAGACAGAGAGGCCTCCTTGGGATGGACAGCATCACAAGAAATATAATTACAGAACAGTATAACAGAGTTGGAAGAGATCTTGGAGGTCATCTAGTCCAACCCCCTGTTCAAGCAGGAAACTCTATACCATTTCATTTGATAATCTTTCAAGAGGCTAAATTCCAGAGACAGTGTGTGGATCGCATTGATCAAATCTATGGGATGAAGCGTCTCTTTTCTGTATTTAGGATTTAAATGCATAAAATGTAGGGGAAATAGTAATGTTTTTGTATTGCTTCATACTTCTTCCTTTCTGAAGGTGATTTCTAAGAAAGGTTTAAACATAAAGGCTTGAAAGTTTGGGCATTTGGATACAGCTTATCAAAAGGCAATTTTAAAAATGAACATTGAGGTTTATTGTGTCAACATGTGTGAAGCTATTTTATGACCGTTCCATGTTGTACCGCTGTAATAAACATTTGCACAGGGTGAGCCTTTTAAATGGGAGGTAATTCAGTTTTTGATTACAGCATAATGTAAACCAGCATAAAGTTTTAATCTTGAAATAGGTTATCAACACACTCAATCAGATTTTGCATTCCTTTCATCCCTGTGCTAAAATTACCACACACAAACTTCTCTCATGGATAAAGTCAGTATAAACAATTCGGTTCTCTGAAATGTCCATCTAAAATTGTTATTTAACAATACATCCTCTTATCTATTAGCTAAAAGAACTGTAGTGACTGTTAACTTAAAGGAATTATATAATAACTATTTTTATATAAATTAAATATTTCTTTATTGAAAAAAAAATCAACTGAAACCCTTAGCAGAAAGGAAAAACCAAAAATGGATTGCTAGTGAATGGGGGAAAATAATGTTGTGGTTAACAAACATACAGTATTTGTATTTGTTGTCTAACGAGATCCTTTTTACTAAGTACTTTGGTAATTTTTTTTTTACAATGACAGCAATCTACAATTTGTATGTATAGATCTATATCTCATCCACCAAAATGTGCAGCAAAAATCTAACATATGAAAACTAGGATTTTTGGATTGAAATCCTAAGTACATTGATTTGAAAGCACAGCTCTCTTTTAACTGAGATTCATACATTTGCACTTGAGATGATTAAGAGTCATGTGTCAGCAATGTTGCCTGCCATACATTGTATGTTATCAGAGCCTGATGGTACGATATAGCCAAATCTTTAAAATTAGCAATTCTGCTGGGAGTTGTTTGCCTATTTCACTGCTGTCTGAAACAAATGGTTCCATATTATGCTCCCTTTTTAAAAAGCTTGCATGCTGCTGGTGCTGAGAATTTATCTTGCTTCCTTAATACTGATGTATAATTAAATTAGATACGTAACAGATGGAAGGAACTTAAGTCTGTTAGTGGCAGAAGGCAGACATGCATGCTAATAAGAAATCACAAGAGCATTCTGTGGCAGGGAAGTGATCTGCCGACATTGTATATCCAGGAATTCAATGATGCGCCAACTCAGAAAGCTCAAACTGCCCAAGGAGCTGCTGATACAGTTCTACAGAGGATATTGTGTCTGTCATCTGTACCTCTATAACTGTCTGGTTCGGTTCTGCAACCCAACAAGACAGACACAGACTTCAGAGGATAATGCAGAAAAAACAATTGCTACCAACCTGCCTTCCATTGAGGACCTGTATACTGCACGAGCCAAAAAGAGGGCTGTGAAAATATTTACAGACCTCTAGCATCCTGGACATAAACTGTTTCAACTCCTACCCTCAAAGCGAGGCTATTGAGCACCGCACATCAGAACAACTAGACTCAAGAACAGGTTTTTCCCGAATGCCATCACTCTGCTAAACAAATAATTCCCTCAACACTGTCAAACTATTTACTAAGTCTGCACTACTATTAATCTTCTCATTGTTCCCATCACCCATCTCCTCCCACTAATGACTGTATGACTGTAACTTTGTTGCTTGTATCCTTACAATTTATATTGACTGGTTCCTAATATGATTTGATTGCTTATTTGTACCCGGACTATCATTAAGTGTTGTACCTTATGATTCTTGACGAACGTATCTTTTCTTTTATGTACACTGAGAGCATATGTACCAATACAAATTCCTTGTGTGTTCAATCACACTTGGCCAATAAAAAATTCTATCTATCTATTTCCTTATTGTTAAGGAAATTGTGAAGCATATTCAGATAGGTTTTGATGTACCTTGGACATGTTACACATGCCTTGTAAGAGGAAGGCCCAAGAAGATTGAGTATTTTGTTGTTCAGGACTTTGTCAATGCTTATACAATGGTTCATACAAGACAGTCTCTTTACTTACTTCATTTCAGTCCCAAATTTTTGATTGCATATCATGAAAAAAAAATACTTCTATGTTGTAGTTAAGATGAAGGAACTAGGGAACTGGGGAAAATTTACTGTATGACTCTGGGCCACCTGCTTTCTCTTAATCCAACATGCTTGAAAAAGTAACCAGGTTAACAAAAGTTAGCGACAACACTAGCACTTAGACTTATATACCACTTCACAGTGCTTTACAGCCTTCTCTAAGCGGTTTACAAAGTTAGCATATTGCCCCCAACAATCCGGGTCCTCATTTTACCGACTTCAGAGAGATGGAAGACTGAGTCAACCTTGAGCCCCGTCGGGATCAAACTCCAGGCTGAGGGCAGAGCTAGTGTGCAATACTGCATTCTAACCATTTCATTTTAGAGCAACATTTTTTTCTCAGGTGGGAGAAATATAGACAGGAGAATTTCAAAGAATTGCTCCTTGAAATAAGAGCAATGGCACTAGAGTTATGATTTGTCTAGGAAGGAGGAGGAGGATGGGTGGGGGAGAAGAATAGAGGAAAAAGGGGGAGAGGGAGGAGGATTTTGCATGATCTTGGTTTTCAGCTTTTTTCCTCAGTAAAATTTGTCTCACCACCTCTACTATTACTCAGTAAAAAGACCAACTGGAAAGGGAACCAAATAATATTTAATTCATTTTTTTTATCAACTATATTCATCAGTTCTGTAGATATTGAATATGTCTCCCCATCTCCCCATTCCCTTCCTGCAAATTTTCTCCTGGCAAACAGCAATCCTTCAACTTGCCAGTGTAAATGTAACTGCAGTGAACTTTCAAAATAAAAAGTCATGACTACCAGCATAAGAATAAACAAAGGACCCTCTACCTAGATCTGGGACAACCCTGGAACAACAGTTGGCCTTTTATTTCAGGAGAGCAGACAAAAGGAGCATTGCTTACTAATACCTTAAAGGGAAAATTTTTTAAGTTTTTGCTTATAAACTTCAATGGGATGTTGTTTAAAACAGGGCCTGAGTGGCGACAGACGCCTACATGAATCATCTGGTATAATTATATTTTTTCTCAGTCCCTCCCTCTTCTACTTTTTCTTCATATTTCAACAGGAGCACTGACAGTGAAATGAATAAAGCACCAGGGTTATGTACAGAGAGCAGCACGCAAGGCCCATGCTTAGAAACTCAGTCTCTAGTGGCTTTATTCGTCAACCAAGTGTCTAAAAAAAATAGGGCATTCTGCGATCTGCTCTGAATGGTCTCTTTTCTAGAAGGACTTAACATTTCAGAAGTACAGTATGTAGCAGGGGCGGGTTCCTAATTTTTTTACTACCACTCTGTGGGCGTGACTTATTTTGTGGGTGTGGCTTGCCAGCCATGTGACCGGGTGGGCGTGGCTTTTCGGACTGCTGAAGGGAGGGGAACTGAGATATGTCCTGCTGCCTATTCCCCCTCCCCTCAGCAGCTCGAGAAGCCTCAAACGTGCGAAAATGCCTAAGATCATCAGCGCGCGTTCGTGGCTTCTCGGACTGCCGAAGGGACGGGAATGGAGATAGCTCCTGCTGCCCGTTCTTTCAGCGTCTCACGTGCTCCCTCAGCCATCCTCCTCTGCTTGGACTCACTGTGGGGTAGGAAGGCAGCGCATGCGCAGTGCCGGAAGCTTGGCTTCTAGGCATGCGCAGAAGAAAGTTTAAAAAAAAATTTAAAAAAAGTTTTTTTAAAAAATGGCGGTGCCCAGGCACCGGCAACCGACCGCAACAGTACTGTGACGTCACCAGCGGGCTGCTACTGGTGCTATAGAGTGGACTGCACCGGTAGGAACCCACCACTGGTATGTAGCATTACTATCCTATAAGTTAAATGAGTATTACGGTATTACAGTTCAAGTACAAACCCAAATGTTGATACGTCTTAATTGCAAAAGTTGTATACATGCAATGTGAGGACATTTATTAATAAGGAAATAATTTGGCAACGTAAAAAAATGACATCCCTTTACGGAAGCAAGCAAGCAATCCTTTTTCTCCTCCTAGCTTTAGCCTAAATCCTCGCTGTTTCTTTTGGAATTTAAAGGGGGAGGGGATAATGTCATTTCTTTTCTATTCTGCTAAAGAGGTAGTTGAAATAAAGAACAGAAGACTCTGAAGTAGAGAGAAGAATGAAGGAGTTTATGATCATAACCAAGTCTAATTCTAATTGTCCATAGGCATCGCCAGACAGTGCTGTAACATCCATAGTAGGAAATAGTTCCCCTGTTCTTTACTAACTCCTGTGCCTCTAGATCAGTGGTCCCCAACTTTTTGGGCACTAGGGAATGGTTTTTTGGAAGAGAATTTTTCTACAGAGTCGGGGGTGGGGGGGAATGGTTTCGCACACTATCTAGATCAGGGGTGTCAAACTCAATTTCATTGAGGGCCACCTCAGGGCTGTGGTTGACCTCGGGGGGCCAGGCATGTGTGGGTGACTGGGTGGGCGTGATCAACAGGGTGGGTGTGGCCAACAGGGTGGGCATGGTCAGCTTGATGCCACTCCCCAAACTGCTGGCATGTTTCCTCTTTGCATTGAGTAGACTGGGCCCAAAGCTACATTGGCCTGATCTTTCCTCTTCGCACTGGGTAGACCAGGACAGCCCCGCATGCCAGATCCGACCACATTGCAGGCCAGATCTGCCTGCGGGCCTTGAGTTTGACACCCCTGATCTAGATCCTGTGCATGCACAGAGGAAGCTTCACTTGCTTGCACAATAGTGGTCCATGGTCCAGGGGTTTGGGGACCTCTGCTTTCGATGATTTAAGTTTCTTGCCATTGTTCATAAAAAGCCACTGGGTCCTATTTTGCACCCAATCAAGAAGCCATCCATGTGCAGGTATTTCCTCACATAACAACTGGTCACTTAGAGACTGTTTGAACTAATAGAAAATACTTGTAGCTTGAGTTTTCGATTTTGGCAGTGGTTTGTTTTCCAAGCTTTTTTCAATTTAGTTTCTGAACGTTTCGTGACCAGACTAGGTAACATCATCAGCAGGATTGTCTGGTCCTATTCTTCTTAGCTTATAAATGTCTTGTGTGCCAGTGTGGTCAGTTAGTCGTGTGATTGGTTGTTCATTTGGAGCTATATTTAAATGCTGAGCAGCTGATTGGTTCACTTGTTGATTGGTCATTCGAATGGTCTGGTCTCTTACATATTCATATGCTGGATCTAGATCAATATGCTTGTTAATTGCTCCTTTGATAGAATAACAGGTTTCAATAAAGCGATGTGTGTAGCGGGTGTTGGCATGGCCAATGATTTTTGTTCCTTCCCTTGTTGGACACTGTTTGAAGTTACCATAGATTCTCCCCAAGGGTACTAATAATCCAGTTCCAGAGTGCCAAAGGCAGCACATGCCCATATTTTGAACACTTGGCAACTGGCTTACCTTTATGGCCAGTTGTAATTTTCCACAGTCCTGTGATGTGGTTTACAATGATTTTTGACAGAAACCAGCTTTTTCAGGCTACTTCAGCTACTTCAGGCTTTTTCAGGCTACTTCAGCTGACTGCTAGTTTAGCAGTTCAGCTGTTCAAATCTCACCAGGCTCAAGGTTGACTCAGCCTTCCATCCTTCTGAGGTCGGTAAAATGAGGACCCAGATTGTTGGGGGCAATATGCGGAACTCTGTAAACCGCTTAGAGAGGGCTGTAAAAGCACTATGAAGCGGTATATAAGTCTAAGTACTATTGCTATTTCTGCCTCCCCCTCCCCCGCCCTCCCAAAATGTCCATAGGAACACATTGATTCACGTAACAACCACAGTGTTTGCTTAATGACCATTGCATTTTCTTTATGAACAAACACAGTGTTTACTTAATGATTGCTGCAAAAAAAAATGGGTCAATCACAAGGGCGCCTTGACTTACAACTGTCATGATTTATAACAGAAATTCTGGATTCCATTATTGTCCATGAGTCAAGGACTTCCGGTCATCAGGCCTTTATAAGAAGCAGATTGATACAAACACTTTTGTGCGCCAGTGTGCCTTTGAATCAGTGTGGACTTGTAATGTCTGCCTGGACTAGTCCCTGCAGTTTTGTCCACAAGATTTTCAAAAGTAGTTTGCCATTACCTTCTTCCTAGGGCTGAGAGAAAGTGACTGGGAAAAGGTCACTCAGCTAGCTTTGTGCCTGAGGTGGAACTAGAAATCTTGGTCTCTTGGGTTCTAGCCTGGGGCCTAAACCACTCAAACAAACCGGCTCTAATGTTTTTAGCCATGTGTGTATGTGTGCACCTTCGAGTCAGTGTTGACTCCTGACGGCTGTCTGGAGAAATCCCTACAGTTTTCTTGGCAAGGTTTTTCTGAAACATTTCCTAGGGCTGAGAGAGAATGACTGGCCCAAGGCAGTAGTGGGTTCTAAAACCCTTTACTACCGGTTCGCATGCGCAGAAGCTTCTGCACATGCGAAGTGTTCCGGGCAGGTGGGCGGAGCCTCCCGCCGCCGGCGCTACCGATTCTTAGAACCGGGCCGAACTGGAAGCAACCCATCGCTGGCCTAAGGTCACCCAAATGAGGGCAGAACAAGAAGCAATGGGTGGAAACTAAACAAGGAGAGAAGTAACTTAGAACTAAGGAGAAATTTCCTGACAGAACAATTAATCAGTGGAACAACTTGCCTCCAGAAGTTGTGAATGCTCCAACACTGGAAGTTTTTAAGAAGATGTTGGATAACCATTTGTCTCAAGTGGTGTAGGGTTTCCTGCCTAAGCAGGGGGTTGGACTAGAAGACCTCCAAGGTCCCTTCCAACTCTGTTACTACTACTACTACTACTACTACTACTACTACTACTACTACTACTACTACTACTACTATTATTATTATTATTATTATTATTATTATTATTATTATTATTATTATTATTATTATTATTATTATTATTATTATTATTTTATGGCTAAGGTAGGACTAAAACTTGTGGTCTCCCAGTTCCTAGCTTAGTGCCTTAACCACTACACCAAACTAGTTCCCTGTACTATGCAGGTGGTCTTCGACTTACAACAATTCACTTAGTGACCGTTTGAAGTTACAATGGCACTGAAAAAACTGCCTTATGACCATTTTTCACACTTATGACCATTGCAGCATCCCTATGGTCACGTAATCAAAATTCAGATGCTCGACAACTGACTCACATTGATGACGGTTGCTGCGTCCCGGGGTCATGGGATCCCCTTTTGTGACCTTCTGACAACTGCAGTGATTAACAACAAGTGGCAAGAAAGTCAATGTGGAATCCAGACCGTGCTACTAATTTAACAACTGCAATGATTCACTTAACAACAGTGGCAAGAAAAGTTGTAAAATGTGGCAAGACTCAACAAGTTTATTGCTTACTTAGCAATATAAATTTTGGACTCAATTGTGGTCATAAGTCACAGACTACCTGTAGTAGCATTATTTAAAACAAAACATTGTATTAAACCACAATATTGAACCTGCTTCAATATGAGGTAGAAGAAAGGAAAGCAGGAGCAATGCAAGAATACTTTGCATTGCTTTAAAATGCTTAAAAAAAACTCTTTATAAAAAAGCAATAACAAAGAAAATGAATAAAAGAAAGTGGATGGACATATTTTATTAGAAAAATCCTATTTGGAGGCAGGAATGCATGCCTATTGGTTTCAAAGTCAATTAGCATTTGGCATAGCAGAAAGTTTCCTCATCCAGCAGCTGCAGCACCCCTCCAATGTGCTTCAACAGACCACCTAATCTTCCAGAGCAAGTTGGAAGTCACGGGGGAAGCAGATGGCAAGAGAAGAGGAATTTAGAGGGCATGTTGGAGGCAGCAGAGGAAGGGACCTAGTTCCCTCTTTCTTTGGAAAATAACTGTTCCCCTAGCAAAACTCATCCTCACCAGAAAAACTCTTCACTAGAGCCTCATTTTTCTGTTGTAGATGATACTGGAATGCCATAGCAAACATTAATGATGACTGCAAAACAATAATCACTGCTAAATCTCTGAAATACTTCATTGGAATAACAATAGGAGAAAATGCTGGCAGTTCAAACTGATTAATACAGTGTGTGTGTGTGTGTGTGTGTGTGTGTGTGTGTGTGTGTGTGTGTGTGTGTGTGTGTGTGTGAGAGAGAGAGAGAGAGAGAGAGAGAGAGAGAGAGAGAAAGAGAGGGAGAGGGAGAGGGAGAGGGAGAGGGAGAGGGAATTTAATTTAATTTAATTTAATTTAATTTAATTTAATTTAATTTAATTTAATTTAATTTAATTTAATTTAATTTAATTTAATTTAATTTAATTTAATTTAATTTAATTTAATTTAATTTAATTTAATTTAATTTAATTTAATTTAATTTAATAGATTTGTATGCCGCCCAACTCCCAGGGGACTCTGGGCGGCTCACAGCATGTCAAATCCATTACAAATAAAAACATATAACAGTTAAAAAGATATAAAAATAAAAAAATCTCCAACATTCATAACAAGGGGGGGGGGAGACCCAAGTATAATCTGCTCGGTCTCACTTTCACCCCGCCTGCTGGAAGAGCCAAGTTTTTATTGCTTTACGGAAGGCCAGCAGGGTGGGGATGGCCCTGATCTCCGGAGGGAGTTGGTTCCACAGGGAGGGAGCTCCCACAGAGAAGGCTCTCCCCCTAGGCCCCGCCAACTGGCATTGCTTGGTCGATGGGACCTGGAGGGAGAGAGGGAGGGAGGGAGGGAGGGAAGGAGAGAGAGAGAGAGAGAGAGAGAGAGAGAGAGAGAGAGAGAGAGAGAGAGAGAGAGAGAGAGAGAACATGTTTGTGTGACCCCCCAATACAATAGGCTTTTAGTGAGAAATGCTGCAGAAATAAAATCAACTTTGAAGTCAGTCTGTTACCATAACAATTATGATTGCTTAGAACAATGCAAGAACATCTTTAAAAACAAAACCCCTAGCCAATGTGCTAGCAAATTTTCCTTTGACATTCTCCCCACAAATCTCGTGGCCCTTTACAATCTTTGGTCACTACTACCCGTAAATGCATAACTCTGTCCTACTTTGAAATGTTGGTAAAGGCCTGACCTGATCCAGATTTTTCCATTATGAACATAGAGCAAATGCTCAAGCTTTCTTATCAGCTTTGCCATAAATTACTCTGTTGATGATCTTTCAATGCTCCAATTCCTTTCGTGAAAAAATAGGAATAATAAGGTGTGATTGTTGATGTTTCACAAAGCCTCATCTTCCACACATTGAGTTCACCTTCTATTTTCATTTCCTCCTGGCTTTTCAAAAATAATTTGTACCTCCTATAAAGTTCTCAGGATGGTGCCAGGCCAGTATTCCTCTGCAAGTGTGAGTTTTCTGTTAAAAGAACAATACCATGCCTCTTTATCCTGCCATTGTGTTCTATGACTAGTCCAAAACTGAGCTTCAGCTGAACTTTTAATAAAGCAGGAAATGCAACAATGAGGCTAATATATGACATTTCCATTTCGAGGCTAAATAGGCTGAACATCACATATACCAAGCAACCACTGAAAAAGCTTACATTTTTGTGGGCCTGATCAACAGATCTGATTTAAGAGACCTTTGCTTATTTACAAATAAACTCTAGGCAGCTTACAAACATAACATTGTAAAAACATAATAACAATAAGCCTATTAACAAGAGTTGTGAAGGAATGGGACATTCCCATGGCTGAAATCAGAATCATTTCTAAAGTCAGCACTGAGGTCTGTAGCTCTTAGAAGGGATTCTTACGTACGGACGTATGTAGGATAGCAATAGCAATAGCACTTAGACATATACTGCTTCATAGCGCTTTACAGCCCTCTCTAAGTGGTTTACAGAGTTCAGCCTATTGCCCCCAACAATCTGGGTCCTCATTTTACCGACCTCAGAAGGATGGAAGGCTGAGTCAACCTTGAGGCGGTGAGATTTGAACAGCTGAACTGCAGCTAGCAGTCAGCTGAAGTAGCCTGCAGTGCTGCACTCTAACCACTGCGCCACCTCAGCTCCGATTACTTGCATGAAGGCCGCTGATTGGCTAATCACGCGGCGGGAGTTTTAAATGACTATCAGTGGATAGTCTCCAGGCAAGCCCTTAAAAGCAGCTTCCCCACAGCCTGCCGGCATTCCGTATTAGCTACAGCTAGGAGAGAACTAAAGTGCTGAACAGTTACTGTGACTCGTCTCGTCAATTAAGCGCGAATCTAACACCGGCGATGAAGGTGTTAGAAGAACCACAGAACAAAAGGCACCTTGTGGCATCCGCAGCCATCATTGCAAAAGAACCTCAACTTGCCTGGCCAACCTTGAAGGATGACCAGTGACCACCCAGATATCTCCAGCTCCAGCATTCTTCGACCCGAAGACGGAGGAATGGTGCACCTACATGTCCAGATTTTGCATGTTCTTGGAGGCAAACAAGCGCGAATCTAACAGGGATCACACTTATTTAAAAGTATTGCCGCTCCACATCTTCATCTTGGCCACCAGCTTTCAGGATTTAGTATAGGAACATTATTTCATTTGAAGAAGCACTGGTCAAGACCATTTGTTTGATCCCAAGCCTGTAAAAACCACCTCCACAAAATATGTATGTAAACAATAAAAAATATTATAAAAAAATATATGACTAGGCTTCTCCTTTCTTGACAGATGCTTTTGTAAATACTAATCCCAGATGTAGCCTAGGCTACTGACAGATGTCCCCAATAATTCTATTGTTGCATCTTTACAATATGTAGCACGATACCGGCATATGGCAGTGTTGTTGCTACAGTACAGAGGCCCTGAGCCAATCCTGTCATTCTGTATTTTATAAAGCAATATGTTTGGGCACCAGCGTTGACTGGAGTCTGATGATTGCCCTGCCCATGGCCCACAGCTTTCAAATGGGAGTCAAGATACATACATGTTCAGATTAAGGGCTTGATTTTCATTAATCAATCAAGTAATTGAAAGCTCTGAATAATCAGCTGACAAGAAGGGATTTGAAATGGACATGAGGAGTCAATTCCTTTTTCGTACTTGGATCACAGCACACACAATTTTATTTTTCCCTCCCATCTCTTCCCTTTCCATCTATTTCTCACCATTTAGCCATACCCTTTTTCAAAATCCAATTGTTCTTATGTAGGTTTATCACTTTAGTTCTTGTTGCACAATATTTTTAGGCTGACACTTTTTGAAACGCAGCGGTAGCTTCTTAACGCTTAATAAATCATAACAAATTCTATCCTTTGAGTCACGAATCTCTAAATTTACCAGATGTGACGATGTGTTTGCTGGAAAAAGTTTTAAATCATTCTTCTTATTAGAGGTTATTGTGTGGTGAAGGACTTGCGTCAAGGGTTTATTATCCAGATTATACAGTAAATGTACATTGTTGCCCTGTTGAAAGGAATATTCAAAGCAGGTTTTTGCCCTTTCAAAGAACGCTGCTCCGTATCCCTCCAGGGGTTGAATGATGCCTTACCATCTCTGCTAGGCTTAAGGAAGACTTGTGACTCAAGCTTTGAAATCTCATAGTCCATGAGTTACACCAATGGTGCAATATTGGCAATGACTTTTCTTATAAAACCATTGTGGAGATTTCTATCTGTTTGTGCAATAAAAAAAAATTTTTTTTTGGCCAGCTACATTTATTTATTTTTATTAAATTTATAAGCCACCCATTTCGCCACTTGAAGCTATGGCAGTCATCCTTCTATAAAATGGCCTTACTATTACTATTAGTCTTCTCATCGTTCCTATCACCCATCTCCTCCCACTTATAACTTGTTGCTTGTATCCTTACGATTTATATCAATATTGATTATTTCCTGATTGCTTATTGGTATCCTATGACAATCATTAAGTGTTGTACCTCATGATTCTTGACAAATGTATCTTTTCTTTTATGTACACTGAAAGCATATGCACCAAAGACAAATTCCTTGTGTGTCCAATCACACTTGGCCAATAAAGAATTCCATTCCATTCCATTCCATTCCATTCCATTCTATTCTATTCTATTCTATTCTATTCTATTCTATTCTATTCTATTCTATTCAACTGTAATGTTGAATACAGTCAAATATATGCAACAGGAATGGGACAGCTTGCCACAGCCAACTCACTGTGACCAACTTGCCATGGCCAACTCCATGGCCAACTCACTCGCCACAGGACAACTCGCCACAGGACAATTTAACAATTCAATTTAATTATTCAAAATAAAAAAATAAATATTTTAATTTTTGTCATTCAGATGTCATTCTGTTCCTCCTTTTGCATCCTTTCTTTAATGATTCTATTCCCCCATTTCTTTGATATTAGTGTCACTCTGGTCCCACAGCGAATTGTCCTGCAGGGAGTTGGCCATGGCAAGTTGGCCATGGTGAGTTGGCCATGGCAAATTGTCATAGTCCCGTATGCAACCACCCTTGGCAAATATTTCATTTGTGTATAGATAGTCCTCTACTTACAACCATTCGTTTAGTAACCCTTCGAAGTTACAACAGTACTGAAAAAGATGATTTTATGACCATTTTTTACGTTACTTAACGATCATTACAGCATCCCATGTGATTAAAATTAGGATGCAACTGGCAACTGGTTCAAATTTATGACTGTTGTACTGTCCTGGGGTCATGGGATCACCTTTTGTGACCTTCTGAAAAGCAAAGTCAATGGGGAAGCCAGTTTTGCTTAACAGCCATGTTATTAACTTAACAAGTGCAGTGATTCACTTAACAACTGTGGCAAAAAAGGTTATAAAACAGGACAACATTCACTTAATTGTCTCACTTAGCAATCGAAATGTTGGGCTCAGTTGTGGTCATAAATAGAGGACTACCTGAATATAGTGTCATTGAATGATATACTATCCCTCCTCTACAACTGAGTGCTGGCGATGTAAAGCATGGATGGAATTATATGCTTGCCAGTAATAGTAGCATGTAGTGTTTTTAACTTGCACCCGGTGAAAAGAGGGAAAGAGATAGGAAGTAGCAGCAGTTCTGTACATTCCACAATGCCTGATTAAACCTCTGTTGAGCCGTGGTGACACAGTGGTTAGAACGCAGTATTGCAGGCTAACTCTGCCGACTGCCAGCAGTTCAATCCTGACTGGCTCAAGATTGACTCAGCCTTCCGTCCTTCCAAGGTCGATAAAAGGAAGACCCAGATTGTTGGGGGACAATATGCTAACTGTGTAAACCGCTTAGGGAGGGTCTGTAAAGCACTGTGAAGCGGTATATAAGTCTAAGTGCTATTGCTAGTGCTATTTGGAAATGGGGTTTCAGAAAATTTCAGTTTCTTGTTACCCTGAGCAAAAAATAAATAAAAATCAAACTGTAAGTAGCATCATAGGCTCTTAGTAAGTGCTCCCATGAAGAGGCCACAAGCAATATGAAATTGATGTATCAATTTCCATCTGCGTGAATAGATTCTGAATTAAAGATGATTTATTTAGTGGGCAAACTTTGCTCTCTAATCTTAAAATGTATTGTGGCAAAGCATGCAAGAGGATTTAATTTCATCAGGTGCCCACCTCAGTCCTTGTCAGACAACTCAATGAACTGAAAGCCATGTCAAGCATCCCTGCAATACCTAACCACAATGAAGCAAGATAAAAGGTTGGGGGGTGGGAATCCCTTTCTCCAAGTAAACAACAACAACAAAAAGAAAAGGAAAAGCAAAGATTGTCAGTTAAAGGCAACAAGCCAATATGTTGACTGACCTACTTCTTCAGTGCTAAAGGAGTTCCCTTTAGATTACCGTGGTATTAAAGTATATGGTGTGACAGAATAAGAGAGTCTTCTTAAAAGGGGTTTACTCTGGGGGCTAGAAGTTCACAGGTTTAAAAAAAAAGAGGGAGGGGGCTTTCTGCCTGAGAAATCCATCAAGTCTCAAATGCATTTATTACTATACAGGCTGAAATATATATTTGTAAAAGCTTCTCGAAGTTTCCATTTTTCCTTTATCAAGTCAGGAATACTGAATCAAGTGTACCAGTAGATCTCTCCCTTAATGACTGCCTACTTAGCAATTGTTTGAAATTACAACTGGGCTGGAAAAAGTAACTTTGCCACCAGTTCTTGCATTTATGATCCCCGCGGCATCCCGTGGTCACCCAACCACCTTTTGTTCGCTTCCCAGCTCTGGCTTTCCACCAGCCGAATCAATTGAGAAGCTGGGAATATAATTGCAATTTGTGGTCATGTGACGTCTCGCATGAACACCCTCAGCGATTCACTGAACGACCATGGTAGAAATGAAGTCATAGGCCTATCCTCATCATGTAACGTTTCGCTTAGCCCGTGTCGCTTTGCCTTTCGCAACTGTGGTCATTAAGCGAGGGCTACCTGTATGGGAGGAAAGTTTAGATGTCTTAATAAAATGCGTGAGTCCAAAGAGATGCAACCAGTCTCCTGATTTTTAAATAAACTCGGTGAAGAAAAGGGGGCTGTGTGTGTACCTCATTAGCCACTGCTTGGGTAAACGACTCAAGAATGATCAGCCTTGAATGACAAGAAGCTTCTGTTAATCCCTCACCATCATCTCTGACTGTCCTAATTAGGTCATTCCTAACCCAATTACTTAAACAGCATTATTCTCTCCCCCCACCCCATTCCATTTGTAACGAGGAGGAGGAGATATTCCCACAGCAAAGGAAATTTCCCTCCTTTGCTGTCCTGATTCTCAGGAAGAGACACTAGATATAGCTGCAGCTGTAGATCTGGCTTTGATGAGAGAGGTGTCAACGCCAACAGGGATCTATTTCACACAAAGAGGCAGACTTCTGCTTAGGCAGGGAGAGGAAGCTTTCTCGGGTAGATGATGGGACCCCATGAAAGGAGAGCAAAAGCTGTCAGGCAATGGAAATAGATTTTCATGATATTTTCTGCTGTGGGTCCTAGAATAATCTGACTGCCTTTATTTAATCTAGATGTTGTCTTTTGTGATTGTGTTTGCATGTGTATATTAATAAAGCGATATTACAGTCCAGGGGCATCTGCAAGGGAGGCTTGTCCAAAAAGTCAAGATGGTGGCTGTGGACAGATCATTGAAACCTCATCCCCTTTCTGGTGCAGCAATTATCTCACACACGCACCAAAGTAAATAAGGGGGTGAAATCCTAAGTAAGAGTGCTGTCTGTGTGACTGAGTTCCCTTTGTAACAATGATCTCCTCCTCCTCCTCCTCCTCCTCCTCCTCCTCCTCCTCCTCCTCCTCCTCCTCCTCCTCCTCCTCCTCCTTCCTGAGTTGCAATGGTCTAGGGCAGTGGTTCTCAGCCTTCCTAATGCCGCGACCCGCCCCCCGCCCCTGTGCCCCACCACGATCCAACCCACAGCTGCGCCCGCCACCGCAACCCCCAACCCGCCGCCGCCATTTGGGTTCCTTTACCCTCTGCGCATGCGCAGAGGGTAAAAGAACCCAAATGGTGGCATCCAGGCAAAGTCTCCCGACCCCTGTGAAAGGGTCGTTCGACCCCCAAAGGGGTCGCGACCCCCAGGTTGAGAACCGCTGGTCTAGGATGTTTGGGTTGTAGTAAGAGGTGCATATGAAGGATCTCGGAACGATAGCAATAGTAATAGCACTTAGAGTTATATACCACTTCATTTTGCTTTATATCACTCTCTAAGTAGTTTACAGAGTCATCAAATATTGCCGCCAACAATCTGGGCTCTCATTTTACTGGCCTCAGAAGGATGGAAGGCTGAGTCAATCTTGAACCGCTTAGGATCGGATGCCAGGCTGTGGGCAGAGTTAGCCGCAATACTGCATTCTAACCAATGTACCACAACAGCTTCTGATGGACAGTCTTTGAGTTTGACCAGCCCCATTCTTGCTGCATCCCATCATTGGTAGATCCTTTTTCACTGGCTGGTGGTAAGCAGAAGAGGAAGGCTAGCAAAGTTAGAAGAATCAACTCCTTATCTGGTGCTGCACAGACAATCTCAGACCAGCTTCATTCAGCAGGAAATCAGACCAGACGTGATGGAGGCACGAAAGAGCTTGACAATGGGTGGTATCAAATTTGAAGCTGGTACAATTCAAGGAAGTTTTCCATCAACTCAAGGATGCCTGGAAGAGAGCACTTGAAATCAGACATGATTAGTAGATATGTTTCTTATCTTTTATATCACCTCGATAGTTCAAATTATGGGATACTGAAAATCCACCATGTATGAACTACTTTTGCTACTCTTAGATTTGTGCTAAGCCAAATCCCAATTATTTATTTTTAAGAGTAGTTTTAGATATCTCTACGTGGAGGTAGAAAATAGAGAATTCCAAAACTTAGGTTTCCATATGAAAACACCGCCTTTTTGTACTCAGCACAGTTAGCTTTGCAATGCTCCTAAATCCATGAGACATTCTAATGTAGTGAAGGTCAGAAGAAGGACTTAACGAGGTTTCACTCAGGTCTTCATTGCGTTTCAGGGAGTAAAAACCATATTTCCTTCCATTTTCTCAGCACTTAAGAAAAATGGAATTGGGGCATGAAAGTCATACTTAGATAAAGGGATATATGCTGTAAATATGCCAAGAGACTGATTGGAATACAAAGAACAGGGGGGAAAGCATAACAATTTCTCACTGCAATTAGGTAGCATGCTGCAGAGCAGAGTTCCTTAACCATGACAACTTTAAGATGTGTGGACTTCAACTCCCAGAATTACCCCACCAGCATGGAGATGCTGACTAGGGAATTTTGGGAATTAAAGTTGCCAAGGTTAAGAAACACTGCTGTAGATCAAGGGCAGGCAATCTTTTATTATTAAATTATATGGATTATATGGGGAAAAAAACTCTTGAAAGTAATCTGATCACAAGTATTTTAGGGTTTGGGGTACTATCAGTAGATCGCTCAATAGCAGAATCTTTAGCATACTGTAGATCTGTGATGGCGAACCTATGGCACGTGTGCCACAGGTGGCAGGTGGAGCCATATCTGCCAGCACGCGAGCCGTTGCCCTAGCTCAGCTCCAGCGCCCATGTGCGTGCAGGCCAGCTGATTTTTGGCTCACCCGGAGGCTCTGGGAGGGTGTTTTTGGCCTCCGGGGGGGGCGTTGGAGGGCGTTTTTGTTCTCCCCAGTCTTCAAGAAAGCCTCTGGAGCCTAGGGAGGGCAAAAAATGGGCCTACCGGGCCCACTGGAAGTCGGGAAATGGGGGAGCGGGTGGGTTGTGCATGCATGCAAGGGGGCGAGGCAGCACAAGGGGGGTCACGTGCGCATGCGCAGGGGGGCATGGGGCGTGGGGGAATGAATTATGGGTGTGGGCGTGTGTGTGCGCATGCGCGATAGCATGCACGCGCTTTCGGCACCTGAGGGAAAAAAGGTTCACCATCACTGCTGTAGATGCAATATTATATGATATGGTTCCTCGGTCAATGATCTGCCTCCTGTATCTGTCAGAACTCCTAAAACAATCACAGAATGCCTGCAGAAAGGGCAATAATCCAAACAAGAAGTTATCTATACAGGTAATCCTCGACTTAAGACCACAATTGAGCCAAAAATTTTGTGAGACATTTGTAAAGTGAGTTTTGGCCCCATTTTATGACCTTCTTACCACGGTTGTTAAGTGAATCACTGCAGTTGATAAGTTAGTAGCATGGCTGTTAAGTGAATCTGGCTTCCCCATTGATTTTGCTTGTCAGAAGGTTGCAAAAGGGGATCACGTAACCTTGGGACACGGCAATGGTCATAAGTATGAACCAGTTACCAAGCATCTGAATTTTGATCACATGGCCATGAGGATGCTACAGAGGTCACAAGTGTGAAAAATGGTCATAAGTCACTTTTTTACATGCTGTTGTAACTTTGAACGGTCACTAAATGAACTGTTGTAAGTCGAGGATTACCTGTACATAAATCATTGATGAGGGTTTTCTTTTTTGAAGGTTCTTTCCCACTTTATTCACTTCCACAGATGTACTGAACTCCCCATGCCCACAATACAGATAGTCCTTGCCTTACAACAGTTCATTTAGTGATCGTCTGAAATTACAACGGCACTGAAAAAAGTGACTTATGATCATATTTCACACTTATGACCATTGTAGCATCCCCCTAGTCCAGTGCTTCTCAATTATTTTCTGTTATGCCCCCCCTAGGAAGAAGTAAACATTTCGCGCGCCCCCAACTCTCCGATCTGGACCCCAATGCAATTTTAGTGTTAATATTTATTATTTTACTTATTATAAGCTGCAAGCAAACTATTGGCTGGGGAAGGCTGCTCTACCCACTTACCTGGGAGTAAGTCACACTGAACTCAGTGAAGCCTCTTTTCGGTTAGGCATAGGCTACCGTGGTTAGGGTCCTCTTTTGACATGGGGCAAGGCCAGCTTAATCAAGCCGATGTTTTGGGGTCACCGGCCTGGCCCATAAGCGTCGCCCCGGCCAGGCACTCACAGCGAATGGTGTGGAAGCTTTCACCCAGCTGCAGAGGATGTTCCTCCTTGTCCAGCAGCAGGTTCGCCACGCCGTTCATGGCTATCGCGGCACCTGCCGAGAACAACAAGAACCCACGCAGCCGCCCCGCCCCGCCTGGATGCCTTATCTTCCGGGCTCAGAGCAGCGTGCAACTGGGAAAACACTCCCCATCCGGGGGAATCGATTGAGAGGGACCATGCATGTTCCCCAGGATCACACACGCCACCCCTGGCATCGCTCCGAGCCCCCCCAAGGGGGCGCGCCCCACTATTTGAGAAGGCCTGCCCTAGTCACGTGATCTACATTCGGAATGCTTGATAACTGACTCACATTTATGACAGTTATAGTATCCCGGGGTTGTGTAATCCCCTTTTGCAACCTTCTGACAAGCAAAGTCAACGGGGAAGCCAGATTCACTTAATAACCTTGTTACTAATTTAACAACTGCAGTGATTCACTTAACAAAATGTGGCAAGAAAAGTCGTGAAATGGGACAAAACTCACTTAATAAATTTCTCACTTAGCAACATAAATTCTGGGCTCAATTGTGGTCGTAGGTCAAGGACTACCTGTACTGAAATACAGAGCCACTAGATGATGTTGCCTGCATCATCATGTGTGGGTCAGATCCACTAGATCACCAGTGACAAACTCGTGACGTCACGTCATCACGTGATGCATCGCGACTTTTACCCCCTTCGCTAAACCGGGGGTGGGCGTGCCTAGTGCGTGACGCAACCGGCCCCCGGGCCATGAGTTTGACACCCCTGCGCTAGATTTGGAATTAATAAAGATGCATGAATGTATCCCTTTCTCTGTGTGTACCTGTATGTTTCGGTATGCGTGTGTTATGTAGGGGTTGCAGTAGAAGGGGGGGAGGGTTTGTAAGTAAGGAATAATTGGTCTACCTGGGGGCAAGTGAAGAAAAAGAAGAGATGGTTAACCATAAAATACTCTATGAGAGGATGTGATTTGTTGCAGATTTTGGACCTGACTCATTCTCCTTCTTATGAGTTCAGGAGTTTAGTGCATGCCATAATGGCTTCCTCTCCCATTCAAACAGAAGAAGCAGATGTATTTATTTGCTCGTTATTTGAATGAATTGGGCAAACTGCCTACAGAAAAAAGATCCACGTGCTCCTTGAACTGACATAAATATTTCTTAGATTGATGTCCCCGCTGAACTGATGGGAGTGTATGCTCCGCTCCCTAGTACAGATGTTCCCAATTCAACGTTGATTAGCCAATTTCAGATCCTATTTTTCATGCCTCCTGGTAGCTATGCCTGGATTATGCTATACCTGGCCTGACAGTCGTGTTGCTTCCTCCAAGAAAGTGGGAGGCCTGAACACTGAAAGGGAATAATTGCAGCCATTGTCCCAGTCGGACCATTTGCACCCCCAAATGGTCCGACTGGGACCATTCATTTATTCGTCCATGCAACGTTGAATCAAAGTGAACAAAGGGGAAGGGAAATCAACTTTAAACAGAAGGTATTTTGATCAGTGAGCTTTTAGGACAAACAGAGGGAAGGGTGAATGCGGGAATAGGCGCTGGGTGGGAAACTGTGAGGATCAGCAATTTATCTAAAATGCATTTCTTGCCTTCTAAAGGTATTCATATTTAGCTTACACAAGTGACTCCGCTGCCTATATACATGGCAGTTCAATTAGTCATTCCCAAGTGAAGCATGCTAATTGATTATTTTGCAGCATCCAGGGGTGATAAATTTAATGGATGTTTTTGTCAAGTAAATTGGCTTTCTTCATCTGACGACTTTGGGGCTATTTCTGCCTCCAAGAAGGAGCAAGGCGTACAGCATTTCTATAAATAAACCAATGCTCGGGGGGAGAAAGGAAAAAAGAAAGGGGGAAAAAAGGGGTTCTCCAAGGTGGTACAGTGGATTTCATCGGATCTTCCCTTGGGTCATCCCTGCGAGGATTAATAGCACTTACAGAAATGCAACTTCCTGTAACGAACCCAGATGGACTCAAGTGATCTTTCATAATAAAGATGTGGAAATCCTCAAAGGGGTGCTTGATTTCTCCTAAGGCTTGTGGGGGGGGGGAAATGTTTTTTTAAATAAAAAAATAAAATAGCTGTGCTTCACTTTGCTGAGAAAATGGGCTTCTGGGCACGTGCAGAAGGTCATTCCCCATTCAGGGAAGCAGCGGAAATGACGTTTCCTACTATGAAGGCCCTATCAAAGAGAAGTGAGGTGCCCCTCTGCTTCGGTGTGGCAAATTAGCTTTGCTCCATGCTGAGAACGCAAAGGTGTGTTCACGGCAACAAGCTAGTAAAATCCTAGAGGCTAAATTTGAAAAAGAGGCGGAACTTACTAGTTTTAGCCTGGTTTAAGGGTTTTGTGGTGTCTTTCCTAGTGGCTTAGTGTCATGCACACCTACAGTATTTATCTGGTTTATGATTAAATATATTTAGGAAGCCAGTATATGTGATTCAGGATAGCAATTAGGGATGGTTTGGTTTTCCCTCATCAGGAAGGCTTTTGTAAAGCTATGGGCTGCTTGCCAGAAATCTCTCCAAGGCTCAGGAACGTCAGGCAACAGCTGCTGTTTCCTACTTGCTCCCGATTTCTGTTGCCCCTGAGAAGAATCTCCCCATTGCACTGAATTGTCCAACTGCCTCTTCCATATACAAGTGGTGTGGGCAATTGGGAGACGGTGGGAGGAAACTTGCCTTTTTCCTTTATGCTCACTGTTCAAATAATATGGATTAGTAGGAATAACTTAATATGGCTTGAAATTGTATAGGTCATTAAATTTCCAACCTCGGCCATTTTTAAAATAATCTTCTCTGACCTTGCTCCCTTTTGCAGTGTGGCCTACACTGGGTCATTTAAAGCATGGGTCCCCAACCTCCGGGACATGGACCAGTACTGGTCCGTGGCCCATTAGAAACTGGGCCGTGCAAGCGCGTGCGAGATCTAGGTAGCATGCGAAACCACCCTCCTCCCCCTTGGTCTGTAGAAAAATATTTCCACAGAACCAGTCCCTGGTGCCCAAAAGGTTGAGAGCCACTGATTTAAAGACAGGAATGCTTCTTGGCCCAAGTAAAGTTTTTTTATTTTTTTATTTTTTTATTTTTTTATTTTTTTATTTTTTTATTTTATTTTATTTTATTTTATTTTATTTTATTTTATTTTATTTTATTATTTTATTTTATTTTATTATTTTATTTTATTTTATTTTATTTTATTTTATTTTATTTTATTATTTTATTTTATTTTATTATTTTATTTTATTTTATTTTATTTTATTTTTTATATTTTATTTTTATTTTTATTTTTATTTTATTTTATTATTTTATTTATTTTATTTTATTATTTTATTTTATTTTATTATATTATATTATTTTATTTTATTATTTTATTATTTTATTTTATTTTATTTTATTTTATTTTATTATTTTATTTTATTATTTTATATTTATTTCATTTCATTTCAATTCTATTCTATTTTATTATTTTATTTTATTTTATTATTTTATTTTATTATTTTATTTTATTTTATTATTTTATTTTATTTTATTTTTATTTTATTTTATTTTATTTTATTATTTTATTATTTTATTATTTTATTATTTTATTTTATTTTATTTTATTTTATTTTATTTTATTTTATTTTATTTTATTTTATTTTTTATTTTATTTTATTATTTTATTTTATTTTATTTTATTTTATTTTATTTTATTTTATTATTATTTTATTTTATTTTATTATTTTATTATTTTATTTTATTTTATTTTTTTATTTTATTTTATTATTTTATATTTATTTCATTTCATTTCATTATTTCATTTCATTTCATTTCATTTCTATTCTATTCTATTCTATTCTATTCTATTCTTTTATTTTATTTTATTTTATTTTATTTTATTTTATTTTATTTTATTTTATTTTATTTTATTTTATTTTATTTTATTTGAGGGAAGAGAGCTGTCCCAAAGTCACCCAGCCGGCTTTTGGGGTTCCTTCTGGTCTTCCTTCTGGAGAGTACCTTGCTGTCACCTTCCCAAATCTTCTGCTTGAGGTCACTGTCCCTTGCTCTTCTTTCTCTAGCAGTAGCCCTGGCCTTGTTTTGAACTCTTTGACAAAGGAGACAAAAGTGTACTGCAGTGATGCCCATATTAAGCCCAGAGGGACTGCAATTTTCCTGAAGAACAGTGGTGATGTTCTGCATATAGATTATACATAACACCATGCCACAATCTCTACCCTGAGAAGTCTTTAGGAAGCTTTCATCCTCTTTCTCTCTTTCAGATTCGACGGCACGTGAACAAAAAGCAAAACGTTTCCTGGATCCCAAAGAGCAGAGAAGATTCCCTGAAATATTTGCCATTTTCCATAATGTGCTCCAGTGGAACATTAGGATGCAGTCTTACAGAATTATCCTTCTTCAGGCTTGAGAAGTCACACTGGATCTGAATTGTAGAGGCAGGGCAATTAAGAAATGAAAAAATTAGACCCCGTAAAGTCAGACTTTATGAAATGTTAGGAATAATTTGCTAACATTGAGAGATGTTGGAGCCCTCCGTCGCAGAGGCCACCTTGCCAAATGACTTCTTACCGTCAGTGGACCTATCAGAGGCTCTCCTCTTGTACAGCTATCCCTTTGGCAGGGAAACAGGCACCTGGACAAAAGCAAGTTTGGAATAAAAACTAATAATACATTACAAATAGAATGAGCAATGTTCGCAGCTCAATTGTGTCTGGATTGCTTAGGCAGCAGTCAGGTTTAAGGGACAAGCTAGCAGAAAAGGTTGTAGATAGAACTGTCCAAGGTCCAGCCGTCTGGAGAAAGATTAGGAAACACCGACTTCAATTGCAAATAGCTCTGAGAGTGAACACTGACTCTGATTAAATCTGTTGGGTTGGCTGTCTCTTCAGTGCTGCTTGCTTGATTAATTAGCCGGAGCACTCTTGTTCCTGCCAGCTCTTCGCTTTAGCCACACACTGCATCTCACAGCCCTTCCAGTGTACCAGTGTGCTCTCTAGGACTGCATGGAGGGAAGAGGTTCTAAACACTCTACATCTCCATCAGTTTCTGCTTCTGCAAAGGCATTTCCTTTCAGGTTTTTCTCTGACAGGCGACTAATTTTCCAGATTCCCAATAGTACTAGTTCTGAAATGGTATCACCCTCTCCTGATTGGAAAATTCTTCATGAGTGGTCCTGACGGAAGTTATACATTCCATTTAGATCCACGCATCAGAGATTTCTCAACTCTGCCCACAACAGCATCTGGTATCACTTCAGGACTCTTCCTTTCGCATTGCATAAACCCCCTGAGTTTTCACCAAATGATGAATGCCCTAGGAAGCTCTCCATAGCATGGCATATATATGTTCGCGTATATTTACACAATCTAATCAGAGCCTCCTCTGTGTTCTGTGCTTCAGATAGCCTCCAACGGATGTGGTACGATTCTTGGAAGAATACGGGACAAAGATCTTAACTATACACCTTAATTAATCTTGCATCTGTAATAGACAAAGAGAGCTGAAATCTCTTCCTGGCATAAAAACAAAAGGACAAAATATAGAAAGGATCACATTCAAGCTTCAACATGTCAATTGTGAAACTGGCAGTCATTCACGTCATGACCTTTGCAGACATAAAATTGATTCTGTGGACCTGTTTTCCCTCATATCAACATAATGACATGCAGCAAGCCATATGGCTAAATGCAAGTACTGGTGGAATTAATTATTCATTATACCAATTATCTGGAACCCATGAACTTTTCAGAGATTGCCACTCAGGAAACTGGATATATAGATGTCAGTCTGAGGCATCCTAGCACCAGAACAGATTGGCATAGCGCTCAATATGATGCAATCCTTCCCATCAGTGAACAAGAACTGAGGCTGGAAGAACAAGTCAAGAGATATAATACATTGGGGTGCATGGCCTACATCTCAAACACAGCCCATGCAATCACCAAGAGGTTCTAACATTCAGAGGCTTCGAAGGAGACTGCTTGACTGTGGGATAGACAGCATCACCACCAAATGGATTTGTAACTGGCTGGCAAACCGTATTTAACGAGTAGTGGTCCTTAATGGAACTACATCTAGATCAGTGTTTCTCAACCTTGGCAGTTTGAAGATGTGTGGACTTCAACTCCCAGAATTCCACAGCCAGCGTTCTGGGAGTTGAAGTCCACACATCTTCAAACTGCCAAGGTTGAGAAACACTGATCTAGATGGAGGGAAGTAAGCAGTGGGGTACCACAAGGTTCCGTCTTAGGCCCAGTACTCTTCAATATCTTCATAAGTGACTTAGATGAGGGAATAGAAGGGGTACTCATCAAATTTGCAGATGACACTAAGCTGACAGGAATAGCCAACACCCCAGAAGACAAGCTCAGGATCCAAAAAGATCTTGACAGATGTGAACAATGGGCCCTATCCAACAACATGAAATTTAATGTGGAGAAAAGCAAGGTTTTACATCTGGGCAGGAAAAACCAAAGGTACAAGTACAGAATAGGCGAAACCTGGCTCAAAAACAGGTTTAACTATGAGAGGGACCTTGGAGTCCTGGAGGACAATCACTTAAACGTGAGTCAGCAGTGTGTGGCAGCAGCCAAAAAAAGCTAATACAATCCTTGATTGTATAAACAGAGGCATAGAATCAAAATCACGTGAAGTATTAGTGCCGCTTTATAAAGCCTTAGTAAGGCCACACCTGGAATACTGCATCCAGTTTTGGTCAACACATTACAAAAAAGAATGGTAGCTGGACTAATCATGAAGTCCTCATCACTGGATTCAACAATCTTATTACCCAATGAATGTATAAGAGCATGGAGAAGATATAGAAGGCATAGGGAATGGCCTTAAAGAACAAATGGAAGAGCTGTTGCCAGTTAGATAACTGGGGCTTGAGCCCAAACCCTGAAACTAAAAAGAGAAAATGCTTCCAACCAGTGGTGGGATTCAAATTTTTTTACTACTGGTTCTGTGGTCGTGGCTTGGTGGTCGTGACATGGTTTGGTGGGCATGGATTGGTGGGCGTGGCAGAGGAAGGATACTGAAAAATCCCCATTTCCTCCCCACTCCAGGGGAAGGATACTGTAAAACCTCCATTTCTCCCTGATCAGCTGGGACTCAGGAGGCAGAGAATAGATGGGGGCGGGCCCAGTCAGTGGTGGCATTTACCGGTTCTCCGAACTATTCAAAATTTCCGCTACCAGTTCTCCAGAACTAGTCAGAACCTGCTGAAACCCACCTCTGCTTCCAACAAGCTCTTCACTAGTTCATACAAAATAAATTGAGGTGGGGGGAGCATGTTCAATTTCACCAGAACGTGTTACTCTAGCTGTTATAATAAAAGTACTACAGTAGTGACCTGTATGCAATTGTATCCAATTGGAAGAATCCTCACCCACCTATTGAAAGCTATTCATTTCTTAGTCTGTTCTACCTTGTAAGGATGATATCAGACTTGGACTTGGACTCATTCCTATCCATTCTAATTTCTAACTGGTTATTGGCTCTTCATGGACAGGTTTTCCTGTTCTATTTAATCCCTGTCTTCCTGAACTTTGACCCACTCCTAATATCCTAAGTTATTCTGTTACGTCGTAAGTCGCCCTCAGTCTTGACTTGATCCCTTGACTTTAGTGGCTTCTTCTAAAGTTATTGACTTTAGGCTCATTCAACACAACTTATGAAGTTGCCCTGACAGAGTTCTGGCTGATCAGTTTCCAAAGAACGGGGAACTTAAGAATGATGTGGTTTTGAATGAAGAGCTAGAGGAGCATGAAGATGTTTTTTTAAAAATCTTATTAGATGAGATCAAGCAAGACAGTGAAAAAGTGAGCCATCCACCCAACATATGAGGCATTTCAGCTCTTAGATTAGGACTGTGGAGACCACTGGACAAATCTGCATTCAGTCAAGTGGATCATTGGATGATTTAGGCCAGAGGTGGGGAACTACGGCTCCTTTATGACTTGTGGACTTCAGCATGGCTGGCTCAGGAATTCTGGGAGTTGAAGTCCACAAGGCATAAAAGGGCCATAATTCCCCACTCCTGATTTAGGCCAGTTTTATGCCAGAGTGGTTTCTCCCAGTTTTTTCCCAGCATGGTTTCAACGGAACCTCATATATTGGAACCTCAAGATCCTGGAGAAAGTTGAATATAAAACCAAAAAGAAACAAACAGGTAAAATATATTCTTCTAGCTGGAAGGTGAATTCTTGTGTTATAAAATATTTCATTCAAGAAAAAAATTAAAAAGTATTAAATACTTAATACTTAAAATGTATTAGAGACAGGTACTGCAGACCACTTTAGCTGACACTGATCCGCAGGTCAGCGGTTCAAATCTCACCGGCTCAAGGTTAACTCAGCCTTCCATCCTTCCGAGGTAGGTAAAATGAGGACCCAGATTGTTGGGGGCAATATAAATATACATTGCTTACTGGTGTAAACCGCTTAGAGAGTGCTTGCACTGTGAGGCGGTATATAAATCTCACAAAATTAAATAAATAAATAAATAAATAAATAAATAAATAAATAAATAAATAAATAAATAAATAAATAAATAAATAAATAAATAAATAAATGAATAAATGAATAAGTGAATAAATGAATAAGTGAATAAGTGAATAAGTAAGTAAGTAAGTAAGTAAGTAAGTAAGTAAGTAAGTAAGTAAGTAAGTAAGTAAGTAAGTAAGTAAGTAAGTCATCCTGGTTATACAACTGCCTTGTTTCATGTGTTTTTTGGAAATGTCCTTATGACCAGAATTAGCACGATGAATCCAGAATTTCTGGTTAAAATAGATGGAGAAAGATCAGATTTAAATCATTTCTTTCCTATACTGCCTTTGCAGAACACTAGAACACCACCACAGCAATTGAGAAATATTTTTTGCTAAAAGATGAAATTGCTAAATTGGCTTAGCTCTTTAATCCCATACAAGTGTACACTTCAGACTATAAAGACAGGATTAAGGTAAGGCATAGAGAAGGACACAATTGCCAAGTTCAGATTACAACTTTGTCCAGCATGTAATATCTGAATCTATTACAGCCAAGTGTAATTTCATCTAGAAGCTATTATTAACTCAGAATATAAATGAGATTTGTTATTCAGACAGCATTCTTGCGGGCACAGTGCTAGCCCCTTATTCTTGATTAAATTATGTTAGAAATTCTGTGATCGTGAAATTATGAGCTGCCAATTTACGGTAGCTATTTGTAGAACGGCACTGAGAAACCTCCAGCCCAGGGCCTAATGGTGGTTCTCCAAGTCAACCCATTTGATCTCTGGCCTCAATACAAATTCCTCTCACAAAATCCATCTCTTCCTTCATCTGCAGCCAAGTGCATCTCTCGTGTTTGCAAGAATAGCTCTTTTGGGGGTGGGGGCATAGCTTTCCCAGATACAGCACAGGCAAGGACTTCAAGAGCAACCCTTGCAGTTAACCCAACTGGAACACCTGCAAATATAACTCTGCATTTCCCTTCTGGGAAGTTAAAAACCAGCCTTTTAGGCAATTCTGCAGAGGGACTGAATGGGTGATTTTATTTGCGGCAAGCTATTGTATGTTTTTCCATACCAGGAGTACAAGTATAACAGCGGCGGGCTGCTCCCTTACCGGTGCCGGCGCGCTGCGTGCGCATCTCCATGCTTCAGGCGCGCATGCGCATGCTACACACGCGCGCCCCCTTGTGCGATTTTGCTTCTGCGCATGCGCGGAAACAAAATTGCGCTGAAATCTTGTAAGGGGACGCACGCACGTGCAAGATTTCGGCGCAATTTTGCTTCCGCGCATGCACCAAAGCAAAATCTCGCCAAAATCTCATGCACGCACACGTCCCCTCACGAGATTTCAGCGCGATTTTGCTTCCGCACATGCGCAGAAGTAAAATCACCCAAAAATTCATGAAAAAAATGGCGGCGCGTGCGGTGGACCGGCAGAGAGGGCTCTGGAGCGGTCGCGTGCAAATTGCGCAATCGGCCGCTCCCTACCGGAGCTGCGCACTGGGCAGCTCCGGTAGGAACCCACCTCTGAAGTATAACCCTGTGCGCTGGCATCTTTCCTGCAGAAGATGGTGAGAGGGCATCAATCCTCATCTTCTCTTGCATGAGAATACAAACAACATTTCCTTTCTGAAAGCTCCAATCCCTTATATTATTTGATGTCACCTTGTGTGCCAACCGCACCCATTCCTGGACTGGGAGACCTTGCTCATGGTGACTCACATTAGCTACCTCCTGTTTGTCTTACTATAGCATGCTCTAAGGGCTGCTTTTGAAGAGAATTTGGAAGCTGCAGCTGGTCCAGAAATGGATTGGCACCAGTAATTTTATGCTTATATAGGCTCTGTGAGCTGCACTGGCTCCCTAGTGGGCTTCCGGGTGCGATTCCTACATGGCATAGGGCCAGGCTATTTGCAGGACTGCCTGTCTCCCTTTGTGTCTGCTCACCCACCAAATCTAGGGGGTGTGCTCCAGGGCTCTTCTATTACACAACGTCATCTTATTCGTTCCAAGTTGTGCCTTCTCTAGGGCAGCATTCAGCCTGTGGAACAGCAGCCCGCCAGAGATTAGGGTAGCCCCGACACTACGACTTTTTTTAAAGCCTCACAGAACTGGCTGTCCCCCAGGCATTTGGGGCCATGCAGTTAAATGAGCTCTACTGGTTAATGTGATTATTCTTTAGGAGCTGGATTGTGTCATAGCATTGGTTTTTTGTAAATCTTGTGCTGGTGGCTTTAACCCTTGTATCCCACTCAATGTCACACTAGGGAGATGGGTGGGTCTAAAAACTATTCAAACAAACAAGCCCACCCTGTCAAGGGGATGGGCTTGAATCCAGCCAACATACCAGATTCAATTCCCTATTGCTCTTACAGATTTTTTTCCCTTGCCTTTTGGATTTTCCTGTAAAAAAAAAATCTTATTCTTTCTGAAACTCTTGGAAGGCTATGATTGTGAGCCTAAACAATCTGACTCACTAATATTTGCTTGATCTCTGTTTGGCCAACTCTTTTTATCATTTCTGCTAAAAGTTATGCATGCTATTCTGGCATTCAGAGCTAAACTTGCATTTTTTTAAAAAAATATATCCTGGGTCTATTCTTGTTGCTTGATAGGACCTCTTCATTGGGAACAACTCCCTACCATAACTGATGCCGGGCAATATGACAATCCTTATACAAAATGAGAATGCACTTGTGACAGCATTGCGGGCAGGGGTGGGCTTCAAAAATTTTAGCAAGGGGTTCTCTGCCTGGTTGCTGGGTGGGCATGGCCATGGTGGGTATGGCCTAGTCGGCCTCCTGCACCACAGTGGGGGCAGGCTTTTTGCCCTCCCTGGGCTCCGGACGCTTTCCTCAAGCCTCTGGGAGGGTGAAAATGGCCTCCCCAGGCTCCGGAGGCCCTCTGGAGGTCAGAAACGGGCCTGTTTCTGCCTTCCCGAACTTCCAGTAGGCCTGTTTTTCACCCTCCCCAAGCCTCCACATGCACCCTGCACTTACCTGCATCCAAAACGGGCTGCGTGGGGACTCCTGGGAGGGGTGGGCAGGGCGGGGCCAGCCAGAAGTGGGATTTGGGGGTTCTCCGAACTGCACAGAATCTTAGGTAGAGGTTCTCCAGAACCCCTGCGAACCCCCAGCAGCCCACCCCGATTGTGGGTTGTAAGAAAATGTTTAGGCCTTTTGATGCACCCAGCTGGTGACCAATAAAGCTTATAAACACAGGGCCTGTGTTCCACACCAAGATATCCTCATCCAGGAAAACCAGGCGGATGATCATCAAGCAAACCTACAGATACAATAATCTGAGAAGCAAAAAGGAGCACAAATATACTAAAGGAGGGGTGTTTTTTTTTAAGATTTTTAATTTTGAAATTTGTGTAGCACCCTCTATCCTAAGATGGCAAAATCATCATAAATTTAAAAGATCTCTGCTTTTACTCATAATACGAACACTTTCTATGTATGGCTAAAAGAGATCTGAAATATTTCAGATTGCAGATGAATGAAGAACCAACACACTAGCACTACCAACACCCCAGCCTAAAAAATTGTTTTCCTCCAGGAAGCCCTGTTAAAATATTCTGTACACTAGAAACAGATGGAGAAATTGGAGAGATGGGGGAAAAAAACATTCTTGGGCTTTTCATTCTTTCCATCATCCTCATGTGCTGCTTGTACACACCCTCATGTTCACCTGTGAGTATATAAATAAGGGGTGCAATGCTATCATTAGCCTTGTGAAGGTCGCCTGAATCAGACTAGTTTTCTGTTCTTTCCCCAAATATCCATCTCTCTTTTTTTCCATAGAAAGAGTGAAGTATTAGAATGTAGCATTGCAGGCTGACTCAGCCCAGAGCCTGGAGTTCGATCCTGACTGGCTCAAGGTTGACTCAGTCTTCCATCCTTCCGAGCAGGGGCAGGTTCCTAATTTTTTTACTACCACTCTGTGGGCGTGGCTTATTTTGTAGGTGTGGCTTGTCAGCCATGTGACCGGGTGGGCGTGGCTTGCCAGCCATGTGACCGGGTGGGTGTGGCTTCTCGGACTGCTGAAGGGAGGGGAACTGAGATAGGTCCTGCCACCCATTCCCCCTCCCCTCAGCAGCTTGAGAAGCCTCAAACGTGCGAAAATGCCTAGGATCATCACCACGCGTTCGTGGCTTCTTGGACTGCTGAAAGGAGGGGAATGGCGATAGCTCCTGCCGCCCGTTCTTTCAGCGTCTCACGCGCTCCCTCAGCCATCCTCCCCTGCTTGG
The DNA here is from genome assembly GCA_023053685.1 of Diadophis punctatus similis. Taxonomy (NCBI): domain Eukaryota; kingdom Metazoa; phylum Chordata; class Lepidosauria; order Squamata; family Dipsadidae; genus Diadophis; species Diadophis punctatus. The sequence goes on along the minus strand of JALIGW010000034.1, from coordinate 4,469,989 downwards.
ACTCACTGTGGGGTAGGAAGGCAGCGCATGCGCAGTGCCGGAAGCTCAGCTTCTGGGCATGCACAGAAATGTAAAAAAAAATAAAAATAAAAAAAATTTTTTTTTAAAATGGCGGCGCCCAGGCACCAGCAACCGACCGCACCGGTACTGTGACATCACCAGCGGGCCGCTACCGGTGCTATAGAGTGGACCGCACTGGTAGGAACCCACCACTGCTTCCGAGGTGGGTAAAATGAGGACCCAGATTGTTGGGGGCAATAGGCCGACTCTGTAAACTGCTTAGAGAGGGCTGTAAAAGCACTGTGAAGCGGTATATAAGTGCTATTGCTATGAAGAAATACACTTTCGCATCCACCATAGCTTTTCTCTGTCATCCTTCTTTTTTCCTCCCTGAGTCAAAGTAAGGCCTCCACCCAGAAACTATTCATTACTGCAGTTCAGGGAGCTATACAAATGTAGCCCCACACACACACACACACCTAGGAGATGTGCCAGGTTGCAACTAAGCAGGAAATACAATATGCCGACAATGTTCAGTCAGACAGAAATGAATGTGAGTCTTGGTATGTATCCCCCACCCCACTCCCATCTTATCAGCAGTATATAAACTCTCCCATTTTATAACAATAACAACAGTCTTTTGTTGATGAAAGCAAAGCAGACAGCACCCCCATCTGGTCAGTTGGAGGAATGGTATCTTGGAAAAAATAGTCATACCCAATGCAGCTCTTTAAAAAGACCAGTAGATTTTTGAGAAGATGAAGAAATGTACGCATACACACACCTCCCAGTTGGGAATACTGATGGTAGGGAAAGACTTTTCATTGGACGAAATGTTGAGTGTGTCAGAACCCACTGGTGCTTAAATAGCTGCACCTGGATTTGCACATCACGCCAAGCCATATTTTCTAAGTCACAACAGAATTCAGTTTTGTGTGTTCAGACCCAAAGACAAAGCACAAGTCCTGACTTGGAAGCTACAGTATCTGGGTTAATACCCAAAATCAAACAAGTCACATTATGGCTTAGTGTGAAGCAGATCGTTGAATGGTTAGCATGACAAATGGATAGGCTAAAAGAGGAATTACTTTTAGGTTCAGAAATTTTTACTAAGTTGTAATGAATATAACAGAAATAATAGAATAACAGAGTTGGAAGGGACCTCGGAGGTCTTCTAGTCCAACACTCTGCTCAAGCAGGAGACCCTATACCAGGGGTATCAAATTCAAGGCCCAGGGGCCGGATTCAACCCACGGGGTGCTTAGATCTGGCCCGCTGGGCTGCCCTGGAAACACAGAAGGACTGGCCTGCGATGCCTCTGCTGGCGAAAACGGAGCTTGGGAGGGCTGCATGCAGTCCTCCCAAGCTCTGTTTTCGCTGGTAGAGGGTTGAAGGAGGCCGTCACAGCCGGAAACGGAGCTTGGAAGGGCCACGGATGGCACTCCCAAGCTCCGTTTTCACTGGCAGAGGGCTGCAGGAGGCCATCCTAGCCGAAAACAGAGCTCGGGAGCCCATTTTCGCTGGCAGGGTACTCAGGCCACCACAAGGCACCCCCAACATGAGTTGGCCACACCCACCCTAGCCACGCCCCCCCCAAGGTCAAACACAACCCTGATGCGACCCTCAATGAAATCAAGTTTGACACCCCTGCCCTATACCATTTCAAATAACCATTTGTCTGAAGTAGTGTAGGGTTTCCTGCCTAAGCAGGGGGTTGGACTAGAAGACCTCCAAGGTCCCTTCCAACTCTGTTACCATTACTAAAAATGGCTATTCAGTCTCTTCTTAAAGGCTTCCAGTGATGGAGCACCCACAACCTCTGGAAGCAAGGCATTCCACCAGTTAACTGTTAATTGAGTATCCCCCCCACCCCCAATCTTTTCCATTGATCAGGATTTTTTTTTAAAGTTTCCCCTATCTCTAAATCATTCAAGCACTTGAAAAAAAAAAGACTGATTTTAAACAATCCACAAAAGGGCTGGATAGGTCAGCATTTTCTATAATAATGTAAAATAATGTTTTTACTTTTCAGAACCACTTCTCCAATGTAGTGCTAGGGATCTTCCAGGTGTTGCTGTGCTACGATTTCCAAGTACTCCAGCTGGGAAGAATAATGAGGGATTCTGGGAGTTGTAGTTCAGTGCCAGCTGGATGGCTCGTGGTTCTCCATCCCTGCCTTCATTATACCTTTGCCAGGGGCGGGTTCCTTTTACCTGCCTACCGGTGCACTGCACACGCATCATCACGTTTCACGCGCACGCACACTCGCTACGCGCACGCGTCCCCTTGTGCGATTTTGCTTCCACGCATGCGCGAAAGCAAAAAATCGCCAAAATCTCACACACATGCGCGTCCCCTCATGATATTTTGCTTCCGCGCATGCGCAGGAAGCAAAAAAAGGCCAATTTTTTTAAAAAAAAGATGGCGCCACGCGACGGACCAGCAAAGACGGTACCGGAGCCGTCACGTGCAAATTGAGCAACCGGAACGACAGAGTGGACGGCACCGGTAGGAACCCACCCCTGACCTTTGCCCTTTGTGACTCTCCTGGTGGGGCTTCTCTACCTGCAGGCTTGTGGTTGAGGTAGACTCTGCAGCAAACATGAATCTGCCACTTCCATCAAAGCAAAGTGGCTAATTTGCAGAGGCAGAAGGTCTCACCTCAGGAAGGAGCTTTGTGGGGATAAAGCCCAGCAATGCATTTCCATGAAGCAAAATGCCTCATTGAGGCAGATTGATTGCACTCTTCACAGAGTGCGAGTAAAGAGACTTACCGTGCGTAAGGGGCATGCATAAGCGCACAATCGTGCCTACCGTTCCTGTCCTATGTACCCATATAATCATACCTCTTTTAGATAGAATAGATAGATAGAATTCTTTATTGGCCAAGTGTGATTGGACACACAAGGAATTTGTCTTTGGTGCATATGCTCTCAGTGTACATAAAAGAAAAGATACATTTGTCAAGAATGGTTGTCATAGGGTTCAAGTAAGCAATCAGGAAACAATCAATATGAAATAATCGTAAGGATACAAGCAACAAGTTACAGTCATACAGTCATAAGTGGGAGGAGATGGGTGATAGGAACGATGAGAAAAACTAATAGTAATAGTAATGCAGCTAGTGAATAGTTTTACAGTGGTGAGGGAATTATTTGTTTAGCAGAGTGATGGCGTTCGGGGAAAAACTGTTCTTGTGTCTAGTTGTCTTGGTATGCAGTGCTCTATAGCGACGTTTTGAGGGTAGGAGTTGAAACAATTTATGTCCAGGATGTGAGGGGTCAGTAAATATTTTCACGGCCCTCTTTTTGACTCGTGCAGTATACAGGTCCTCAATGGAAGGCAGGTTGGCAGTAATTGTTTTTTCTGCAGTTCTGATTATCCTCTGAAGTCTGTGTCTGTCTTGTTGGGTTGTGGAACCAAACCAGACAGTTATAGAGGTGCAGATGACAGACTCAATGATTCCTCTGTAGATTACTCTTATTGATGCTTACTCTTATTCATGCTTGTAATATTATATATATATATATTCAATCATGTTTTACTGTTTGTACTTTGCTTATAATCATATATGCTTGACAAATAAACAAATACAAATACCGTCTTTAGCCACATCTCTCCTTCAGCTTTGCTTTCCTTCAAAGTTACAAGAAATGGGCTCCTTCAGACAGGTATCGAATATTTCTTCCCTTTGCTCACACACCAACCGCTTGTTGTTTATGAGATCCCCATCTGCTAGCTGAAATTATGCTTCTGCTTGTTTTTAAATTACACACTAAATAAAGGTATGCCTTGCATCTATAAACAACAGAATGTACATCTAATAGGTCATGATTTATGCTTTCCTTCACCGTATATCAGTTTTATTTTTAAAATTATCCATTTTTAAAAAAATAATGTGTGACAACTCTTTGTTCTAGAAAAAAAAAATCCCTTCAGTAAATTCCTGGTACCTTCATGGCTATGGCCACACTGAGTTTTGGAGCAATTGCATGAAGATGGTTTGCCACTTCCTGGTGGTTTCCTTCTAGTCCTCTGTTTCATTTGTAGGCCCCTGTCAGATTCCTACTACCCTAGTGACTTAAGAGCATCTTTACCGCAGCATCACTGGTAAGATATAAAACCTATTCTCTTGGCTATTATAAAAGGTACAACCATGGTTGGCTGGTTCCAAAGGACATCATAAGTCATTAATGGAGATCTGTCAAGATGGTATAAAGGCCGCCATTTTTTCATGCTAAACAACTCATTCATTAGAGAGCATTATTTCGATATGATGCAATTCAGGGGCGGGTTGCTCACTTACCTTGCTACTGGTGCACTGCACGTGCATCACCATGTTTCATGTGTGCACGCGCTCGCTACGCGCATGCGCTCCCTCGCGTGATTTTGCTTCCACGCTGAAATCTTGTGAGGGGGCGCGCGCATGCGCGCAATTTTGGTGATTTTTTGCTTCCGCACATACACGGAAGCAAAATCTTGCTGAAATCTCGCACACGCGCATGTCCCCTTGTGAGATTTTGGCGCGATTTTGCTTCCGCCCATACGCAGAAGCAAAAAATTGCCGAAAAATTCGCAAAAAAGATGGTGGCTCCTAGGCACCAGCACCGGGTCGGTCGCCTCTCCATGATGTCACCAGCCCGCCGCTACCGGTGCGGTAGAGTGGGCCGCACCGGAAGGAACCCACCACTGATGCGATTGTACCTGAAACATTTGAGTTGAAGAGGTGTAGTCCTATACAGAATCTATAGCTGAATCATCCATGCATACAATAAACCACAATTTCCTTTCTCACTATCTTTCCTTCTCTGCTAACATTATTTAAGATGACCTACATCTATGCCATCAGAGTCATCTTCTTGGATGAGAAGTGAAATGCCTTCAAAGAAAAACCAGAAAGTCCAGTTGCCTCTTGAAAAAGTACCTTTGCGACACACAATTTGTAGGTGAGATTTGGGAGGTGTGCACCTCAGTCTATCTGCAACTAACTCTGTTAATCTGTCATCTGCAATCTACACTTATCCCCCCCCCTTTGCAGTGTAGGTGTGCTTCAACACCTATGCACAATTACAGACAAGTCTAAGTCAAGCTAAAATCAGGACACCTTTGTCCCCCTTATACTCAACCATGGCACAAACATTCCTAAGAATTTCTTTTAATTGCTAGGTCTTCATTGCATTCCTTTATTTCACCTTTAACAGTTTAAAATCATTCTTAGTTGTTCTAATACTAAGGCAGAACAGCCCCTATTAAGTTTTGCCATTGGTATAATCTGAGGCCATTCACCAACCAATCAGCTGATTCCCCACTCATGGGTGGGATCATCCAGTACTTATTGGGTACAATGGCCGAGTGCGACCATGGCCCTCCCCTCAATCATTGGGCATTGTCATCCAAGGCAGTTCTCCATTGGTTGGCAGGAAAACCCAGCCCTTCAAATCCTACTTTCTCCTGCCCCCACCTGGTGTCCAAGCTCAGAGATGTGGATCGGTCTGAAAAGTAGTTTACCAAATTAACAGTAAGGATGCAGTGAGGATGCCCCGTGAAGCAGGACACAGTCTCTCTCTCTCTCTCTCTCTCTCTCTCTCTCTCTCTCTCTCTCTCTCTCTCTCTCTCTCTCTCTCTCTCTCTCTCTCTCTCTCTCTCTCTCTCTCTCTCTCTCTCCCTCTCCCTCTCCCTCTCCCTCCCTCTCTCTCCCTCTCTCTCCCTCTCTCTCTCCTGTTTCATGGTGTGCCACTCTTGTGCCCGTCAGCCATTATTTGAAATACCTTTGGTACAGATGTAGTGCTATTCCAGAGCAGCACTATGCCCTTTGAATACACTCATGTAAAGCAGCTGAGCATAATTAAATCAAAGGTTAACAAATGACTAAAACTGACATTGTGGCCATCTGTCAAACTTCTTCTCCTTCCTATCCCCACATTAAGGAGTCTGATTATGTGTTTTCCTTCCAGATGGTTATAGTTGATGGGAGAGGAAGATAACACAGCTAGGGGACCATGCCTATACACATTAAGTATATGAAGCATCATTTACTGGCATTATGCCTTTAGCAGGTTAGGGATTAGGAGCGGGGATAACAAATTTCATGCCGGTATTGGGGGAAGCATTTAACTAGACTGCAGGGAAGAACCCAGTACAGAGAAGAGCAACAAAGATGATTAGGGGACTGGAGGCAAAAACATATAAAGAACAGTTGCTGAAACTGGGTATGTCTAGTCCAGTGTTTCTCAACCTTGGCAGTTTGAAGATGTGTGGACTTCAACTCCCAGAATTCCCCAGCCAATTGAAGTCCACACATCTTTAAACTGCCAAGGTTGAGAAACACTGGTCTAGTCCAAGGGTAGGCAAAGTTGGCTCTTCTATGACTCATGGACTTCAACTCCCAGAATTTCTGAGCCAATCATGCTAGCTTAGGAATTCTGGGAGTTGAAGTCCACGAGTCATAGAAGAGCCAACTTTGCCTACCCCTGGTCTAGTCTGATGAAAAGAAGGACTAGGGGAGACATGATAGCAGTGTTCCAATATCTCAGGGGTTGCCACAAAGAAGAGGGAGTCAAACTATTCCTGAGGGTAGAACAAGAAGCAATGGATGGACACTAATCAAGGAGAGAAGCAACCTAGAACTAAGGAGAAATTTCCTGACAGTTAGAACAATTAGTAGAATGACTTGCCTACAGAAGCTGTGAATGCTCCAACACTGGAAGTTTTTAAGAAGAGATTGAACAACCATTTGTATGAAATGGTATAGGGTTTCCTGCCTGAGCTGGGAGTTGGAATAGAAGACCTCCAAGATCCTTCCAACTCTGTTATTCTGTATTCTATATAACCCAACCTTTTTTAGCTAATTCGCAAAATGTCGCGATGCGAACCGGTGGCGAAGGTAAGTGGAAGCCACCCCTGGCAGAGGGTCACGTTGTACGCCTGGTATGTTTGCAAATCCAAAATAGAAAAAATTGGAAATAGGAAACAGTGCATTCCAAAATAGAAAAAAGAAGTATGAGAGATTTCCATCCGTATTTCTCTCTCTCTCTCTCTCTCTCTCTCTCTCTCTCTCTCTCTCTCTCTCTCTCTCTCTCTCTCTCTCTCTTTCTTTTTCTTTTTCCTAGAAATAATGAGCCCTGTAAAATCAGGAAATGACAGCTGAAAAAAAGATGGCCTTTCTTGATCCTTCTCTATCCCTCACTAACAAATGTTTTACTATTAACACAGCCCTCTCCTCTTCAGGAGAAAAGTCAGACCAGGATCCACGCAATTGACCTTTCCAGCATTCCTGAAATTGCTTTAGTCAAGGCTTTCAGCGGAAATCCCCAAACAGCCCATTTAGCTGACATGAAGAGAGTTGCCCATGACACCCCAGGTTAAGATTCAGCCAGATTTTGCATACTGAGGTCATAAAACATTATCTGAGCTTATTGTTCTTAAAATGCCACCGGCAGTGATTTTCCTCTCTCTTCTGACCCAATGACTCGGATTGAAAGATGAAAGGGATGATTTGGCCTATTGCAAATATTGTTGACAGTCTTTTTACCTCCACAGTGTTTACCTGAACACCTTTAAACATCTCTGTATTTGTGCACAATAAATATAAGTCAGGGTTTAGATAGACTTAGTCTACCTAAGTAGTCACCTGTTCACTCAGGCTGATAGTCCCAAGTACGTCTTCTGACCAAGCTTTTGTTATGATGTTTCCAATTGGGATTGGAATTAAAGTGTTCTGGTTGGGGACCCTTAACTCTCCTCAGCTGTTTCGTTTTTAAATCTTCCCTCCAGTAGTGGGTTTCACTTATCTTCGCTACTGGTTCGGAACTGTGAACACGCACGTACATGTGCGTGCTTTGCATGTGCGCGGCACTTCTGTGCATGCAGATTGTCTGTGAGAACGTCTGGGCGGGTGGGTGGAGCCTCCCGCCGCCACCGCTACCGGTTCACCCGAACCAGGGCGAACCGGTAGCGGAACCCACCACTGCTTCCCTCCCAGGATCCCACCCAGATTAACAAAAGAAAAAGACCCACCCATGGATATGTTTGGAGGTAGGATCAGAAAAGCAGGTGGGCGAGAATATTTTTTTAAAAAAATACATAATATACAATCATTCCAACTAAGTCTAGGGTTCTGTATACAGGTTCCCCTCATTTAGTGACCAGCAACTCAATTATTAAGGGAAGTGGTTACTGAATGCGCAGAAGCGTTCCAGGTGGGTGGGCGGAGCCTCCCGCCGCCGGGGCTACCAGTTCTAAGAACTGAGCCGAACCGGGAGCAACCCACCGCTGCACCCACCTCCTCCCTAAATAACCACAGTATACTTACTTACAAAGCTAGAGAGAGAGAGAGTATGATTGTGAAGAAACATATGGCAGTTCTTTGAACAGGGTGGAGAAGTGGGATAGAAGGATATAAATAAATAAAATAAAATAAAAATAACCTAGTGTGAAAAGAGAGTAGATTTGATTTGGTTCACCTCTGATGGACGGCAATCTGATTCATCTGTGACCATTTCAAAGACCACATTCTTTGATTTTGGTCCAAATCAAAAACTCATTTCAGGAAATCAAAAATCTTTATAACTATCATTCCGTTGCCAGTAAACCAAAGAAGGCAGGGAAGGCGCGTCTGTCTTCAAACTAGGGTTTTACATCTGTTAGAGCAGGTCCTTTATATTGAAATAAAACATGATAGCAGTGTTCCAATATCTCAGGGGTTGCCACAAAGAAGAGGGAGTCAAACTATCATCCAAAGCACCTGAGGGCAGGACAAGAAGCAATGGGTGGAAACTAAACAAGGAGAGAAGCAATTTAGAACTAAGGAGAAATTTCCTGACAGTTAGAACAATTAATCAGTGGAACACCTTGCCTCCAGAAGTTGTGAATGCTCCAACACTGGAAGTTTTTAAGAAGGTGTTGGATAACCATTTGTCTGAAGTGGTCTAGGGTTTCCTGCCTAAGCAGGGGGTTGAACTAGAAGACTTCCAACTCTGTTGTTGTTGTTGTTATTGTTGTTATTGTTGTTATTGTTGTTATTGTTATTGTTGTTGTTGTTGTTATTATTATTATTATTATTATTATTATTATTATTATTATTATTATTATTATTATTATTATTATTATTATTATTATTATTATTATTATTATTATTTCATTACACACTCCATGAGAGAATCCAGAGTTCCTAATAAATAATAATTCCAAAATGGTTCAGTTACTCTTTTATTTCTGCATTTTAAGTGAAATTTGCATGAAAATTGCATACATCATCATAGTGACCCTAAGGGGAAAAACATTGAGAAGGGTGTTCCCTAGAGATTTCAAACTGCCTCTTCCTCTGATTTTTTTTAGAGAATGTATACATATAAATAATATATCCCTAATTATTTTTAAAAAAATAACCTATAGAGTTAAGGAAAATACCATGGTCAGGGAAATAAAATGAATGAAATATTGCTTTCAGCAGGTAATTAATTTTGCTTTAATAATTGCTACTGAAAGTGCAAACAAGACAACCAAAACTATTAGAGGATTCAAACAACCCTTCTGTGAAGAAAGGCTACAGCCATTTAGATTTTTATGAAGACCAAAAGTCAGAAATGGAAGGCATGACAGAGATTCATAAAATTACACATGGTATGGAGAATGTGGATAAAGTGCCTTTTTCCCCTCTCACAGAGCTACCACTGTCTGTTGTGTCTCTGCTTCACCCATTGATTGAGCCTATTGCTATTCAAATGAAATATTCTCTTTGGATGGCTCAGATAGCATTTCTGTAGGATGTTTGTGCTTTCCTCTAGCTGGCAAATGGTTACATGCATCAGTGCCACTTGTAGAAAATGGGGGAGAGGGGGAGAGGACTTGCATTGCAATGCTGCAGTGTTGCTTTTGTTAGTTCGATCCCCTTGCTCCTTCACTGCTATCCTGACCTCTGTTTCTTTCTGTCCTCCAAGATGGATGGATGGATTTATGCCTTCAAGTCAGTGTTGACTTCTGGCGATTGCCTGGACTAGTCCCGCCAGTTTTCTTGCAAGATTTTTCAGAAGTGCCTTGCCTTCTTCCCAGGATTGAGAGAGAGGGACTGTCCCAAAATCACCCAGCTGGCTTTGTGCGTAAGATGGAACTACAACTCATAGTCTTCCACTTTCTAGCTTGGTGCCTTAACCGCTACTCCTGAGCATTGTTTGGCAAACACCTAACTGCTGATGCAGCAGCATGTCTATTACTCGTAAACATAGTTATGAATGTTATGTTCCCTTGGCAAATAATCAAAACGAAGGTCCATAACCTATGCAAACACCAATCTCCCCAATAAGATTGTTCATTGTTGCAAACACAAAATTCTGACCAATATAAAGTCTGACCCAAAGCAGCAACTGATTGACATCCTATTCACAGCCTATATTTCTGTGGATGAGCTGCAGGGCAACAAGGAGGATCTACATTTTTTGAAAAAAAAATGGAACCATTTTAGATGTATTGCATGGTCATTTTAGTGACAGACAGGATTGAAGTGTTTCCTTTTATGTCAGGGGTGTCAAACTGGCGGCCTGCAGGCCGGATGCGTCACGTGCAGGCCACGCCCACCCCGGCTCCGCGAACGGGAAAAACATCGTGATACGTCACGTGACGGCAACATGACACCACGAATTTGACACCCATGTTTTATGTCATGGGAGTGACTAGCTGGCTGGACTTCTATCTGCTGTGCAGCTGCAGAGAGATACAGTATTCTTTTCAGGCTAATGGGTAGCAACCCGTTATTACGTGCAAAATGTTTCTGAACATTGGTTTTGGCCAGAGAAATCTGCTTCCTCCCATTCCACGGAGAAAGCATGAATTTCCTTGCCCTGTGCACAGAGGTTTTGCCATCCAACCGAAGGATCCCCAAGGACAGTGCTGCTTTGCAAATGCTGCCTCCATCAAGTTACCTGAGACAGATGCACTTGCATCCTGTCTCAATCTGTAATCAATACGTGGAGGAAATGGATAACCAGAGAGGAAAGAAGGGGGGGGGAATCCATTTTTCCTAGGAGACAACAGGATATTACTGTCACAAGCATTTTGCTCTAAAAATACAACAGGTTGCTAGGCAGAAATGTTAGTGACCAGAAAAGCTAGGATAATGAGGATAGGTCTGTACTTTGTTTTTGTTTTGTTATTTTTTTTAAAAAAACATGTTTCAGTAGTGTTGTAGTTTGTCCATAAAGACACAGCTGCACATATTCTTAAGCTGCCCCTCTGCTAGCCTTGATTCTAAGCTGATTTAAGAAAATCCTGTCCAGACTGAGACATTTTAACAGCACTTACAGCAATATTCCATCCAGACTGCAGGATACCAGGCCCACCTGCTGGATAATTCCCTTGCTATAGCACCCTCCCAACTTTGTGTCGCAAGAAAGTAATAGCCAATTGATTTCCTTCCTATAGTTGGGTCTTACTGGACATATATTTCAATAAACACATATAAACACACTCACACATGCACCAATTTATATATATGTATTCAGGCACAGGAACAAATTGAGTCTCTCTCTCTCTCTCTCTCTCTCTCTCTCTCTCTCTCTCTCTCTCTCTCTCTCTCTCTCTCTCTCTCTCTCTGTGTGTGTGTGTGTGTGTGTGTGTGTGTGTGTGTGTGTGTGTGTGTGTGTGTTGCTACTAGATGACCTGCAAGGTCCCTTCCAACTCTGTTAATCTGATGTGTGTGTGTATACACGTGTGTGTGTTGCTACTTTTTCCTTTGTTGAATGAAGTCTGTTGTAGAGCCCATTAAATCAGGTTTTTCCCCCTAGCATAGTGGTTATAGTGCTTGTCTAATCTGTAGAACATTACCAGCAGAAATATTGTTGTTTTTCTTCCAAGCTATCTACTTTTGGGTAGGTTATTCTGTTTTTCTCAAATATAAGTTTACTAGTGTACCATTTTGTCATTTTCACAGTAGATGGTGAACTTACGTTTTAAGGGGAAAATAAAACAGCCCAGCAGAAAAGTTGGTAGTTCAGGAAAAGAAAAATAGTAATGTTTATTTTTTAAAAAAAAACTGCTGAGTTTTGAACAAAAGAAGTTCTGTGTGTCAGGCAGTGTTATAATCATTACGTTCATAGGAAATATTTATCAAATTTATCGAATAATAAATGTACATAACAATACACTGCAACAGGCAATGTAGCAGAATTTATTGAGATGAAGGGGCATCTATAAAATAGCCAAATTGAAGGTTGCTTAGATTTTAGAAGAAAGCAAAACAGAGCAGACACAATGAATAGCCGTGCTTGGCCAACTGAAGCATGTAAACATTACTTTGAAAGTCAAGCAGGAAATACACCCAGAGGATGCGGTGGAGGAGGGCAATGCATGGGAGAGCAGAGTAAAATTAGAGCAATTTCCAAGCATCATTTCCAGTGTGTTCATATGAATCTCCTTGAATGCTTTATAATCACTGAGTTGCCATTTATGAGATAAACCAACAACACACATGGCTTTTGTCTCTTAATGGCTTTTTATTTCCTCTCCCAATTTTTCCCAGAGTCCACCTACTCATCTCTCCCCCTAACTCAAATTTAGCTGTCTGTTCCTAACCACAAACCCTAATTATGTGAATCCACCAGATACCCCCAAATGTATTCAGATTACAACTCCTATCAGAAATAGGAAAGAAAATGATTGACATGCTGGAGAGGCCGCCTAGAAATTGTACTTGCAACAAATATGGAAGATATCAGGGCATGAAGACCTGTGTTTGAATATCTTAGAACTTAAATTTGTTGCTAAACTGGAAGAACTTTGAAGATGAATATAGAAGTATGGAACTTTCTGGATTAGGGTTAAAATCAAGATGTTTCCAGTTGAAGATATGAATTTGTCAATTGTTTTCTTTTCTATTTCTACACTGGCCAATCATCGTGAATGAAACAGCAGGTAATGAATTTAGCTACTCAGAGAAATATGTTGCATTGACCTATATGTGACTTACTCCCAAGGAAACCAGTTTCGCTCTGCAATGTTTTCATAAAACAGCAGGTACAGTAGTAGGCCAAGGGTCATTTTTAAAATAAAACAAAATAAAATAAATGGCTACTGCAAGTGTACAGGTTCTAGTGTGGAGCACATTGTTCCCTTGGGCCAAGGATGCTGCGTGTCAGTTCCTGGTTTGGGGGAAAAAAACTGGGTTAAAATAATAAAGGTTTAAAAGGAGGGGGAACTGTGGGTCAAAGAGCTAAATAGGCTTACATTTCCAAGCTGTCTCAGTTCTGGGTTTTTTTTGAGGCAGATCTTTGGCATTTCAGAGTGGCTCCCCCACCCCACCCCAGATTGACTGCTCAGGAAGTGGCGTGAAGATTTTTCACAGTCCATAATTACAATGATCCCACTGGGGATTCCTTGGGGTGAGAGGGGGACCGAATACAAAGTGCCCTGCCGCTGATGGAGAAAAGATTAGGCCTGCTGGCCTCCACACACCAAGCAGTATGATCAGGAAGATAGCTCAGCAGAGAGCCTACACCCCCCCCTCTCTAAATGATTTTTCTCTCCTCACACCCCCCCTCCCCAGTCCCTCACCCCCCAGTCCCTCTCTTTCTGGTTACAAAATTGCAGCAGTTAAAAGGAATGTTTTCCTTGAAAGCCCCCCTACTAAACTGGGATTAACTTCAAGTCTCTGAAGTGGGAACAGCTCCAGAATGACCAGTAATCAAGACAATAGACAATGCTGCTTTCTTTAATCTGGGGCCTGTTGAAACAGCCCCCTTGACAGGTGATGGATTAGCAGAAACTAACACAACTTCCTAATGTCTTCATAGAAAACCCCCGTACAGTTTATCTTCAGGCACACTGTGCCCATTCTTTCGCCCTCTCGCAGGGCCCGGCTTCCCTTAATCCCGCTCTTTTCCTCTGGCTGCCCAAAAAAGCCTTCTCCTTGGTTTATCCTTCCCTCTCCCTCCAAGGCCGCCAGAATTCCCCCTGAATCAGCATCTCGCCGGCTGCTGTCACAGCAGGAAAATGGATAGGATCTGCATTGCAGATGAATTTGCCGGAGAGCAAGATTAGCGGCTGGGCTGCGGTGCTGGGGCCGGGGCATCCTTCTTTGCAAACGCCGTTGCTCTGGGCGCTTTCCTTTGTCTGGGTGGGGGGGGGGTGCAGTTGGCGGCGTTCAGCCTTCGGTGCCAGCCAGTTACGTTTCGGCTAACAGATGGCGCGCCCGCCTCCGCCCCTCCTTGCAGCAGCCACTGAACAGCCATTCTGGCTAGCAGTAAAAAAAAAAGGGGGGGGCATTGTGGGCCTGGGGATCGGCAGGCCGGACGGACAAAAGGGTGCAGAAAGGAAGAAGCTGCTCCACAAAGCGCAGGGGCCGCGTAAGAGGAGCCCAGTTGCTTCTCTCGGCTCTATTATCTAAAGCGTGACTAAATCCACTACCTGCTCTTTTGTGGCCATAGATGCGTCCTCTTCGTGCCAGATCCGGGGGGGGGGGGGTCAGGACTCATTCCATGTCAATCTGTGCCACAAGCTTGCCAAATAGGCTACACACCAAGCAAGGAGGAAGAGACAGAGGGGGAGGGGATGGTCTCTAGGGTTACCAAGCGATCTTTGTAATCCAGGGAGGGACCTGATGCTACTGGAAACATAATGGCACAGGACAGGTCTACAGGACCATAGATCACTGCCAGCTTAGCAACTGTTTCTGTAAAATTAGATGGGTGGACTTCAACTCCCAGAATTCCTCAGCCAGCTTGCACTTCCTAAGTTGGTAAAAAGCCATTGTCGCCTCAAAATAATGAAATAGTACTTTTAAATCGTGTAAATATTTTTTTTTATTAAGAGTAGTTTGTTTATTTGTTTTTTTTACATCTTGGTTTCACATAAGATGTTTAAATTAGAAAGAAAGAGGAAAACCTCCTGGAGAGGAAATTGGTTTTGGCAAAATGGGAAGTGAATTGAATTCGATTTACATTAGTTTGACATCCCTAGTTATGATCACTACAGGGACCCAGTATTGTATTTAGGTATATAATAGTGCCCAAATCCAGGACTAGCATTGTATGGTGCATTTTTCTGCTACCATTCTCTGTGTTCTGATCCCCAACTAGAATTCACTCATTCATGATTTTTAGAACAACTAAGTAGGACCTCATAAACCCTTCTAGGGCCTCCATTGAATATGCAAAAGTGTGTCTGTGTGTACATGGGTATGAAATACTCAAGAATCTTGGGATGATGTTATGAAGGGATGGTAATGATGATAATTCCCACCTCTACCTATGAATATATATTTTATATGGCTGTTTTTACTTCACCAGCAGTGAAAATATTCTTTTATCTTTAATTGCTACAAGGCTAAAATACTTCCGTAAAAAGTTTGGTCATCACATCCCTTCATAGCATCCCATAATACATATATAAGGATTCCTGAGTGTTAATGTTACTCTTGCAGACCATTATTAGAAGTTTAATTAAATTACTGCAAAGTCAGCTGAAAAATCCCAAAACAGTATTATTGTATTGCTCTGAGTAACAGTAGTGATTTGAAAGTTATGGTGAATTTGTTTATTACAATTGTGATACGCATTTGCAGCTGACTGGGAAAAACATCCCTGTCACTTAATTTAAAATAGAGATAAAATAGCAAAACAGACTGAACATAATGAAACAGGCCATAAACACATTCACTTGTTGAAAAATAGACTGTATTTGAAATGTTTTGAAATAATACAGTTCAAGTTAACATTCAGCATTCTTCTCTTTGCTGTAATGATTCTGCATTATTTCTACAGTGTGAGTAACACTGATATTTTAATAAAACTTCAAATATAGGAAAGTGCAGAATTTGAGGCTGATCAGTTGTTCTAACCCCATGCGCTAAAATTGTTTTGGCTACACTGGTTGGGAATTCTGGGCATTTTAATCCCAGCACATGAGAAACTCATTAACTCGTTAGAATTGACTAACCTAACCTATAATTTAAATCAAAGAGAGCAGGGGCAACCTGCAATTCAACCTAATTGCTTTTCTGGAGATGATCAATTCATATTTTTGATAGTAGTGGTCATCTGTTGTTCAGCTCTCTTCATCATTGGCATATAGCTTCCAACACGTAACTCCGGGGAGAATGTGGTTCTTGAAAAAAGCCTACAGAGAGTGGCCTCTGAACTTCTTTGTCATTCTTAAAAGCAATTCTACTTTGGGTCATGTGATCAGGAGGAAGGTGGCTTAGAACAGCCGTTCTCAACCTGGGGGTCGTGACCCCTTTGGGGGTCGAACGACCCTTTCAGAGGGGTCAGGAGACTTAGCTCAAACGCCGCCATTTGGATTCTTTTACCCTCTGCGCATGCGCAGAACGCTTTACGCATGCGCAGAGGGTAAAAGAACCCAAATGGCGGGGGCAGGGCGGGGGGCACGATGGGGGCGCGGGGTGTGGGTCACAGCATTAGGAAGTTTGAGAACCACTGGCTTAGAAGGAAGCAAGCGGCAATATTCTGAACCACTATGCCAGAGCTTTTCTCATTAGGATACTTGTGTGAATTTTTCTGGATTCTTTTCCTCTTCACTCCCTAGCTGGATCTGGCCCACTTTTCAAACTCAATCTTCCTTGGATCAACTTTTCCCACTAGAGCACATTTAGTCCACTTTTCTTCAATTTTCAGAGAGTTGCCTGCTGATGAGCAGGCGAACTACCTGAGTCCCTTTATACAGTTTATTTCCAACATTCCGTTGGATTGGAAAGAGTAAAATCACTGCCTATCTTTGTCTTAGAAGATTGGATTCAGATATTACGGTCCTGTGAGTAGGAGAGATTAATCTGTTTGGCTGAGGTAAAACTAAACTTAGATAAAACAGAGGGTCCTTAGAACTATCAAAGGAGAACTTCTGTGGAGATATCTTCTTCAAGTTGACCATCTGTGTCTGATTGAACTATGGATGTGTTTTTATCTTTTGATATGTGTTGCCATCTGGAGCCATTGCATGCAGCTAGTTAAGCAGGACTAGACTGACAATCAGACAATCGTTTAAAAAATAAAGGACTTTATAAGGCGGAGTTTATATGCACCATATCAGAAATCAGATGCATACCCACACATACCTCCCAGTTTGGTTTAATAGTTAAGGTCCTGGACTTAAGAGCAGGGAGACCTGAGTTTTGTCTCTTCTTAGGCCCAAGCCAATTGGGCAACTTTTAACCGGTCACTCTGTTTCTCGGTCCTAAGAAGAAGGCAAATGCTGCCAGGACTTGACAGTGTCAAGACTGTGGCAAAACTGGCCTGTTCCAAGGCTGACTTAAAGGCAAAACACAGGTACACTTTAGGGGTCCTTGGTGCTCTCTGAGCTGGGTTGTTTTCTTGCAGACGTTTCATTACCCAAACTAGGTAATATCATCAGTGCAACCAGTACTAGCATTGAGATGTTCCCTAGTTTAGATAATGAAACAACTGCAAGAAAACTACCCAGCTCAGAGAGTGCCTTCTGTCAACCCTGAGCTACAAATATTCTCCTTTATTAGTGCATATATACATTGTAACAGGGGTCCCAACCCCCGATCTGTGGACCGGCACCAGACCGCGGCATGCCAGCAACCGGGCCACGCAAACAAACGAAGCCCCCATCCGCGGGATGCAGGCAGCATGCAGAACCACGGCCCTTCTGGTCTGTGGAAAAACCTCTCTTCACAGAACCGGTCCTTGGTGCCCAAAGGTTGGGGGGGGCACTGCAATATAAGTAGTTCTCACTTAATGACTACAATTGGAAACAGCCACTTTTGCTAAATGATATGGTTAAGCAAGCTATCACATGACCCAGATGGACTTACAATCTCACTTCCAGCACCCTCATTAAGCAAATTGCCATGGTCAATTAAGTGTGATATCACATGGCCACGATTTGCAATTTTACTGCCGGCTTCATCATGGACTCTGCTTGTCAGAAGCCAGTTGGGGTGTGTGGGCAAATGGCGATCATGTGACCATGGGACATTGCAATGGTCATAAACACCCATCATTGCCAAACACCCAAAATTCAATCATGTAACTGTAGGGATGCTGTGATTGTGGTTATTTATAACTGGTGGTTATTTACAAACATTACAACCATAACAGCATCCCTATAAGCGCACGAATCTCAATCATGTGACAATAGGAATGCTGCATTGGTCTTAAGTACAAGGACCAGGCATAAAACTACTTTTTCAACATTGTTGTAACTTTCAACAGTCACAAATCAGGGCAGTTGTTAAGTGAGGACTACTACCCATACCAAACACGTACTGCAGGATGGCAGAAAACAGCCTTAATCGTTGTTGGTATATGTCTTTGTTTTAAAGGTTGATATTTTTCTAAATATTACTTTCTCTGAAAATCCAATGAAAACACGCAGCTGCTTTTTCTATTACTTGCCATTGC
Organism: Diadophis punctatus similis; assembly: GCA_023053685.1. Lineage (NCBI taxonomy): Eukaryota > Metazoa > Chordata > Lepidosauria > Squamata > Dipsadidae > Diadophis > Diadophis punctatus. The sequence continues at coordinate 4,451,621 of JALIGW010000034.1, read as the reverse complement.
AGTAAATAATTTTCAAAAAAAGTCATCCTCCCTCCCCACTCTTCAGAATATTCAGAAAGGAAGCCATTTGCACCTGTATCCAAACAATCAGAGGCATAACACTGTGACGGGAAAAGCACCAATAAATAACTCAGCCAGGCCCTTTGCTGACCTTGATGGATATGCCTTGAATTAAGTCACAACATTATTCACAAATCATTTCAAGATCAATATTAACCCTGGAAAGGCAGCCGACAGAGGCCACAGAGGTTGGGGATGGGGGAAGCAAGACATCGCCTTTCCCCCTTCCGGGCTACGGCTTCTCTACTTCAAAGCAAATTCTCTGAGGTTTTTTTTTTCCACTCGCCCCCTGGTATGCTAAACCTGGAATGTGTGCATGTTTTGGCCACAGCATGAGAAACATCCATCTCCTGCACCAGCTTGATTCATATTTAACGTTTCCCAGGCAAAGTTGGGCTTTAAAAAGAGAGCGAGAGAGAGCAGAGGACTATGGGTGAGATGATTACCATATTTTTCGGAGTATAAGACACACCTTTTTCCTCCCTAAAAGTGGCTGAAAATTTGGGTGCGTCTTATACTTCGAATGTAGCTTTTTTTCCCTAACTAGCCCTAACTAGGTGCTAACAGATCTTCCCAGCTCTTACTGGCTTGCAGGCTTTTTCATTGTTACTCTCTCCGAAGAATGTTTTTCCAGCCCTAAGTCTTTGCAGGGTTTTTTTCATTGCTCTACTTGCTCCGAATAAGTTTTTTTCTAGCCCTAACCAGGTGCTAACTATCTTCCAGCTCTTACTGGCTTGCAGGCTCTTTCATTTGTTTTTTTAAGTCCTAACCAGGGGATATAATAATGTGCTGAAGCTGACCAGACTAAGGACGCTAGCCAGATGAATACCTGGTAGGCAGATTTCCCCCCCTATTTTCCTCCCCCAAAACTAAGGTGTGTCTTATACTCCGGTGCGTCTTATACTCCGAAAAATACGGTATCTTAGAAAATGCCTTCCTCAGAAGGAGGGACTTTCAGAATACGAGCAGAACCTGCCTGCCTGCCTGCCTTCCGTGCTCCAGAGCACCCACTTGTCTCAACATGTTGTCTCAAACCGGAAAGTCCTAATCTGGGCTTTATGCATGTGACCACCAAAAAGTCAGATCTGACTCATCAAAATTGGTACATTAACATCTTGTCATTTTACTCTGCCTGCTTGGCTCCTACTTTTCTCCCAGCCTGCCTTACTCATGGATCTCTCCCACATCTCCATTCTCCTGTGGACGTTTGAGCTCATACCACGGTGCTGCCTCTGCAACTCCTTTATAACCCTTTCTAATTCTATCATCTAACTAGCCAGCTAGCTATCTGATTTTTATTCCATCTTTATTATAAACAATTCAAGGTGGTGAAATGTACAAGATACTCTCTTCTTCTATACTTTCTTCTCCCATTTTCTCCACAACAACAACCCTGTGAGGTGTGTTGGGCTGAGAGAGAGTGACTGTCCCAAAGTCACCAGCTGGCTTTCATGCCTAAAGTGGGACTAGAATGCACCGTCTCCTGATTTCTTGCCTAACCACTAGACCAAACTAACTCTTCCCATGGTGTCACCTTTATTTTTTTCATTTTTCTCACCACTTGTGGTTGCTTTATATCTGAGTCTGATAATTTTTTCCCCTTTCCTCTGAAAGTTACAGGACACTTCCTCACATTGGTGACCATGGACTTGCCTCCTGTCCTTGAGTCAAGAGGAAAGTATGCTGATGTAGAAAGCCCTGGACCAGATCCACCACTGCTCCAAGCTGGATAGTGTTGCTGCCAGCTGAATTCAAGATAGTTTCCGAGCAGCTATTAGTAGCTTCCTGACAACTTTTGAAGAGCTGAAGTGGTGCAGTGGTTAAATGCAGCCATTGCAGGCTGACTGCTAGTTCAACAGTTCAGCTGTTCAAATCTTACTAGGCTCAAGGTTGACTCAGCCTTCCATCCTTCCGAGGTCGGTAAAATGAGGACCCAGATTGTTGGGGGCAATATGCTGAACTCTGTAAACCGCTTAGAGAGTGCTGTAAAGCACTATGAAGCGGTATATAAGAAAAGTGCTATTGCTATTGCTATTTCCCCTTCCACCTCACAACATCTACCAGCAGTAAAACCAACCACCGATTGTTTCCACTGTCATTTTGTCATCTTTTTTTTTCTTGTGGCATTCTTATTGTTTACTGGCAAAGTAGGGCAAAATTAAGCAGACTAACTTGCACCCAGTGATAGCACTTTTTTGAAACATTATGTGATTTCCAGCCCCTGGAAGAAGAGAAATGCTGAGGTAGGAGATGGGGACTCCTGTATGGGAAAGAGTTTAAGAGCTTCCACCACAGTGAATGCTTCAGTGTTTGTCCTAGTTATCTTTTCTTTTATGTACACTGAGAGCATATGCACGAAGACAAATTCCTTGTGTGTCCAATCACACTTGGCCAATAAAATTCTATTCTATTATTCTATTCTATTCTATTCTATTCTATTCTATTCTATTCTATTCTATTCTATTCTATTCTATTCTATTCTATTCTATTCTATTCGAACCCAGATTGTTGGGGGCAATATGCTGAACTCTGTAAACCGCTTAGAGAGGGCTGTAAAGCACTATGAAGCGGTATATAAGTCTAAGTGCTATTGCTATTGCTATTCTATTCTAGTTGTTGAGGAATTGGCCAGAGGGTTGCTTTCCTCTTCCTCTCTTTCCTCCTGCAAGTATGAATGATCACTTCCCCAAATGGCATGATCTAGAAAGTTGAGGTTCTCTTCTTCAGGCATTCCTCCATCCATCTGGGGAGACAATGAGTACTCTTCTTCTTCTGAACAGGAAGTGAATTGCTGGGTCTCTCTGAACCATATGGCACTCTCTCTTTGCCAGTTGGAAAAAGTCTTCTTGCTTATAAAACTGGTATATTATAAAATGCTTTCCATCTGACATTACTCCTCCCCACTTCCCATTCTTAAGGTGAAGGAAATGCTTACATTGAATACACTGGATTCACTTCAAAATAAATTCACCCAGATTGTTTCTCCTTTATATTGATGGGAAGGCAATTGATAAGAATGCAATGGCTAGAAGATCTGCAGCATGCTTATTGGACACAGGGATTGAAAAAATATTTCAGAAATCTCTACCATACTTTTTCCTTCGTTTAATTCTCATTCTCTCTCTCTCCAGTGGTGGGTTCCTACCGGTGCGGTCCACTCTATAGCACCGGTAACGGCCCTCTGGTGACGTCACAGTACGGGTACGGTCGGTTGCTGGTGCCTGGGTGCCGCCATTTTTTTTTTAAAAAAATTAAATGTTTTAAAAAATATATTCTTCTGTGCATGCCCAGAAGTCGAGCTTCCGGCACTGCGCATGCACTACCTTCCTACCCCACAGTGAGTCCAAGCAGTGGAGGATGGCTGAGGGAGCGTGTGACATGCTGAAAGAATGGGCGGCAGGAGCTATCTCCATTCCCCTCCCTTCAGCAGTCTGAGAAGCCACGAACACGCGGTGATGATCCCAGGCATTTTTGCACGTTTGAGGCTTCTCGAGCTGCTGAGGGGAGGGGGAACAGGCAGCAAGAGCCTAGGATCATCGAATGAGGAGAAGCATTCAGGCTGGATGGAGCCTCCTAGAAGAACTGCTGCCGCGGTCTTGCTGCTCGCACTGCGGGGGGCTGCGTTGCGGGTGGGCAATGCCCCCCTGCTTCTCCGGCCGCTGCCAAACTCCCGAGGCCCACGCCCACCCGGTCACATGGCTGGCAAGCCACACCCACAAAATAAGCCACACCCACAGAGTGGCAGCAAAAAAATTAGGAACCCACCCGTCTCCCTCCCTCCCTCCCTCTCCCCTTTCACACAAACTCACACATAAACATTCTTATAAACACTTTTGTGTGTCCATACTCGGACTTGCTGCTCATCTTCACTTGCTTCCTCTCCTCATCTGCCAATAGACAAAAAAGGAATGCTGGGTGAAATTATGCTTTCTTTCTTTTCCGCGGGAATATCAAACCTGTTATTGGACTTCCATAAGCTCAATATTCCCAGGGCTGAATAACAAAACATTAGAAGAAACTGTAAGGGGTAAAAGGAATGACCTTGAAGAACATGAAAAAGAACTGCTACCAAGGCAATGGTCAGATAAGAGAAACCTCAGTGCGGGGCAGAAGTGTAACCCGAGTAAACACCTCAGATAAGACCTTCCCTCACAAAAATGAAGGGAGGTGAGGAAGCACATTCAGACTTGCATGCTTTTGTCATTATAAACTTAAAATGAAAGTAGTAATGGCCTGCATGATTTTGTTTTCCTAGTCTGTTCTACGTTGAAGGGCTGATATAAACAAACAGTTCTAGGGCAGTGGGGTCAAACTGGCGGACAGTGGGCCGGATGTGTCATGCACAGGCCACGCCCACCCCAGCTCTGCGAAGGGGAAAAACATTGCGATACATCATGTGAAAACAACGTGATGTCGCAAGTTTGACACCCGTGTTCTAGTGTCTAGCTGCCCCTCTGATAGTCACAGTGAAAATAGCCATGGAAGTGCAGACCCCAGTGATGGGACAGGTGGTGGGTCAATCTAGCAGTGGGCCAATTGGAGACTAGCGGCATGCTGACCTCTGAGAGGGTCTTCTCCCATGAGACCTAAAACATCCACATGGGAAATCTCCTAGCTTGGGATGGAAAACAATAGCTTTATGCTAGAATACTTTAGTCAGATTTCAATCTTCTTGCGCAGCTTCTTCTCTGGCAACATTGTACTTTTAACCAGAGCATACAAAACATTTGCTAGACCGATTCTTGAATACAGCTCATCTGTCTGGAACCCACACTACATATCAGACATTAACACAATTGAGAATGTCCAGAGATACTTCACAAGAAGAGTATTACATTCCTCTGTTCACAACAGAATTCCTTACGAAACCAGACTTGAAATTTTGCAACTTGAAAATTTAGAACTACGCCGCCTTCGATCTGACCTAAGTGTAGCTCACAAAATTATCTGCCACAATGTCCTGCCTGTTAACGACTACTTCAGCTTCAACCGCAATAATACATGAGCTCACAATAGATACAAACTTAATGTAAACCGCTCCAAACTTGATTGCAAAAAATTCGACTTCAACAACAGAGTGGTCAAAGCCTGGAACACTTTACCTGACTCAGTAGTTTCTTCCCCAAACCCCAAAAACTTCAACCTCAGATTATCTACCATCGACCTCACCCCATTCCTAAGAGGTCTGTAAGGGGCGTGCATAAGAGCACAATCGTGCCTACCGTTCCTGTCCAAATGCACCCATATATTCACACCTCTTTTACTCTTATTCATGCTTGTACTATTACATATACAGTGGTACCTCGAGATACGAGTGCCCTAACATACGAGATATTTGAGATACGAGCTGTCGAGCAAGCGAAGTTTTGCTTTGAAATACGAGCAACATTTGAGATATGAGGAACAGCCGGCTGCACATGATCCACTCATTTCTGCAACATTCTGAAAGGGAGGAAACCTTCAGCCAGATTTGAATATCAAAGAGAATTTTCCCCCTTTAGCTTAGCCATCCTGGCGTCCGTAGGGCTCTTGGGGGGGGAGGAGGCAGAGAGAAAGGAAAGGACTGCCGATCTGCCTTCCCTCCCCCCAGCCTAGCCGAGAGCACGCTTGGACTTGCCTGGGTTTCCTAGAGTGAGTGGGAGGAAAACTCTCTCTCTCTCTCTCTCTCTCTCTCTCTCACACACACACACACACACACACACACACAGAGAGAGAGAGAGAGAGACACACAGACAGACCCCTAGCAGCCAGCCCAGCCAGCGCAGCCAGCCAGCCTGTGGGCTTGAACGGATTAATACGAGGAACAGCCGGCTGCACATGACCCACTCATTTCTGCAACATTCTGAAAGGGAGGAAACCTTCAGCCAGATTTGAATATCAAAGAGAATTTTCCCCCTTTAGCTTAGCCATCCTGGCGTCCGTAGGGCTCTTGGGGGGGGGGAGGAGGCAGAGAGAAAGGAAAGGACTGCCGATCTGCCTTCCCTCCCCCCAGCCTAGCCGAGAGCTTGCCTGGGTTTCCTAGAGTGAGTGGGAGGAAAACACTCTCTCTCTCTCTCTCTCTCTCTCTCTCTCTCTCTCTCTCTCTCTCTCTCTCTCACACACACACACACACACACACACACACACAGAGACCCCTAGCAGCCAGCCCAGCCAGCGCAGCCAGCCAGCCTGGGGGCTGGAACGGATTAATGGCATTTCAATTAATTTCAATGGGGAAAATTGCTTTGAGATACGAGCAAATTGACATACGAGCAAGTTTACAGAACGAATTACACTCGTATCTCGAGGTACCACTGTATATTCAATCATGTTTTTACTGTTTATACTTTGCTTATAATCATATATGCTTGACAAATAAACAAATACAAAATACAAATAGTATGCTGGCAATGAGATGGAAGCTTCATTGTGAGAAAATGTTTGTGTTAAGAGCGGCATTTTCACACCACAGCAACCAAGAGATGTGGATGAGCTCACAATTACTTGTCCCTGTTCTCTCTTCCAAATCTTGAGGTCAGAATTTCTGACAGCAGTTGTTTCTGGGAACTATTCCTGTTAAGCAATCCTGTTAGTTTCTCAGCTGCTGAGACAGTTGATTCACTGTGTGTCATAAGCCTCTCTGAGGCTCTGGCATGGAGAAATATAAGGTTTTTTAACACCTATCTGCAATGTTCCTGAATCTTCTAACCCTCCACAGTTATTCAAAAGCATCCTCATCTGAGTTCACTGGAACTTATTTGTAGCTAAGCTGTTACTAGATCACACAATCCATAAAACCCTTTGGCCTAATAATCCTACGATTCCAACTTTGTCCCAACACTTACCCTGTTTCCAATCTGTACCCTTGAGATAAGTAGATGAGCCTCAGCTTTTTCCATGCGATGTGCTATGATGCAACAGGGAAGTGAGGAAAGGCCTTTGGCAGCAAGGGCCTTTGGCCTAGAGTCCAGGGGTGGACAAACTATGGTTCTTTGAGGACCTGTGGACTTCAACTCCCAGAATTCCTGAGCCAGCCATGCATGCATGGCTGGCTCATGAATCCTGGGAGTTGAAGTCCACAGGTCCTCAAAGAGCCGTAGTTTGCCCACCCCTGGCCTAGACCCCCAGCCCTAGTCACTGAAGAGTTCTTGTCTAATGGAAGTCCCTAAGATTGGCTTTGTTGGAATAATGCAGTGACCAACTTTATGGAGGCATGAAATTGTGGCAAGCTGTGGGTGCTCCAACACTGGAGGTTTTAAAGAAGAGATTGGACAACCATTTGTCTGAAATGTTATAGTGTTTCCTGCTTGAGCAGAGGGTTGGACTAGAAGACCTCCCAGGTCCGTTCCAACTTTGTTATTCTGTTACTATATTAATATTGATATTGATATTGATATTGATATTGATATTGATATTGATATTGATATTGATATTGATGATGATGATGATGATGATGATGATGATGATGATGATGATGATAATAATAATAATAATAATAATAATAATAATAATAATAATAATAATAATAATAATAATAATAATAACAACAACAACAGAGTTGGAAGGGACCTTGGAGGTCTTCTAGTCCAACCCCCTGCTTAGGCAGGAAACCCTACATCACTTCAGACAAATGGTTATCCAACATCTTCTTAAAAACGTCCAGTGTTGGAGCATTCACAACTTCTGGAGGCAAGCTGTTCCACTGATTAATTGTTCTAACTGTCAGGAAATTTCTCCTTACTTCTAAGTTGCTTCTCTCCTTGTTTAGTTTCCACCCATTGCTTCTTGTTCTACCCTCAGGTGCTTTGAAGAATAGTTTGACTCCCTCTTCTTTGTGGCAACCCCTGAGATATTGGAACACTGCTATCATGTCTCCCCTGATCCTTCTTTTCATTAAGCTAGACATACCCAGTTGCTGCAACCGTTCTTCATATGTTTTAGCCTCCAGTCCCCTAATCATCTTTGTTGCTCTTCTCTGCACTCTTTCCAGAGTCTCAACATCCTTTCTACATTGTGGCGACCAAAACTGAATGCAGTATTCCAAGTGTGGCCTTACCAAGGCATTGTAAAGTGGTATTATTACTTCAAGTGATCTTGATTCTATCCCTCTGTTAATGCAGCCTAGAACTGTGTTGGCTTTTTTGGCAGCTGCTGCACACTGCTGGCTCATATTTAAATGGTTGTCCACTAGGACTCCAAGATCCCTCTCACAGTTACTACTGTTGAGCAAGGTACCACATATGCTGTACCTGTGCATTTTGTTTTTCTTGCCTAAATGTAGAACCTTACTTTTTTCACCATTGAATTTCATTTTGTTTGATAGCGCCCAATGTTCAAGTCTGTCAAGATCCTTCTGAATCTTGAACCTATCTTCTGGAGAGTTGGCTATTCCTGCCAGTTTGGTGTCATCTGCAAATTTGATGAGTTCCCTATCTATCCCCTCATCCAAGTCATTGATGAAGATGTTGAAGAGTACTGGGCCTAAAACAGAGCCTTGGGGTACTCCACTGCATACTTCCCTCCATGTAGATGCAGTTCCATTGAGCACTACTCGTTGAGTGCGGTTGGTCAGCCAGTTTTGAATCCATCTGGTGGTGTTTCTGTCTAACCCACATTTTTCTACTTTATCTAGTAATAGGTTATGGTCTACTTTATCAAATGCCTTACTGAAGTCCAAGTAAACTATATCAACAGCATTCCCCTGGTCCACTAATTTTGTCACTTTGTCAAAGAATGCAATAAGATTAGTCTGGCATGATCTGTTTTTGACAAACCCATGTTGGCTTTTGGTTATTACTTTATTTGCTTCTAGGTGTTTGTTGATTCGTTGCTTGATTATCTTTTCCAGAATCTTCCCTGGTATTGAGGTCAGACTGATAGGTCTGTAGTTTCCTGGATCTATTTTTTTCCCTTTTTTGAAGATGGGAACTACATCAGCTCTTTTCCAGTCCTCTGGCAGTTCCCCGGTGCTCCAGGATCTTTGAAAGATATAGTTCAGTGGTTCTGAGATCTCGTCTGCCAGTTTCTTCAGAACCTTGGGGTGTAATCCATCTGGTCCTGGTGATTTGAACTCATCTAGGGTAGACAGGTGTTCACTTACCATTTTCTTCCCTATTTAACTTGTGTTCCTAATATGTTTTTTGTGATGCTGTTTTTGACGGGTTGGACTATATTCTTTCCTTCCATTTGACAGAAATGAAAACATGACTCCTACCTGCTGTTGGGAGTAAGCTATTGGGTGTGCTGACCAACATGGTATATGGGCTAGAACACCACAGACGGTATTTTCATTCAGCTCATACTTAAAGGAAGTCATTGACAACTGGAGCTCATAAATAATTCCCTAAAGTGTTTTTAGGTGAGGAGTGTTAACACTTAAATTATGGCTGGAGTCCAAGTTGAGTAGCTGAATGACATGCTTCCTCGAGATGGAATATGTATTCCCTCTGCTTTTAACTCACCAGCATCTAATCAAGTCATCAAGAACTTTGCTCAAGAGCTATGACCATAATTAATAGCTTCCAAATCTATGAATGTAATGAAAATTAAAGTTGGCATTTTCTGGTTAAGATAACTTCAGGTTGCTTTCCTCTTTCAAAACAGGGAGGTTCTGGGTGTTTGAACAGCTGAGAAATGCTCTTCTAACAACTTAAGGCTTCTCTTCACTGGGATGGGTCCTGTTGACCTGCTTTGTTAATCATGACACACTCCAGAGGTGGGTTCCTGCCGGAGCTTTCCGGTGCGTAGCTCCAGTAGGGAGCGACTGATTGCGCAATTTGCACGCAACCGCTCCGGAGCCCTCTCCGCCGGTCCATCACATGCGTCACCATCTTTTTCTGAGAATTTTTGGGCAATTTTGCTTCTGCGCATGCGCGGAAGCAAAATCGCACTGAAATCTCTCGCGCGAGTGTCTCCTCGCGAGATTTCGGCGCGATTTTGCTTCCATGCATGCACAGAAGCAAAATCGCGTGAGGGGCCCTGCGCGCATGCGCGCCTGAAACATGGAGATGCGCGCGCAGCGCACCGGCATCAGTAAGCTAGGAACCCACCCCTGACACACTCCCTCTTTCTCTGACTCCAAAGTTCACTTTGATCATAGTTATGGTGGGCACTGGTGGTGTGTGGTGTGTGGTAAGTGGGCATCAGAGAAATGCCTTCTCATAGTAGCCAAAATGACTTCTTCCCTTAGTAGGGGTGCAAAAATAAAATAAAATTCAATGTGCTTCTCCTCAAACAGTGCTCCTTTATCATTTGCCTTTCCCCTTGTGGGTCTTTTTAATATTCTAATGTTCACTTGTTAAGAACATAGCAAAATATTTTCTGCAGAAAGGTGGGAAATAAATTTCAGCAAGTAAATGTAATTAGTCACCATGTCTGGAAAACCCGTGCAGAGCTGCTCTACCTGCCTGTTTGACTTGGCTAAAAGAGAGATGGAAATAAAATAATATAGCTGTGCAATTGAGGATTTAAATCAAGGGTATCTTACTTATCTTCCATATTTTATGCCAGAGATTCATCAATGTTAGACTCAAGAATGGATCACTGATAGAGGAGATGCTGACAGGTTTTTGTTCTGGTGGTGGTCCTTGTGCCATATAACGATAATATTCACACCAGTCACAAAGTCTTGTGGAACAATTTAAAATGCATGGATTGGTTTCAGTAGGGAAATTGAATGTCAAACTTCTCCCTTAGAACCCTGGTGGCGAAGTGGTTAGAATGCGACATTGCAGGCAAATGCTGCCCACATCCTGGCGTTCAATCCTGATGGGTTCAAAGTTGACTCAGCCTTCCATCCTTTCAAGGTCGGCAAAATGAGGATCCAGATTTTTGGGGGGGGGGCAATATGCTGACATTGTAAACCGCCCAGAGAGCACTGTAAAACATTATAAGACAGTATATTAAGACTAAGTTCTATTGCTATTGCTGAAACCAATGGGACTGAAAGTTACTTTATTTTGGCTGGATTGTGTCCTCACTGCGATCATTAAGAAGAAGCAAGCTATGTTTAGTATGCGTTCAGAAAAGAAAGTTCATTTTTAAATACATTAGTATACAATGTAATGCCTTTTATTTTTATCAGTTCCTTCTTGTGATTCTCAACAGAGAAGTTAATCAGTTGAAAACTTTGAAAATGGAAGGCAAGTGGTACTGTCTAGCCCGCTTAAAGAGTAGGGAAAGTTCTAAACTTGAACAAGTTCCTTTCATCCATAGAGATGAGCCTCAAGCTTTGCCCATCCCAGGCACTGCCTCCCAAGGAGATAGCAATGTTGACTGTCTTGAAGCATCCAACAGGATCTTGTGGGTTAGTTCCCAGATCCATCCACCTGACACAGGTGATTCAAGGCAGGAATTAAAGCCAGTGGGCCCTAACAGTTTTACATACATACTATAATAATATTGCAAACAGGGCACAGAAGTGAGTGAATCCTGGCTTGGCCAAGCCCTACTAGCAAGCTTGCAGTGGAAATGAAATGTCAGTATTAAGGATGTCACTATTACATGTCCAGTAACTGTAGCCCATTGGTCCTAAACATGTACCTTTTATAGGCTAGGCCCTATCTGATTAGCAAAGAAAGGAGACCAAAGCTATTACTTTGAACTTCTAGGATGGGATTTTTCCTACACAAACCTTCATGTAGGGCCGGGCAGACCCTGCAATGAGCAAGCTTGATGAGATTTTATCATTATTTAAAAACCTTGATTTTTGTTGGAAAACAGGCACTTCTATGGGACGAGTTCCCTTCCCTTTGGTAGACAATATGTCTCTGTCCAGGCCAAGGGAAACAAGCCTGCCTTGTGAAGAAAGGAAGGACTGCCTATTAGCCTTCTTGGCATTGCCCAATGTCAAGTATCTGGGTCACCATGGACAAGTTATGAATGGCTTTAGACAAAGACTGAATCATGTCAAACGTTAATCAGGAGATGCCAGAAGCTGAAGTCAGTTAGCTCTCGCTTCCAGTCACATGCTGACAGCTGCAAAAACAGGTGAAGAGCATATCTGCTTTGCCAGCTAGCAGCTGATGGCCTTGGAGAGGAGCCAAGAGATTACTCTGAATGTGTGCTGTCCACCCTCTTCCTGGGCTGGGTGTGCCATTTCTATTCTAAGAGCTGACAGAGAGCCTTTCTTCTTGTCCCTGTGAGTACCCACACAGATTTCCAGCAGTCGGATGAGTCCCAACAGCTGGAAGAGCTAACCTTAAAGAATTGGAAGTTTCCCCTTTTTCCTTGGCTGAGTATTTATCGAAGGGCTGACACCTGTCAGAGACAAATCCATTATTGCTAAATTCTTCCTTGGGGCATCTGACGGGAAGCACTGTGAAATCCACCACATCTAGGTGTCTTTGGGGTAGAACAAATACTGTGGAACACAACCTGTGCTATTGATTTCTTGGCCTCCAAATCAGATCAGTTCTCCAGGTCCTGCCCTTTTCATCAATGGTGGAGGCAGATGGTGTCCATGCTTATGAATTCAGCAGCCTTTTCAGCACAGCCAATCACTGTTTCCTGGATTATTAAGCTTGCTATAAAAGGTGTGGCTTTTGGGGGGGGGCTGTAAATACTAGCGAGACGGCTTTGCTTTGTGCTAAGATCAGTCCGTCTTGAGGGAAAGTATATTGCTACAAAGACAGATAATTAAGTCTGCCCCATTATGCTTTGGCACTGGAAGATAAGAAAACAGCTCATGCAAAGCCCTTTTTTTGCCCATTCCTAGTGTTCAAATCTCATGTCCTAAAAGTTTTTACTCATTACAGAATTAATTCATTGGAGCAATACCCTTGTTGTAATTACAAATGTGTAGAGCTAGCTGTCAGAGAAGACTGAAACCTATTTTTTGGGGGAGGGAAGGGTGAATAAGACTGCCAAAATAAGCAGATGTAATTATTTGGTATGTGAACTCGCTTGTGGATGACAATTTCTGGAGAGCCAAAAAAGGAACAAGAGTCTAGGCCGGGGGTGTCAAACTTGTGGCGTCACATTGTCATCATGTGACTTTTCCCCCCTTTGCTAAAATGGGTGTGGGTGTGGCCAGCGCGTGACGCATCCGGCCCACGGGCCGCGAGTTTGACACCCCTGGTCTAGGCAAACACTGAAAGGTAGCTTAACTTGAGAAGGGCTCTTACCTTGCGTGCTCCTAAAAGAATTTTAAATTCCACTTGAAGATGAATCAGATAAATTCAGTGAGAAGAGCTCCAGTGTTACCTATTCACCCTGATAAAAATGCTGCAGCACCACAGGAAGTGCTTCCCTTCGGGCGTGAAGTCATCCTAGTCATTCTGCAAGCTACTCTAAGCCGGTGTGTCTCAATCATGGCAACCAACTGGAAGACGTGTGGACTTCCAACTTCCAGAATTCCCACCACTGGCAAGGTTGGTTGGGGAATTCTGGATGTTGAAGTGCCACACATCTTCAAGCTGCCAAGTTTGAGAAACGCTGTTCTAGGCTATTAGGATTGAACAAAGGAATCTTCTTTCAAAAAAAAAAGTTGTTTTTGACCACTGCTCCAATGCTCAGGTATAAATGTTCCCATCGGCTATGTTGATTGGGGATGATAGGAGTTAGGGTTCATTTCTTCTACTTACAGTTTTCTGAGTTCTAATCCACCATCTGCCCTGATGTTGATACAAAACAAGAGAGAAAGGTACCCTTATTTGTATAAGGGCAAAATACTAAATGATTTTGTCAAGATGTCCCAGCAGTAGGCCAGACGGTTTCTGTGAATTCCACGAAAGTAAAAATAAAATGTCTCCTTGCTTTCCTTTCCTAGGTTGTTTGAATTCCCACTGCACAGCCTGATTTCACTTCATAAAGGGCAGGGGAAGTTTACGGAGCAGAGACCTTAGCGTCTACTATATCAAATGGTGAGGTGACCTGAAAGAGAAACATATTCCTCAGAGGGGTGGGGGAAATAGGTGAAAACAAATCCCCTCCATACAGAAATATATGGTCTCTTCGCAAGCCTTGGATGTTTTACCCACCCAGATCTGCTTTGGTGCTAACATGTGTTTCATATGAAGCTATATTAAGATGAATTTTACCCTACAAATAACTAGATACAGCTATGCAGAAGGAGGGAATTCCTCCATGATGATGTCAAGTCTCTTAAGCAGTCAAATTAAAAATAGCACATAAAACCTGACCAGTCATTTTGGCTCTGAGTCCAACCAACACATTTGGGAAACATTATCAGGTTTATTGGGAGGAAACGTATCACAGTAAATCTGCTTCTGTTTATATATCATTTTATTATTCATTTTTGACATTTTCCTTTTTTCTTTAACCAGTTCTTCCTTTGCCCCCAGCAAATAAACATTACCATGAGTTGAAATGCAAAACAACAGTGAGATTCTTTCCCCCTATGCCACCCCCAAAATCACTTTGAAGCATATGCAATGGGAAAACACTGATTTTTTTTAAACAGAAGTTCTTGACTGCTGAGAAAAACATGATAAATTTTGTGGTAGGCTAAACTGTTGAATAAAAGTAAAATAAATGAAATGAAACAAAATGGAACAATATGTCAGATGAGAAGAAAATTGGATAAAATAAAGTTTTACAAGATACTTTGCATATAGATTGTCAGTAAAGTTTGGGATGACAATTTATTTACTATTGTATTACATCTAATAACCAGAGTTCTTTGTGCTGTTTACAAAGTCTTTTAAAAGAATAAAATGGTGAAAAAGTTAAAAAAAATACATAATTACTGGTATATCAATAGCACAGGAACTACAATTCCACAAAAGCATATATTCCATTGTAATGCAGGCATTTAAAATAAAATGATCAAAACCTATATTCCTAGATGACTATTCCTTTATAAACTTTCAAAGGGTTGATTCAATTCTGAAAATTCAAGCTGATTTTCAAATCAAATCAGGTCCCTATGAAGCGATTCAAAGGCAATCCAGAAAGTCAGTGAACATTCTAATGCTTACTGATTTTACTGCTTACTGATTTTACAAAATTAGTTGTAAATTATAGCTTTCTTTTCACATTTGGAAGGTTGCCTGGCATTATAGGCTGCTTGATATTGGTATGAGCAGCTAGCTAATTAATTTTCTCATCTCCATTAAGTTATCTATAAGAGCACCTGAGACAGTGCTGTTTTGCTGCTTGTGTGTCTCAATGTTGTTAGGTTTTGTTTAGGAAGGTTGACTTGGAGAAAGAGACACCTGGATTTTACTTATTTTGATTTTTATATCACCTTTATTACTTTGTAAGTAATTCAAGGCAGCAAACATACCTAATCCTCCTCCCTCCTCCTATTTTCCCAACAAACCTTTGAGGAGGGTTGGGTTGAGAGAGAGAGTCACTGGCCTGAGGTCACCCAGCTGGCTTTCATGAAGGTGGGACTAGAACTCACAGTCGCCTGATTTCTAGACTGGTGCCTTAAGTACTACACTAAACTGGTTCTCACTATTTATGATTTTGCTTTTGGTTCTTTCTACATTTCTCCAATTCAATACTCTTTTATCCTTCTTTTTCTCTAACCTTCTGTTTATCAGATCTGTAGTACAGATGCTATTAAGCTCTTTTCATCTGTCTTCAATTAGCTTTCACAACTGAGGTTTCAGAACTACATACCAACTAGTCTTGAAATCTAGTAGCTCTGTTTTGGACTTGCTGTTTTCTTAATCTTCTTCAAAGTTAAGTCTCACTTGTCCCTCAAGAGTTTACCACAGCATGTCTAATGATGCAGGTGGCAGATGGCATATTTGTTTGAACTGATAAGGCCCTCCTTATCATTGCTTCCAGTGGAATCAGAAACCCCCTAAATTGCAAATGTAACCCCCCCCCCATTAAAAGCTCAACTCTCTCCCAAGAGGTGAAATGCAACTCATCTGGGCAACTGGACAACTGGACCATACATTACTTCCTTCTGGATTGAGCTTTAATTTAAGTCTCTCGTGAGCTTATCCTGCTCAGGGTCAATTCAGAACATCCATTGCCTCACCTGGTTAGGTGAAAAGATGAGGTAACCTTTGACATTATCTCCATACTGATGACAGCCAGTTATCTCTTCCACAATTGATTTCATAGAACTAGTTAATAGTATTATTCATGTATATGTGTGCATTGGCAGGGAACGAATTGATTAGTAAGTAGGAATCTTACCCCAAATAAGTTATTTCAGAAGGATAGAATTCTTGGTAATATTAAAACTACTCTCAGGCTTAATAGTAGAAACATCAGCTCTGAGAAACATCAGGGTTGCATTTAACAATGAAGGCGGTTTCCGCCCCAGAACTGGATACAGAACTGATTTGAAATGGATCTAGAACATCATCATCTAAGGCAAGGGTGTCAAACTTGATTTCATTGTGGGTCACATCAGGGTTGTGTTTGATTTTTGGAGGCCTGTGGTGGCCCGAGTGCTCTGCCAGCAAAAACAGGCTCCCAAGCTCTGTTTTCGGCTGAGATGGCTTCCTGCAACCCTCTGCCAGTGAAAACAGCTCTCGGGAGGGCTGCCTGCGGCCCCCGTGAGCTCCATTTTCACTGGCAGAGGCACCGGGGGGGGGGGCAGTCCTTCGCTGTTTCCAAGGCAGCCCCGTGGGCCAGATCTAAGTACCCTGCAGACCGGATCCGGCCCCCGGGCCTTGAGTTTGACACCCCTGATCTAAGGGATAGAGTCAGTTTGCAACCACTTACTAGAACATCTAATCCAAGGAAGTGGTGTTAGCAACTGGCCTGAAGGCCTACATATTTTTTTCTCTGTTAGTTTTCTTCAAAAGAAAAATTAATAGTCCAATCTGGAGAATGTCTAGAAGGCTGCAGTGGACCTTATGCCTCTCCATTCCAGCATTGCCTGCTAAGCATCTGCATATGCCTTCAATCTGCAGGTTGCAAAATCTGCAAATGGAAGAAAAATGCTTCTTTGGTGTGTAAATGCACAAATGGGATGGGATTATATTCTGGAGCAAATGTAATCTGATCATGATCTCATTGCATCCTTTCAGGTTTGGCTATCTAATCTGTCCATTATCCTTTGTAGCACGAGTGATTGAGACGGTGATTAGATGCTTCTGCTACTGTAGCCGGGATATCACACTAACTGTTATGGAACAATTTTGTGTATTTCTTTTCTCTTGTCTTAAATTAAGTGCTTCTTCTCCTCAAGGATATAGACACTGCCAAAAATAGTTGAACGTGTAATTTCCATTTGTCTCCTCCTCGACAGGAGTGAGGAGCAAGAGAACAGATATAGGAGATATTCTTGGCTTCAGAACCTCTAAAGCAGGGCTCTCCAACCTTGGCAACTGTAGGACTTGTGGATTTCAACTGCTGGTTGTGGAATTCTGGGAGTTGAAGTCCACAAGTCTTAAAGTTGCCAAGGTTGGATACACCTGTTCTAGACTATGAAGGCCAGTGTGCATACATCCAATCAAAGAGAACATTGTTCTATGAAAGAGGTGCCTGCCATTGCATTGCTCAAGTCTATATGGTTAGACTCTTATTCCAGGGTAGCAGCTAATTGTTATGCACACCAAAAGCACAACAAATGTAATCTCATCCACTGGTTATAGAAAACTTCAGATCAGTAGGAAATGTGGTAAGAAGGAACTATAGAACATCTACTTTGTGTATTCAGGAATGGAGATTTTATTTGATGTTTTATATTTTTTACATTTTTTTATAACTAAGAAAAATATGTTCAACTATTAGCCTAAGATTTTCTTTAGAGTACCTAAGTAACTTTAAATTCAGGTTTGTTAGAATATCAAAAAGCCATGCCCCCTTTTTAGACACATCAAACAATTAAATAATTCATTGCGTCTGTAAACAACCTTTGTCCATTATATTCATTAATTAATGCCTACTGATAATGCTGGAATTTTCGTTCATCAAAACATTTTTTTTCAGTGTCTACTTAAAGCAGCAAACCACAAAGAGCTACGTCATGGCAAAAGTTCAGTATGTATTTGATTCGTGTGTGAATATACCACATAGTAAAACATCAAGAGGTCAATTGTCAACACTATTTCTGCCCAAATTAGCCTTCATTTGGATTAAGAATTTGAGAGAAGACATGATTCAATATGACTTTATGTTCCAAGAGTCAAGTCAAGGGCATTCAGATTCAACCTGAGACTTTTAAGATTTGTTTGAAAGGAAATTTGATACCTGATCTATAATGGGGAAACTTCAAAATTGCCGCTGCTTAATTTGGGGGGGGGGGGGTCAGAATGGGATGAAAATAGCAGAGATGATCGCCTCTTTTGGGACAAATGTGGCAGGGACGAGGACAGTACACGGGTCTCCAAAATTTCCAGCAGAACACCTAAACAGAAGTTAGCTGAACAAATTAAGAAAGAATCCTATTCCAAATTGAAAATGCAATCTTTCAAAAAGACATTTTTAAAAAGAAATGTGCCTTTCCACTTGCTTGGAGCAACACTAAAAAAAAAAAAGATCACTGACTTCCCTTTGTGGTATGCTTTGCTGTCTTTAATAAGAGGATCCTCTGCAATGTCTGGAGAACTGATGTATCTATTCAGTTCAACGAAGGACCTTCTTCATTGTCAGTTTTGGTGCCAAATTCTAACAACTCTTTCCATTCGCAAGGCAAATTTCTATGAAAAACTCCAGTGAAGGATCACTGACTTGCCCTTGTGGGATGGTACAGTTTTGCTGCTTTTGATAACTGGGATTTTTGGAGTACAGGGGCTCATTTACTTTCCACATTTCTACCCTGCTGCAATCCAGAAACTCTCAGTGGCTTATTTAGAGCTTAAAAACCCAGTAAATATGCACCCTGTAACAACTATAAAAACAATAGACCACTACCCACCCAAATAGAAAACTATAAATGAAACTGAAAATGGCTCAGTAGCAAATTTGTTCTCTTACATAAGGATGCCCTTAACATTAGCTTTAATGAAATGCCAGGTTGGGCACAGCATATGGCAAATTGGCAAGTCTAGGATGTCTGGGTGCCAGGAAGGTTGGCATTACAAATGGCAAGCTTGACCTCTCCTGGAAAATTTCTCCTCTCCACTGGCAAAGCTCAGCTGTATCAGGGCCATGGCTTACAGTACTTGCAATAATCTTTGTTAGCAGAAGCAACCTGACACTATGAAAAAAAACCCCACTCCTTTAGAGCAATTCACTCTCTTAAAAACAACGGCCATTATGTTATGCTGTATTTTATATGTCTTCAATCGGGTCTTTTATTGCTTTCGGTTTTACCGCAATGGTGAACCACTACAAAATTGCTGTCTAGGTTTTTTAAAATTGCATTCCCCCCCCACAAGTAGACTGCTGCACTGTCAACCCAAACATAACATGTCCATGTGTGCTCAAATTGCAAGAGTAACACAACTGGTTTTTGATTTTTTTTTTAATTATACAGAAGGCAAATAATCATTCTTTTGGTTTGTTTGTTTTTTTAAAACAGAACTCCATTGTTAAAACATTCTAAGTACAGTAAAATCTGAATGTTCCATTATGAATAAAAGTAATGAAGTGCATCACTCTATTGTAGAGAGATCTGTATGGACTGTTGCTTTTCCAATGGCAGGAAATATTTTACTCTGAAGCTAGGATAGGTGTTCCTCACTTGAGCGGTGAATCTGCTACAAATGGATCCTGGTTTTTTTGGTGGGATTTTCTTTTAAAAAATAGATGATACCATCTTCTCTTCTTGATCAAGCTCTGGGGTAACCAGTTCCATGTGAATACAACACAATCATTTAGATCAGGGGTGGTCAAACCATGGTTCTTTGAGGACCTGTGGACTTCAATTCCCAGAATTCCTGAGCCAGCCATGCATGGATGACTAGCTCAGGAATTCTGGGAGTTGAAGTCCACAGGTCCTCAAAGAACCATAGTTTGGCCACCCCTGATTTAGATGGTGCAATCATGACCCTCCTTTATCCATACGTACAATACAAGGAAAATAGAAAAAGAGGGATTGTCCACTTAAAAATGGGGACAGAGGCAAGAAATGAAGAACCCGGTCTCTGATACATTATGAAGTAGATCAAGCCATTTGCCCTAAGAAGCAAGGGTCACACTTCATGGAGAATCCTGTATTGCAACATTGCCCCTTTCTCAGTATTATCTGGATTATTTCTATGCAAAAAATAACCATCCAGAGGATACGTTCTTCTAGACCAGAGATGGGTAAACTCTTGGCTCTCGACATGTAGCTGAGAATCTCGGCACCTTTTACTGCTGCAGACCAGCTCTTCTGTGAATATTTCTTCAGAGGCAATTCTGCAGTGGCTTGGCAAGATTTTTTTTTAAGTATTGCTATCCAATAAACAGCCAGGACAGCTGTATCCAGTTCATTTCCTGATTCTAGTCTGGCTGAAAAGGGATAAAAGCTCCCTGCACAGCACATGTGTGCTATGCACATGTTTGTGCATATGAATATTTATCAAAGAGAATTAGTGAGAAGCAATAGTTTGGTTGAATGCAGGCGTTGAAGTCCACAAGTCTTAAAGTTCCCAAGGTTGGACACCTCTGTTTAATGCATCAGGCTATATACGTATAACTGAATTTATTTTAATCATACTGATCTGGTTTGATTTCTGTATGAATACTTCAATATGTTAGCTTGATTGCACAACAGGAAAATATTTCATCAAGCTATGATCTGTAATAAAATGTGCAATGTTTACTAGAATTTTGAAATCTTAATAAAATTACTTTGTGAAAAAAACTGTCAAATCCAAACACGCACAAAGAGAGAAGGGAGAAAAACTATAGATGCTGAGAGACTCACTGCTACAATTGTCTATTTTCCTCCTAGCATTAAGTAGGTGGAAAATGGGGTGCATTCAGAACTATTTGAGTGGGGATGAGATAAAATCTCTTGACATTATTTTGGCCAAGGTAGCTGAACCTACTGCAAGATGTAGTTTAGCAATACTTGCAGTCAACACTTTGAGATTTTTCATTCACAAATTGCCTGCCTAGATGTTGGAGAAGAGCAGGTTGAGCTGGCAGGCGGAGATAAATGTGTCATCAGTTTGGAGTCATTGTGTTGCCACAAGAGATCTAATTCCAGCCCCAGTCCCCCAATGAATTCCATTGACCCTTTATCAAGTGCCAATTTAGCTTTCACCATTAGTTGATTAGATTCTTGTGTATGGGTAGCAATAATAACCTATTCTGTGCTTTGAACTCAACAAATGCTCCTGGGTATTTGCGCATGACATTAGCATCACAAAATGGCAGTGGTGAGGATTTCAGATCTACACAACAAACTTATAAATTCAAAAAGAGATATAAAAATAGAGTGTTTCCACTTGTCTTAAACAACTTTCAACAAGGCTTACAAGACTGGCACCCCAAATAGCACAACCTTATGAGTTCAAATCAACATTGCCAGGACTGCTCTTACGTCCCTGGTTTCTAAATTTGTACCAAGAAAGTGATGTTTCCAATTTAGGCCCTTTTATCTCCTAATTTTTTGAGGGATCCAAGTTTCTACAAACATACAAATATTTATTTTAGCTAATCTTAGTCACAGTTAGACATACATTTAAATCAACTGATTTAAATATATGAATACCATATTCCATATACTGTACAAAGTGAGCATGTTTTCTGAGAAATCTTACAACTTGAGCATTTCACAGCTGCAGCTCATCATTTAGAAGAAACATTCAAAAGAGAAACAGGCAAAAAGTTCCTTGTCTAAGAACCGCAATATGAATTAAAACAAATGCAGCTCCAGGAAGATTCTAGCACCACATTTAAAGATACTAGCTAGTTCAAACTGATTAATATGCAGAAATCAACACAATGCTATGCCGAGTGTTTTGAGTTATACAATCTGAACCATATTTCTGAACTTAAGGAGATCTGTGAGTACCAAGAGCAGCATTCCCAAATCAGTAGTGTTGGGTAACATAAAACTATCTAGGGAAATTGGCAGCAACTGCAGTGTCATTTAAAACTATTGACTGTTGTTTACATAGCATGACTTGGAGCCCCTGGAAGGTAGACTCACATTTGTTTTTCAGAAGTATTTCTTTCTATTATACATAGGTGGAATCTGTGAAAGGAAACAATCATAACAACTCCAGCAATATCAGCATAATATCAGATATGATGTTGCTCAGAAAAGGCAAAAAAATAATAATTTTACAAGTTGTATTCCTAGGAATAGATAGAATAGAATAGATATATTAAGAGTTAATCATGCCATGCAATCAACCGAACCAGGTTTCATGAGAGAATCTCTTTCTACCCAAGATCTCTTCCAATGCCACAAATAAAACTATTTATTTTTTTTATATTAAAAAATCTTACTATGTGGCTCATAGTAAGTAGAGTGGAGCCACTTCACTTTCAGCATTGGAATGCACAACACAGTTAACAGAGATAGCTGAATTACAATTTCAAGTTGCTTGAATTGTGAAACACCTGTTAAATACATCTTTAAAAATGTCAAAAATAAAAGCTTCTTAAGAGTCTCCCCCCCCTATTTTCCTAGTGAATTTATTTGATGTTATACAAAGGAAGAACTAGGCCTTAAGTAAGGTCTAAATAAAAAATGGCACACATGTTAATGCCAAGATGCTGTGCATGGTTAAGGAATCGTTGTGGTAGGTCATGTTTCAATCTCTAAGATAGAAGTATGAAGAAGACAGCCCAAAGCGACTCAGTGCTGCTGTTGGTATGGTCACAAGTATACATAGACACAGGCAATACTATACACAACAGCATTGTCTCTCATTAGGTTTCTGCAGAATCCTGCATTCTGGCTTGGTTTGAATGTACATATAACTTGCGTTACTGAGTCAAGAGATGCATAGGCCTTGTGCTGCATATATGTCCTTGCACTGCTCCTTCTCTCCTCCAGTTGGAAGTCTGTTTTAAGATTGGGGCTTCTTCTGATACTAGGAAGGAAAATTTCCAGGTATGGACATGGTAAGAAATTATGGCTAATTAATCCATGAAGCACTGCTTATGGCTCAC
This sequence comes from Diadophis punctatus similis, assembly GCA_023053685.1. Taxonomy (NCBI): domain Eukaryota; kingdom Metazoa; phylum Chordata; class Lepidosauria; order Squamata; family Dipsadidae; genus Diadophis; species Diadophis punctatus. The sequence goes on along the minus strand of JALIGW010000034.1, from coordinate 4,428,647 downwards.
GATGAAAAAAAGAGAAGATAATACAATGAGAGAATGCAAGGGTGCAAGTCTTACACATATTCTATCTTGGCTTAATAAGCTGAGAGTTCTACATCAAGACTCGGCTGGCACTGGTTTACATCCATAATTCATAGCTCACTTATCTGCCTAAAGGCACAAGGCAAGCATTAAGCATATAAATTTAAAAACTTAACAAAATTATTGTATATACATGTGCAGGCCTTGGTGAAAACCCTGCTAAATTTGTTAGAAAAGGAGTCTACCAGTCTCAGAAAGAACTGGCTAAACTGGAACGCACTCCTTGCTCCACACAACACATGCACTCGGTGTTGCAAAAGTTAAATGAACATGGAGACCGAGGGGTGTGTGTGTTTGCACCAAGATCTTCACAGGCACACCGTCAAGAGTTATGACTGTTTATAGAGATTATCCCAAAGAGTTATTCTGCATACAGCCACACACACACACAAAAACACCTCTCCCCAAAACACAACCCTCTTAACATAACAAATAACAAAGGCACATAGACACTTTCATTATTTATATATTCAAATTAAAAGGTACCTCTTAAACTTTTTGAATGGTAATACAAGCACATAAATGGATGTCGTGCATTACGAAGTCAGTCATGTTATTGATACAGATCCACACACACTGCAGCAACAGGAAGAAATCAATTGTTATATCGTGTAAATTATGCATCTTTACTAACATCACCACAAACTATTAAATTATGTAAACAAACACCTTCTCTAAATAATTTAAAAGTCCATTTCTCAAAGGGGGGCATTACTGAAGCATCGCTCGAACTTGCTTCGAAGTGGATTCATCATTCAGGTGTTTTGTGGTGAACCTAAAAGTGGACAAAGACAAACATCAAAAGGCTGGTATTACTTCCATGGGGAAAGGCAATTCTACACATCCTTTCACAGCAATAGAGCTGACTCCCAGATTTAATCTGTAGGGCTTTCAGCCTTAATTCTATAACATTTTCCTCCAAAGCCATTTTGAGAATAACTGGTAACTGATACCAACACACCGAAAGGCATAGGATTAAAATTGGTCAATATAGAAACATCAACTATAGACTTACATAAAAAAATAATAGCATCAGCCATCATTATACTCGCCTTATACTATCAGATATGCAAGATGAGCATGTAATGAGTAACATCTTAAGAAATTCATGGATTGAAATGTGGCTTATGCTACTTTTACTATAAACTTATATTACAAATGAGCTTGTGGTATTGCTTCTCTAATGCAGATATTGTATACTCCAAGCTCATTGACTTTTCCTATTTTTCTTCAGCCTTGTTCTCATTTCCCTCCTTCCATATTTCTCTCAGGAGACCCATTTCCTTGCAACCTGCAATCTACTTAACACCTTATACACCTCCATAGCTGATGTTTTAAAACCTGGAGATCCTGTGTAATAAGTAACTGTTCTGAGCCAGTATGTAGCTCACGCCTGTCCTTTGGAGGGGTGGAGAACTGAATGCATCTAGAATAGGCTTTAGCATCAGCCAATTTACACCTTTCACAGTGGAAGAATGTGCAACCTGGCTGAAGTAAGGCCACAGCTGTATGGGTAAACTCCTGACATTTTTGATACTAACAATTCTTTCTATGCATGAAAGTAAGAGTCAAATTCAAGATGGAGAAGAAAAGTGGCCTCACTGAGTCCTATTTTATTATCCTCCTCCTCCTCCTCCTCCTCCCATTACCCCTCCCCCATACAAAAAGAAAAGCAGCTCTTTTCTAGCAGCTTCCTCAAGTGAAGAAAATAATTTGATGGCTGACCTCATTCCTTTGTGGGCTACCATTTTGCAATTAGTACATTGTGGGGAATGGGAAAATCATGCATTATGCCCATAAAAACAAAATATTGTTGGTCCAGAGAGGTACCTGAGAGCATTCAAAAGCCCTTCAACAGTGTCTGGTGGCTGTTCTCTTAAAACCTTTACGCAACCCTTCATCTGTGAAAAAAGAAATGTGCAAGAAAAAAAGCCTGAATGTGGGTGCATGCAAAATACCCAAAGGTAAGGAATGAAAACAATGAATTCTGTCAGAACAGTATATTTCCCTTGAGTTTTTTTTCTTCCTACCTGCTCTGCCAGACTCATGGGACAGAAAACAGACAGGAAATAATTTGCTCTGCCCATCTTACCCAGAGAGCCTTGCTGCCTTCAAATCAAGTCTTTGTAAAATAGGACTCTCTCAGCAAATTATGCCAAGCATCTCAGTCATTTTCCAACAAGATGATAACAATTTTTATAAATACAATTACATGATCTCCTTGAATCCACACCTCAAAGTCTTCACATAGTTTTGAACGCTGTTTAGAGCTATTAGGCAGAGCTGAAACGCCACAAAGGATTCCAACCATACTTTTATCTAGGGATACACTGCCACCACTATCTTCCAGGCCTCTTATCTTCAGCTTCTGCAATAGGGGGTTTACCCAGCGCTTTATCTCTCAATAGTGCTTTGAGGAGTTAGAATGGTGGGGACAGAGGCATGCGTACACATTTGAAATATAGAGCAATACAGAAAGAAAAGTGTGACAAAGAAAATGTCGCACTGGGAAATGCTCCTCGTTTTCTCCCTTGTCCTCATGTCTCCCCTTTTCAAAATGCTGACGGTAAATTCTGAACCTAAAATTCATAGTACAGCCTTGGGCTCCAATAGCGGATAGCTCCTCTTATCGGCTGGCCTGGGGGAATCTTCCACCATGAGGAGAGAAAAAGCCGCAGCCGCCATTGCAGTAGCAAGTGACAAACTATTATCTTTATTAGCTGCTGAAGTTATTGAAAGAACTAAGAACTTGCCTCCCGCTCCCAACAGCATACAGAGGCCAAATGCTCTACAAGGAAAAGCAGCGGAACTATATTATCTGGAGGTATCAACTCCATCTCCAATCCACTTTATAAGCAGCATAAAACATTTAACTGAGGCAGCTCATTCCCCTCTTTATCCCCATTTCTCTCTCTGAGATGCATCATTTTAAATTGTAAATCTGTGAACAGAGATTGCCACTGAGGGGCCCTGCGCTAGTTCGGTAATCCTTTTAACCCAAAGCATTTAAACACGTTTCTGGTATATAGCTTGGCTTGGCTGGGTTTTACAGCTGCTTTAAATTTTATTATTTGCTTTTATTGTAATTTTATTATTGCACAGAGTTTTATACTCAATTAATTATCTAAAATGTTAACATTTGGATAAGGTGCAGGTTGTCTTCAGGAACTCATTGAAAATTATTTTCCCATGATATGGAATACTAGCGAGTTTCCAATTTTCTACTCCTTCTTTGCGTGTTAACGCAACATTTCATTGCGTTTTATTGAGTACTGTAAACTGCTTTGAAATTCTTGCAATCCTATATGTCAGTGTAGAGATTTTAATCAAGTATTTTTAAGAGCAAATACCCAGTGTAAAGTTTTTTCTCTTTGCCATACAAATATGGTATGTTTTAAACCACCGCTGAACTCAACGTAATTGTCTTTTTCCACAAGACTTGTGAATTTTTGCTAGGAATAAGAAAACCTTGCCGATCATTATTCTTACATCTATTTTTGAAGACTTTGAGAAAGCTCCCACTGGATGAACGTGGTCGTAGAGAATAATTACCCCAACCATTACTCTCATGCAGAACATGAGGGTTTCTTCGCTGGTGAATCTACTTCTATATTCTCTGAAACATAAGATTTTTTTTAAAAAAAATGGTATTAATGTCAGTATTTTTAAAATAAATATTATTTCAATACATTTCCATCTTTCAAATTAAAAATGCTTTACCTTCAATGCCGTGTAGAAAAGAATTATTCAAGGGAGAATAACGTAGAGGACAATATCAATGACTGCAAAGATTAGCAATAGCAGTCACTGGCAAAATAGAAGGCTTTGTGTAAAAAAAAAAAAAGCGTGAGGGAGAAGACCAAAGAAGACAGAACTCAGAATGAACACAAAGGTTTGTTTCCTTTCCCATGAACATTTATTTCACATTGTTGATCCCGATTCTACTGCTAAAGGGAAGTGGGAGTGTTTGGTTCAGTCATAAAATGACTGTAAGACACAAATAAAAAATACAAGTGTGTTGATACCCTACAGATGCACACATAGGCACAAACACAAATGTCAGTGCCCTTGATTTGGCTAAAGTTACTTCACACAATATTGTCTTTTAGAGCATTGTGCTCCATCCTGAAATGATACATTTAAAACGGAGAGTTGTGGAGGAGGATTAGCCTCTTGTTGTCACTTTGGTGTTGCAGAATCATTATAATATAACATTAATATGCTTTGATAAGTCGGGAAGCTCTTCCAGCAGTGGGAAAGTAACACCATCACAGAAAACTGATACCTTCAGCTGGTGGGAGGATATAGAGGGACATAATGAACTAGATTTGTTGTTTGAAGTGAGATAGGGGTGGGGAAGAGATAGCAAATGGGCCATTTGTTGTAACATCTTTGGGGGGGAAATTATTCTTTCTTGGCATCCGATGCAAGACTAAAAGGTATGCTACTGGCCTCCAGGATGGTTTACTTGTATCTTCTAACATTAAACAAATCTTTTAAAGTTATCTTAGGTATTCAGAACTTTCTGAGGAAATTAAATTAAAACTTGGCATAGGGAATTCATAATCCAGGAAAAATGAATATGTAACAATGTGTAATTTTAATCTTGCATTCTTTAGGCTGCAAAATTGTTATTTTATAATGACTTTGAGAAAGTGATGCATCAGCAATTTTAAAATTACTGGATCGATAGAAATGAAGTGTGTGAGGAAAAAATATTTTAACACTATTCCATTTAAAAATATTTTGGCTTTAAACACCATTCTATTACTAAAATCTATTTGAAAAGAAGGTGCGAAGGAAGGATGAACAGGTAGGTTGTTAGATGATGAAGAAAAGTAACTGTTGGCATTTTCTGTACATGGACATTTCAGCATGGATGATGGGAGCAAGGTTCACTGAGTTTTCCTGATAGAATGACCAACCTTCAAACATCAATGCCTGTAAAAACACACAATCGGCTAAAAGGATAAGTCATGTGGAAAGTGACCTGTTTTAAAGATCTTTAACCTTTTCATCCTGCCACATCATTTTCCACTCTCCCCAACTAAATATTGAAGCTTTAAAAAAAATAAAGATAACAAGCCAGTATAATTCATTTAAGGATTAATTTATAACACAGCATTGCCTGTTTCAACATTCAAAAATATTTTAAAAATGCTTTTAGCTGTTCCTTTAAGAAAGAGTACACTCAGAAAAGTGACTTATAAAAATACAAAATAAAAACATGTCTATTACAACCAGCAACCGGTAGCAATATGACTTTGGAAATCATTTGATTGGAAGCAAACAGAAGAAAGAAAACATTCCACTCAATGGACTACCCATATATACCCGTGTGAACAGAATGCAAGCTTCCACACAACCCTTTAATCTTTATTCAACAGGACTTTCCTTATGTTATGGTAGCCTCGGCAGGAGACAGTACATGGGACTTTGTTGGGACCCAGAAACTAACAGGGGGGCAGGCCTACTTACTACTTGTATGGGAGACTGCCAGAGCCACCTCAGAGGAAGGCAAAAGCAAGCCACTTCTAGAAGACGGCCAAGAAAACTACACTGTTGTGTTTATGAAATCACCAAAATATTGAACTCAGTTTGCAGGAGGGTTGATTTCACCAACTTAAAGTAAAAAGTATACAGATAAGTGATGATAGGTTCAATGGACTAGGAATTTCCTAGAGAAGAACAAAAGAGACCTTGGCATAACTTGTACTTTAACTCCAGAAGAGATTAAACTAGAACTAGACATTAGAAATGTTCAAGTTACTGCCAAACATGTCTGGCATATACAGATTATCTCTAGATACAGCCAATGAAGTCATATATTTTCTGTTTAGTTCTGCGTTGAGGATTTCAAATACTGGCCATGTCTGCATAAGCTGCGTCAAAGTGACACAGCAAGCCAGAATTCACAGAGGTGCTAGGTCAGCAATGAATGATCAGCATATTAGCCTACATTTTTACTTCAATGGCTCCTTCTTAATTCTTCTGACAGAAAACCATGGACAGCTCCTATTGTGATGCTTTTAATGCAGAAAGGAGTAGGCATGCTGCCCTGACTGTGGCATCAGGGCAGCATTCATCCTCAAACTCCTTTTCTAAAGCCACCAGAGCCTCCTATATCACAACTGCTGAAAATCATCATGTCCTTTCCTTTTCAGGTAGGAAATAGTCATTCAAGCCCTCCAGAAAATCATAGTCTCCTGTGTGTGATTCACTCCTACACACTTTGCTAGCTGCCCAAACTACCATGACTTTTAGTGCCGCAAAAATGACCAAACGAGCCCCAACATCTCAAAAGTTTCTCACCTCTAGATATAGTGTGCTTGAACAAGGGCCTTTGTCCTATTTCACTTGGTTCAGATTGCAAAATACATCACCTACAGCTTGTGTGTGTTAGGGCTGTGGAGTGATTCATATTTGACAGAGAAATGATGATGGATGATAAAATGGACAGACATAAGATGATTGATGAACAGATATAGCACCTGCTGGCAACTCATTAACAAGCTTATGCATTTCCCCAGCCACAGTACAGACTCAATAAAAGTTTTTATAAGTAGTCCTTGACTTACAACTGGTTGTTTAGAGACCAACTGAAAGTACGTACTTATCACCCAGTTCCAAAGATCCCATGGCTTTGTGACCAGATTTTGGGCACTCTGCAACCAGCTCACATTTAAGACCATTTCCAGCATCCTCTGGTCATGTGACTGCGATTTAGGACATTTTTGCTGATAACCAGTTTACTTTACTTCCGGTTTTCGACAAAATGCCCTGTAGCAAACAATGGATTTTACTTAACGACTGCAGATTCACTTAGCGAAGTGGTGATTCTCTTAATGACTGCCACAAAAAGGTCATAAAATAGGGTTTGTCACATGTTTATGGAGATTCTCATTCATCCAGGTCATGGTTGTCCCAAAGGTGCTTTTTTTCCCCCAAGAGGCAACGGGACTTTCTGGCTTTTCTAGGTAGGGAATGGAAGGATTTATACTCCTTGCAGAAAGCTGGTCATTTGCATTCTTTTTAGAGAGCCGTTGAGGCCACCTGGTGGTTTATGTGTGTCGTCAGGGTGACCACCATTCCATTCCCCACCATCCAGTCATAGTTGAAGAAGCTTCTTGGATGAGAAGCAAAACGTCTTCAAAGAAAAACAAGGAAGTCCAGTTGCCTCTTGAAAAAAAAATCACCTTTGGGTTTGTTACATGATGACCTGCTTTACGTACCCTCATAATGTACAACCATAATAGACAAGCTCCATTATGGTCATAAGTAAAGGACTACCTGCATCTGATTTAAGGTAGTGTCAAAAGGTCTGGATTGTGGTGCAGCTTTCATCAAGTGCCTTGCTTAATTGCTGCTGCTGATGATGACGGAAGAGTCAGTGGAAGCTACTGGAGTACTGCCCACCAGCAAGCTGCTCATTCATTGCTAAGCCAGAATCTTGGCAAAAGATGACTTGATTTAAAAAAAACATTTCCTTATTATAGCAACATTGATACATATGTCCATTGCTCATAACTTACGGTGTTTCCAGCATGACTTTACATACACTGGCCATCGTGCTTAGACAATCTGTTGTATTCTCAATTGGCAATGTTTTATTCTACAAAAGTTAAAACAAGCCAACAAAAGAGGTCAGTTAGGGTCAGTCTAGACTTCTGATTTGATATTGAGCTTTCTGAAAGAAGTTAAAACTTTTGCTCACTTCTACAACAAAATGGGTAGTAGCATTACTCAGCGTTTTCAGAACCGGTGTAGCTTCTGCGTAGAACAGTGACATTCTGTTAGCCATCTCATTGTTCACTTCACTCTCAATGTCAAGCTGTTTAAAACATGAGAGAAGATTAGTGTTATTTACTTTTTTTAGAAAAGCACTTCCCCCCCTGTTGCTATACATAAATTTACGAGAAGTTCCAGCTCATATTCAAAGCATAAAAATGTTCCAAGCCTTGTAACCAAGATTGCAAAATTATGCAATCTTTGTGTCATAAGGAAAGCTGGAATTTTGGTTTTTTAAACACTATTCCTCCTTTATGGAAACAGCTTCTGAAGTGGATTTTCAAAAGCATTGTATAGCACTAGGCAACTTGTGTTTAAGAAAAACTTAAAATACTACTATTGTTCATCGTTATGAATATGTATGGTAACTGTATAAATATATATATACCGTGTTTCCCCGAAAATAAGACAGGGGCTTATATTTTTTTGACCCCCCAAAAATGCCCCTGGCCTTATTTTCGGGGATGGCTTATTATTTTTGGGGTGCAGGCAGGCCGCGACGCACCACTTACTGAAGTTCGGCAGCTCCGTGGTCTCTCGGCTAATCTGTTTAGGGGGAAAAAAATCTTGCATAGTGCAGAAACTCTTCTCGCGAGAATTAGCAAGTTCTCGAAGCGAGAAGAGTTTCTGCACTATGCAAGATTTTTTTCCCTAGCCGAGGGAAACCCCAGAGCTGTCAAACTCCAGTAAGTGGTGAGTTTTGCGGTTGGGCGGAGTTTGGAGCTTTGGGGCGAAGGATGGGGCGGGGCGCGACGCGAGTGAGGAAGGCGGTGACAGGGAAGCCGCGAACTTCCAGACGCTGGTAAGATCATCAGGCACAATTTGGGGGTGGCGGGGAATGCAGGGCTGCGAGGTGCTCATCTTACCAGCGTCTGGAAGTTTGTTTGGAAATAGCCGGAAGTGAATCTTTAAAAGGGGGATGCACCCCAAGTCCGATCGCACAATGAGCCTCCCTCACTCCAACAATGCGGAAAGCGGTGCGATGCAGTGGAAGGAATCCCCTTCGCACGCTCCGCCGGGCTCTTTCCCTACCCAGCCACCCGCGTTCGTTCCCTCCCTCCCTCCCTCCTTCTCTCCCATTGATCCCGGAGGCTGGGAAGGCAGCATCCCAACCCACACACGTCGCCTCGCTCGCAGAGAGCTGCTGCGGAGGGGCCAGTAGGAGCGGCTGAAGCCAGCTGTCCAAATGCACGTTTTGAACATGAATTAGCTGGGAAAGGACTGACCGGCTGGGGAACGCGACTGCGGCTTCTTCCCTTCGCCGCCCTTCGAAGACCACGGCTCGGCGGCGGCAGGGGGCAGACGAGGCGGGGAGCGCCCAGACCGACCGCTAACCTGCCCCTTTGTCTGGAATGTCTCTCTCCGCCCCCGAGGCGATATTTACAGGTGACTGCGCTCGCCGGCATAGTTTCTAGAGAAGAAAAGCGCAAGCGTAGCCGGGAAGGGTTTCTGGACCGCACGCGAGGTGCCGTGGGGGGAAGGGATAAAACTGCTCGCGCGGAAGCTGCCGTCCTATCTTTGTTCGCTCTTTGCAGCCTCGCTTGGATAATCAGTGGCGCCTTTTTCGTTTCCACAGCTGGCGTCGCCTCCCACCTTCTTCGTAGCTTATAGTTTAATGATTGGCTTGTCCCGGAACCTCCGTCATGTTATTATGGTCTTCTCTCCATGGCAGCCCATTTTAAAAGAACGTCTCGCGAGTTCAAGAACTTTGAACTCGCGAGACGTTCTTTTAAAATGGGCTGCCATGGAGAGAAGACCATAATAACATGACGGAGGTTCCGGGACAAGCCAATCATTAAACTATAAGCTACGAAGAAGGTGGGAGGCGACGCCAGCTGTGGAAACGAAAAAGGCGCCACTGATTATCCAAGCGAGGCTGCAAAGAGCGAACAAAGATAGGACGGCAGCTTCCGCGCGAGCAGTTTTATCCCTTCCCCCCACGGCACCTCGCGTGCGGTCCAGAAACCCTTCCCGGCTACGCTTGTGCTTTTCTTCTCTAGAAACTATGCCGGCGAGCGCAGTCACCTGTAAATATCGCCTCGGGGGCGGAGAGAGACATTCCAGACAAAGGGGCAGGTTAGCGGTCGGTCTGGGCGCTCCCCGCCTCGTCTGCCCCCTGCCGCCGCCGAGCCGTGGTCTTCGAAGGGCGGCGAAGGGAAGAAGCCGCAGTCGCGTTCCCCAGCCGGTCAGTCCTTTCCCAGCTAATTCATGTTCAAAACGTGCATTTGGACAGCTGGCTTCAGCCGCTCCTACTGGCCCCTCCCCAGCAGCTCTCTGCGAGCGAGGCGACGTGTGTGGGTTGGGATGCTGCCTTCCCAGCCTCCGGGATCAATGGGAGAGAAGGAGGGAGGGAGGGAGGGAGGGAACGCGGGTGGCTGGGTAGGGAAAGAGCCCGGCGGAGCGTGCGAAGGGGATTCCTTCCACTGCATCGCACCGCTTTCCGCATTGTTGGAGTGAGGGAGGCTCATTGTGCGATCGGACTTGGGGTGCATCCCCCTTTTAAAGATTCACTTCCGGCTATTTCCAAACAAACTTCCAGACGCTGGTAAGATAATCAGGCACAATTTGGGGGGGAATGCAGGGGAGGGCCGGGCTGCGAGGCGCTCACTTTACCAGCGTCTGGAAGTTCACGGCTTCTCTTTTCAGCAGGTCTTTGCAGAGAAACTTCTTGAGGGATCTCTCTCTTTCCGGGCCAAAAGAGTGCCGGCGCAAAAAGAGCGGCTCCCGGCATGTCCCCCCCCCTTTCCCCCGGAAGTAGTGGGGGGCCTTATTATCGGGGCGGGCCTTACTTCAACGCATGTCCCGAAAAGCCCTGTGGGGCTTAGTTTCGGGACAGGTCTTATTTTCGGGGAAACACGGTATATATATATATATATATATATATATATATATATATATATATATATATATATATATATATATATATATATATATATATATATATATATATGTGTGTGTGTGTGTGTGTGTGTGTGTGTGTGTGTGTGTGTGTGTGTGTGTGTGTGTGTGTGTGTGTGTGTGTGTGTGTGTGTGTGTGTATATATATATAGTCTCCCTTTATTTTCATTTATCAGCAAAAAAACCTACATATATATATATACATACACACATATACATATATATATATATACACTGTATATACACACACATATATATACATATATACATATACATATACATATACATATACATATACATATACATATACATATACATATACATATACATATACATATATATATATATATATATGTGTGTGTGTGTGTGTGTGTGTGTGTGTGTGTGTGTAACATTTTTTGCTGATAAATGAAAATAAAGGGAGACTATTATAGATCTATTTCGAGCTATTTTGCTCTCGTCAGATAGCCATACCCGTAGTGGGAATTGAACCTGGGCAGTCTGCTTGAAAGTCAGAAGATTAACCTCTGAGCCACAAGGTTCTGTTCCCAATCATACATATACATACACATACATACATACATACATACATACATACATACTAAGCTTTCGTCAGCCCCTGCTGGCATCGTCAGAGTGTAAAATCCCTATATATCTATATCTATATCTATATCATCTATATCTATATCTATATCTATATCTATATCTATATCTATCTATCTATCTATCTATCTATCTATCTATCTATCTATCTATCATCTATCTATCAATCTATCTATCTATCTATCTATCTATCTATCTATCTATCTACACACACACACACACACACACACACACACACACACACACACACACACACACACACACACACATATATAACCATTAACATATGGCTTTTCCATGCTAATCAGATTATTTAGTTTAGCAATCAGAAGAAAACACCCATCCCCACTGTATCAATACACAGAGGGATTCTGGATGTGTTTTGATCCTTGTGAACAAAGGAGTAGCAGCACAATAAAAGTCTCAAAATTTAAAAAATGACTAACACCATGCAAAGAAAACATTTCATGATTTTCAAAAAAACACAACATATTTATGAAGTTATAAGCACGCCATTCAAAAACATTATCTCCTCCTGATGTCAGCTGCATCTACAGCAGTGGATTTTTTTTTCCCAAAGCGTCTCCTGCTACAACACTTTTAAGCAAAACAGGTAAAAACGAAACTCGACAATTTAACCCCCATAAATGTAAACGAAATCTGCCTTTAGCATAACTACAAAAATTATACTGGAATGAATGTGGCAAGGAGGAAAAGTAGTAGAATAGTAGAGCCTGGATGGTTTAGATCAGGGGTGTCAAACTCAATTTCATTGAGGGCCGCATCAGGGTTGTGTTTGATCTTTGGGGGCTGGGGTGGGCATGGCCAGCTTGATGTCACTTGTGTCGGGACGCCTGTGGTGGCTCGAGCACTCTGCCAGTGAAAACAGGCTCCCGAGCTCCATTTTCGGCTGTGACAGCCTCTTGCAACCCTCTGCCAGCAAAAACAGAGCTTGGGAGTGCCGCCGGCGGCCCTCGTGAGCTCTGTTTTCAGCTGCGACGGCCTCCTGCAACCCTCTGCCAGCGAAAAGGTAGCTTGGGAGTGCCGCACTCAGTCCTCCCAAGCTCCATTTTCACTGGCAGAGGCACCGTGGGCTGGTCCTTCGCTTTTCCGTGGCAGCCCCGCGGGCCAAATCTAAGCACTCCGTGGGCCGAATCCGGCCCCCAGGCCTTGAGTTTGACACCCCTGGTTTAGATAATACTCAGAGAAATAGGCCAAGTTGATTCTCTAACTTAGTATGAAGTAGTTTCCTATTGTTGCTCCTAATTGTCTCATAAATGAAATCCCCAATTCTGGAAAGAAACATTTTACTCACATGCATGTTGTTTATTCTGTTGCGATTTAATGTCCTTCTATAATAGCTAAAGTCGTTTTGAATTGCTGGGTTTCTCATCTGAAACAACAAAAGGAAGATCAATTTCAGTGTTATTGAAGAACCAACAATTAAAACATTCTGCATTGGCTGAGTATTGCTTTCTCCTTACTAACCTTAAGTTCATCAAAGCGGAGAGTAAAATGCAAGATCTCTGCAAACTGTTTTGCTAGGGCTTGCTCTCGTTCTAAGTGCTGAGTTGGCGTGTAGGGTGGACAAGTCAAGGATTCTAATAAGCTCTGCAATGCTTTTTCTGGGGGGAAAAACCCACAATATTCAATTTTGCTTCATTTTTTAAAAAAGGAATCTTCCTGCTGCTTTAGAAAAGCGATCACTTAAACATTCCAAAAAATGTTCAGTTGGAGGAAAACAGCAAAATATTTTAAATGTGACATAATTTGCAATTTATAGAAACAAGTGATAAAACTGTTAGAGGAAAGGATAAGCTTTAATCTTTACTTTTCACTATTCACGATTTACTGTTCAGTAAGGAATATGGAGTAGCACACTGCAAGATTTCAACACAACTCTTAGAGAGATCAAATCTGGAAGCTGATGTTTGTTGTGAACTCAACCAGTATCAGGGGCTGGGGTAGGGGAAGGGAAAGAGGGGGAAAAAAGAACTTTGATATAATTACACGGGACTGCAATTCAAACAGGTGGAAAAAGTATATATTAGCATTCTTCTTGTCTGAATTTGATACAGGTAGTCCTCGACTTAATAACTGCAATTGGGACCGGATTTTTTGTCGTACGTAAGCACAGTCATAATGCAAGTCACCACATGACCAGACTCAATTTTATGAACATTTTATTGCAGTTATTAAACGAATCACCATGGCTGTTAAATGAATCATGTGGTCATAAAGTGAATCCAGCTTCCACAACTGAATTCTTTGTCAAAAACTATCTGTTGCAAATTGCAATCAGGTGACTGCAAAATGTTGAAATTAGTCACAAAAGTGAGTTGGATGACATACGCCCAAATTGCAGTCACACGAGCACAGGGATGGTGCACAGTCATACACGCAAGGACAGATCATAAATCACTTTTTCCAAGGCTGACGTAATTTTGAACCATTGTTAAATGAATGGCTGTTAAGTCGATGACTGCTTATAGAATTGACATTGATAACTATGGCCAGTCGGCAACGAATTAATCTCATGGAATAGAATTTAGAAAGCTAATGCTACCGTCTGGGGTGGATTCTAACTTACGTCGCTGCCAGTTCGCTTCCTCCCGCGCTGCGTGGCCGTGCGCATGCGCAGTGCCAAAAACCTGGCTTCTGCGCATGCGCAGAAGCAAAATCCGGCAAAAAATAGCTGAAAAAAAATGTCGGCCAGAAAGTGCCGAAAACTCGGCTTCTGGGCATGCGCAGAAACAAAATAAACAGCAGAAAATAGCAAAAAAACAAAAAAATAAACAAAAAAAGCCAAAAAAAAGATGGTGGTGGCCGCGGATCGGCACCGACAGAACTGGCTCCGTGATATCAACACCGGTTTACTACCAGTTCTATAGAACCGGTTAGAACTGGTAGGAACCCACCTCTGGCTACCGTATTTATTAGTATTCAAGTATCACAAGTTTACTTCTTAGTTTTTGTTGCAGCAAATCAACATGGCTCTTCTTTTGCATGTTTTATCTTTCTGGATTTTTTAATAGGTATGAGTTATTGGCAGCCTGCAATTCACAAGGTTTTTTTTTAAAAAAAACTCTTTAAAGCTTTCACAGCCCTTAGAAGTTCTGCTTCTAAAGTCTGGTAACAAACTGACAAGTAATAAATTTGTGCCAGTTTTTGACAGCAAACAAAACCAAGTAAATTGTAAATACTGGCAGAATTTTCCCTTTTCTAATACCCAATAAGAACCGCATTTCAAACTTCTTCAAATTCAGATCACCTTCTGTGATATCATCATTCTATCCTTGCAATTCTAGCCATTTAAAAAACAACAACAGGAAGCTTAGCTTTCGGCAGCCTCCACGTTATGAATCGCTGCTCTAACTACATTCTTCTAAGACAGTGTTTCTCAACCTTGGCAGTTTGAAGATGTGTGGACTTCAACTCCCAGAATTCCACAGCCAGCCTTGCTGGCTGTGGAATTCTGGGAGTTGAAGTCCACACATCTTCAAACTGCCAAGGTTGAGAAACACTGTTCTAAGAATTCATGCACACAGTATTCAGAGGTGCCTATATCCAAGAGAAAAAAATATATAACAGGGCAGTAGAAAATGTCCAATCATATTCACAAAAGTTCATGAGCTAGCCAGTTCTTGAGAGCATAAAAGACAGAACCTCACCTAGTCTGAGAGAAAATTCGTAGAACCGCTTTAATCTCACAACCAGAGGGCATACTGAATTCCATGCTCTTTCCTGCAGATGAATATCATTCGGGTTTTGTATTGCCTGGAAAACAGTAATAACATGAAAAAAAACTTCATTTATTTAATGTCACAGTGCCCATCTTGTCCTTCCCATGTACATAAATGAATGAACAGTCAGAATGAAAGCTAATTCTAATACAGTATGCTTTTGTCTTTCTCTCAAAGAATTTTGTGTGTCCCTTTAAAAAAAAAAATACCAGAAGCTTTTGACAAGAAATCCCTTCCAACTTTTGGCAAGAGCAGTTTGCCCCTATTTTAGGAATTAATTGGATGAACGAGAGGAAATTTGTTGGGGTGGGGAGAGAGTGGGGGGTATCCTTCAACAGAACATGTATATATGCATACATACATATGTACACTGATTTATTAGGATGTATTTTACTGAAAGATCTTAATTATTCTGGCAGATTTCTTACTTTTTAAAATATCTTCTCTCTTTCTCCCCTCTCTCTACTTCTTTGTATAAATAAGATAAAAATTTAAACAATGCCTATTTAGAGTCAAGGGAATAACAGTCTGTTAGAGCCGAGGTGGCGCAGTGGTTAAAAGCAGCACTGCGACCTTCAGCTGATTGCTAGTTCAGCAGTTCAGCTGTTCAAATCTCACCAGGCTCAAGGTTGACTCAGCCTTCCATCCTTCCAAGGTGGGTAAAATGAGGACCCAGATTGTTGGGGGCAATAAGCTGAACTCTGTAAACCGCTTAGAGAGGGCTGTAAAGCACTATGAAGCGGTATATAAGTCTAAGTGCTATTGCTATTGTTTTATTAGCCCCCTCCATATCTATGGAGATTCTCAGTCATCCAAGTCATGGTTGTCCCAAAGGTACTTTTTCAAAAGGCAAATGGACTTTGTTTTTCCTTGAAGTTGTTGATTCGATTCTCATCCAAGAAACACAGATCAACTGCTGGTCTGGCAAGTATGCTAGAAACTTTTTGGCCACTATTCACTGCTCAGGTCCCATTATTATCTAGTTTAATAGCAAATAATAACCTTAGGAACAAAGTGTTATCTGATGCAAATGTATACATCTGTGCACACCCACAGACTGAACTACTAGTTTCTAATTAAGAATAGCAAAGTGTATTTTAGCAAAGTGTCATTTTGATAATTTCCCACAATAATTGGCTGCAGTGATAGGGTGTTTTTTTTTTTACTTCCCAAAAGGAGATCTCTCTGCAAATGTCTCTTAAAATGTGAATAGCTTTTAGTTTTAAATTTTCAGTTTTGCATATTATAATTCCAAGAAATCCTGGCTGCATTGTTTAAATATTAAAAAAACCAAGACAAAACATAAATCGCACACTTGTGTTTAATTTGCTTCTTGAGAATATATTGTTTTCCTATAATATAATTGAACGCACATCTCTAATCTCTTGTCCAGCTCCTTTGTAAGACTGCAGGTCTGAAAGCATACTTTCTGAGTCCTGTAAAACAGCATTGACTTGGTTCCATATTTCCCTTTCTCCATCAGTAGGCTGAGCATCTGGATAAAACATAAAAAGCAAGCATTGCAAAAAGCAGTCGACTGTAATTGGGACAATCATACAAAGTATAATTACTATCAACTAAAATTAATTGGCTTTTTGATCCATATTTTACTACTTTCATATAGTTCTTGTGACACTTTATCCATTTTCAGATCCATTTTATTAAATCATAACCAGGATTAAAATTAGGGCTTCAAGCCACTCATATATACAAATAGGAAGAACTATTTGCAATTTTTTAAATTGTAATTGATTAACCAAACTTGACATCGAAGATGTCCCTGGACTAAAGTCATCTTAGGTGACTTTAAAATTAAAAGGTGAACTTTTAAATTTATTTTAATGCAGCTTTATATGCATCTCCAGGAATGTGATATACTCAATGAGTAAAGAGTTCTCCCTGTTTCCAGTCTAAATAATAGTCCAGTGTTGTGTCTTACCAATTACTTACTCTTTTCATTTTTACCTCAGTAGCAAAATTATTGCCCTATAACATCAGATTTAGAAGAAAATTATTAAATTAAGTATATCAGTTAGAATTATGACTTTTAAAAAAGAATTAAAAATTAGCAATTTCTTTTGGGATCCAAAAGTCTACCCACAATAGTGACATTTTCAACCCTTGTCTCCCTCAATATTTAATTTAAACCAGGCATTTGCATAGTATGTGACATGCTGCATATTGTTTTCTTTTCTGAAAATATTGTAGGAATGACAGTAGTGCTGGGAACACATCTTTATCGAGAATCCAAGTGTTAACCCCAGTACAATCTGAACCACAAACATTTCTCTAGGCACAAATCTTTATAATGAACCTGTTGAGGTGTTTGTCCATTCTATACTGAGACTAAATGAATGAAAGTTTTATTATGGTCTTAGACCAAAGTATTACTAAAATACAATTGATATAAAGCACAGATTAATTGATAATGAGATGGTAACCAACTAAAAGAGGGAAAGAAAGGGGCCATATTAAAGTCATCTCAGTCAGCAGAACTGGGGAGGGAGCAGCTCTAATCCCTAGATGCAAAGAGAGGGAGTATGACTCTGTCCACCCTTCTTGTGGCGAGTGACGGTAGCAGAGGGAAGCCTTCTCTATCCATAGAATGTTCTAAATCATAGGCTGGAAGTAGAGCTTGTCTGGATAAAGGCTACACAGTGCACACTGAGGTTCTCCAGAAGACCATTCCTCACAACTCTACTCCCTGAATGATTGGTTCATCATTAGCTACATAAAACTGGATATGTGGATCACTATTTTTGGAAACTAAATATATCACCAGATGAAGGTGTAGATAAACACATAATCAATTCATCCAGACCCAGGAAAGCCAATTCACTATAAAAAGAATATCCTGAATTCTGCATAGATCTGAGGGGAAAAAAATCTCTCCTCCCATCCTTCATGTAATCATCTTCTAACAGAAGAGACCACGCTGTCTGCATGTGCCTGTTGACTGAGTCCAATAACTAGTTTTCTGTTCACTCAGTGTTGCCTCATCCAGCAATAAGATGTATTTATTTAACATGTCTTAGAGATCAGCTCTGAGAATTGTAGGAAGCATTTCCAAAGAATCAATTTCCTCCTGCTTCGTGTGCGTTAAAGTGCAGTTGTGAAATCTAACGGTACACATCTTATGAGAGAAATGCTTGCTGCAAATGTTCAAAATGCACTGTGCAAGTTACTAATTAGGTAGGAACAGTGTCTAAAAAACGTTACTTTTAACAATGCTGCAGTAAAATACCCTCAAGGTGCAAAGGGGGAAAAAACCCTTTATGAGGAAAAAAAAAAGAAGTAGTCAAATATTGTACTTCTTCATCACCCACAGTTCCTTTGGGTAGATGAATGATTATATGTGTAATAAATAAATCTGGAGGATCTAAACCGAGTTAGGATTTTGCATTTATCACTTTAACATCTTAAACTCATTCTGATATGACAAGTCAAGTGAGGCACTGGGGATAATGGGTAGATAATGGATGTAAAACATTTCCATTGTCTTTGGCAAGGTTTGACTCAAGCATTACAGAAAGTAAAGTTCCTATCCCCAACTAATTGTTCTATACAATTAATAGGTTCTCCTGCTTGAGCAGGGGGCTGGACTAGAAGACCTCTAATGTCCCTTCCAGCTCTAGTCTAGTCTAGTCTAGTCTATTATTTCTATTCTATTCTATTCTATTCTATTCTATTCTATTCTATTCTATCCTATTCTATTCTATTCTATTCTATTCTATTCTATTCTATTCTTCTATTCATTCTATTTTTATTAGCAATCCTCTTCTATCCATGAAACCCAACAAGCCTTTAATATAAGCTCAATATACATTGATGCAAAGTTCAAATCCTTTTGATTGTAAAATCCACATGCCTCATATCTGAAATATCAGAGAGATATATTCAGTATTTTTCATACAGTTTTCTATTGACTGGGAAATTATGATATAGAGAAGGCACTTTCATAACCAATCAATTCAAATTCATAAGTAATATGAATCTCTTAATATTATATTAAAATGGTATAATTGACTCATACTATTTTGGATGTCAACTTCTGTCATAAAACATAAAACAGGTAGTCCTCGACTTACAACAGTTGGTTTAGTCACCGTTCAAGTTACAACGGAACTGGAAAAAATGACTTATGACCGTTTTTCACGACCATTGCAGCATCCCCATGGTCATATGATCAAAATTCAGGTGCTTGGCAACTGGCTCAAACGTATGACAGCTGCAGTGTCCTGGGGTCATGTGATCCCCTTTTCGACCTTCTGACAAGCAAAGTCAACGGGGAAGCCAGATTTAACAACTGCAGTGATTCACTTAACAACTGTGGCAAGAAAGGTCGCAATATGGATCGAAAATTCACATAACAAATGTTTCACTTAACAACAGAAATTTGGGGTTCAATCGTGGTTAAAAGTCGAGCACTACCTGTATACAGTTCTTTTTCTTTTCTAATTTCATAGTGAAGGCTCTATAAAGGTTTCCCTGTCCAGTCATGTCTGACTCTAGGGCTGCTCATCTCCATTTCTTGGCTGAGGGAGCCAGCGTTGTCCAAAGATATTTTCCGTGGTTATGTGACCTGGATGCTATAGGCGCACGGAACACTGTTACTTTCCCACCGAAGGGGGAAGCATTTGCATTGCTTTTGAACTGCTAGGTGGGCAGGAGCTTACTCCATTGCACGGTGCCCAGGTCTCAAACCCGGGATGTCAGCTCTCCAGGTGACAAGCTCAGCATCTTTAACTGCTGAGTCATAGGGTCCATGTTAGAATATTTATGACTGGGAGAGCCAGTGTTAACCAGGTCAGCCAATGAATAGGCATAGCAACTGAGTCAGCAAATAGGAGCTAACCACTTCTGAGTCTGTGCAGAGAATCAAAATTGAAACTTAAGCTTAAGGCTGGGTGTGGCTCCATTCTGCACTCTCCACTCTGAACTTTGCTGTAAAGACTCTAACTAACTCTCCTGCTTGTGTTTACCTGTAACTGATTGAAGAAGAACTCTGCTAATGGTATTGTAAATATATATATATATTATTATGTTTATAAAGAAGTTATTGAATCCAACTGAATCAGTCATCTGTGTGTGCTTCTGGTTTTGATTTTGCAACAAACTTTAATAGTCCAGCTAAACACAAATGCACTGTGTTGTAATTTGCTAACTTCAAATGGAAACAGTAACATACAATAGTTCCTGTCTGGCATTTCAGCTGTAATATCACTTTTGAAATGTTTTATAGCAGAAGACACAATGTGAAGCCAGTCATATGTTGGTAGATAGCTTCTCTCTTTTCCCAGGGGTGAAATTCAAAATTTTTCCCTACCAGTTCTGTGGGTGTGGCAGGGGAAGGATACTGCAAAATCTCCATTCCCTCCTCACTCCAGGGGAAGGATACTGCAAAATCCCCATTCCCTCCCCACTCCTGGGGGAAGGATATTGCAAAATCTCCATTCCCACTCCACTCTGGGGCCAGCCAGAGGTGGTATTTGCGGGTTCAACTACTCAAAATTTCCACTATCGGTTCTGTGGGTGTGGCAGGAGAAGCTTACTGCAAAATCTCCATTCCTTCCCCACTCCGGGGGAAGGTTACTGCAAAATCCCCATTTCCTCCCGATCAGCTGGGACTTGGGAGGCAGAGAATAGATGGGGGTGGGACCAGTCAGAGGTGGTATTTGCTGGTTCTCCAAACTACTCAAAATTTCCGCTACCGGTTCTCCAGAACCTGTCAGAACCTGCTGAATTTCATCCCTGCAAGTCTTTCCCTGATTGCTGGGCTGATGGAATTAGAAATCCAACAACATCTGACAGTCACCAGTTTCTCATTTCTGACTTGTACTATTATATAAGCATTGTAGGCAAAGTGTCATGCTTTAGGGAAATGTATCAGTGTAATCTCTTTTAAAACCACTATAATAAGAGAATATAATAACCTTTGTGTTAGTTGCACAGAAATAGATTTTCTATGATGACTCCATATTAAATATAATACCAGTGTTCTTCAGGAAAAAAAATTCATTTTAGCTTTCCTTTTACATTTTTTTAAAAAAGATCACTGCATATCATCTACTATTCTGTGATTTTGGCATGATTTGTTTCTTTAATTTTGTGACATTATCTGGTAATAGAAATATATTATATGAAGCAGCAGATTTCAAAAGTTTAATGTAGCACGGATATTAATTTTGAATAGGAATTTAAATACCTAGAATCTCTGCATTCCATACAAGTACTCATGTAAATAATTTTCAGGACTCTCAGAAAATTCAAGTCTAAATAAATTATTGAATACTTTGAAAAGGAAGTTCCTATGAGGCCTGAAAGTGATAAAATACCCCTTAGCAGAACTTTCAACCAAATTCTTATGATGAAATATAACTGCTTGTATTGAGCAGCAACATACACTTACATTATTGTTTTTAAAAATAAGGTATTAAATAGCACACAGGGATAGAACGCAACTGAGTGGATAAAGGGGATTTAATGCAGTAGTTGATCACCTTCATGAGAAAACTCAAGCTACATGCACATTGCAAGCGGTAGTACACTGCAAAATGTAGCAAAAAAATATTAATATGTAAAAGTATATTATTTTACCCGCTTTGATACGAAAAGCTACAGGAAATGTAGTCAAGGATTTGTTCAGTTGCTATATTTTGTTTGTATTGATAATAGAGATTAATTCCCATATGGGCTGCCCTTAGTCTACATCTGGTTCTCAACAGATTTCCATGCAAACAGTGGACCTCCCTCCTAATATTAATCAACTAGGCACCAGGAATTTTTCATCGAGCATTTTTATAGTTTATCAGAAAGGAAGATTCCTCCCCCTCCATGTAGTTTAGAGTTGCTGAGAGTCAGGCAGCATACTGGTAATCCTCAATGTACTACCACAATTTGGACCAGAATTTTTCGTTGCTATGCAAGATGGTTGTTAAGTGGGCCATGCCTGATTTTGCAGCCATTTTATGCCACGGTTGTTAAACAAATCACGGCAGGACTTACAACAGTTCATTTAGTGACCATTCAAAGTTACAATGGCACTGGAAAAAATGACTTAAGACCATTTTTCAAACTTACGACCATTGCAGCATCCTTATGGTCACATGATCAAAATTCAGATGCTTGGCAACTGGTTCATATTTATGATGGTTGCAGTATCCCGGGGTCATGTGATCCCCTTTTGCAACCTTCTGACAAGCAAAGTCAATGGGGAATCCAGATTCACTTAACAACCATGTTACTAACTTAACAAATGCAATAATTCACTTAACAACTGTGGCAAGAAAGGTTGTAAAAGAGGACAAACTCACTCAACGAATGTTTCACTAAGCAACATACCGTATTTTTCTGACTATAAGACGCACCGGTGTATAAGACACACCAAGATTTCGAAGAGGTAAGTAAGAAAAAACGTTTTTGTCCTCCTCGGCCCCCAGGAGCACTCTGCAGGCCTCCCAAACACTTTGCGCACCCCATTTTTTGCAAAAATGGGCCCGTTTTTGCGAAAAATGGGGTGCACAGAGGGTTTGGGAGACCTGCAGAGTGCTCCTGGGGGCTGGGGGATGGCAAAAAACGCGCCTGTTTTTTCAAAAAATGGCCCAAATCGGGCGTTTTTGCCTTCCCCCAGCCCCCAGGAACACTCTGCAGGCCTCCAAAATCCTCTGCGCACCCCGATTTTGCAAAAACCAGGCCCATTTTTCGCAAAAATGGGATGCGGGGGCGGGGCTTCGGGAGGCCAAAAATGGCTGTATTCAGTGTATAAGACGCACCAACATTTCCACCCCCTTTTTTTGGGGGGGGGGGGAAGGTGCATCTTATACTCCGAAAAATATGGTAAATTCTGGGCTCAGCTGTGGTCATAACTCGAGGACTACCTGTACTTAATAGGGTTCTCTTGCTTCTAGATACAGTTATCTCTTTATCTGTCTTTAGTCATTTAGTTTTCTCCCCTTCTCTTTTCTTCCCAGTGCAATTCTCCTACTTTTTTTCCTTGCTGTTTCTGCTGAAAGGGGAAAGAGGGGTGTATATACGTGCAGGCATATGCACATGCGTGAATACTGGGATAAGCAAGACTTATTTATGTGTGCGTGAGAGAAAAATTCTACACGCAGATGGCTATACATTAATTTTGTAAACGAGTAGCTTATTTTATAGACAATTAATTTAATTAGCTTTAATCAATTATATACAGTATTCTATTCTGGCCTATGCAAACTCTCTGGATTGGCAACATTGACAAAATAGAGAAGCATTAAACAGGATTTTGGTTGTTTACATTTAGTTATATCAGACCCTTTGAATTTGCCTGTTTCCTTTCATATACTATTCAAGTTTTGAAATAATATACCATAAAAAGTTTAGTAATGTGCTTTTAGACACACCAATAACGCAAGAAACAAAATAATTTACTTGCAAGTTTATTTTGAATATAGCACAAGCCACTTATAAGGATCAGTTTAGAATAGGCTGTGGTGATTTTGAGCCTCCCCCCCCCTTTTTTTTGTGTAAAGATACAACACAGGGTCAAAATTTGGATCTGTGAACCAAGAAGCACTAAATCTTTTTTCCACAGGCTGTTGTCTTCATCCATGTTTTGAACCTTTTTCAAAATGGAGGCTGATGAACTAATCAGAATAAAGAAGCCCATGAGCCAAGTTCTTTTAGCTAATGCTCATGATCACAAGCAATTATTATTGGGATTTTGGATGAACCAAACAATGACTTTTCAGAATGAAAGAGGAGAACTCCAAGTGGCGTGAGCTAGAGTACTTGCATGGTAGATTAATAGATGCTATTTATTAGACTTCTCTAATGTTAAAAAAAAACAACCTCCAAAACTAATTCAGGCCAAACTTTGCTCACTTTCAAAGTCTAGGAAAAAAAGGGGCCCTTGATCAAAGTCTGTACAAGTGAGAACTTTTAAAAGATTTCCCATTTGGTTTCTGAAAAATAGAAAAGGAACAGAATAGGTACTCAGGAATAAATATTGAAAACACTGTTATCTCTAATGTACTGCTTGAACAAGTTTTATCTGTCAAGGCAAATCAAGTTTAAACATTTCTTCTCAACTAGTCCCTAAGTCAAGAAAAACAACGTTCGGAACTTTGAACTTACTTTCAAAATCCAGGAAAAAATGTGGATAGTTTTCAATTTCTCTGGTAAGGACTTTAAGGAGATTACCCATACCAGCGAAACCTAGTGAATGCAACAAAATCATAGAGAGTTATATATGCAAAAGCAGAAGATGAAAAAAAAATAAGGGCTTGGCATGCACTGCTAGTTCAAACTGAAACAGGAACATTCAGACTGTTTATCAAAGTAATTAACGATCAACGCCACAATAAACGTATTGGGAATATTGACCAAATATGAAAAATATATTCAGAAACCATACTTTGTGACTGAGAGAAACATGTAATGAAGACAGAATTCCCAGTGGTGTGCACATTCTTTCCTTGTATACAGGTAATCCTCTACTTGCAACAGTTCACTTACTGACCGTTTGAAGTTACGTCAGCATTGGAAAAACTGCCTGACGACAGTTTTTCACACTTACGACCGTTGCGGTATTCCCCATGGTCACATGATCAAAATTCAGATGCTTGGCAACTGACTCATACTTATGACAGCTTCAGTGCCCCAGGGTCATAATGTGATCGCCATTGGCAACCTTCTGACAAGCAAAGTCAATGGGGAAGCCAGATTCACTTAACAACCGTGTCACTGACTTCACACATGTAATGATTCACTTAACACTTAATTCACTGAGTCCCCAGGGAGTAGGGCGGCATATAAGAACACATAAATAAATAAATAAATAAATAAACAAACAAACAAACAAACAAACAAATAAATAAAAACAAATGTGGCAAGAAAATTCGTAAAATGAGGCGAAAATTCACCTAACAAATGTTTCACTTAGCAACAGAAATTTAGTGCTCAATTGTGGTTGTAAGTCGAGGACTACCTGTATCTGGACAAGCAGCATTTTGTAGATTTTGACTGCTTTAACGAAAGTGAATGTTCAATCTTTGAATGCATCCTCATTTTAAAACAGTTTAAATATAAGCTTAAACAGTTTAGTATAAGGTTCTGTGAAAGGACATTTTTTCCCTCTTTTTTCTTTTCTATGATTCATCCATTGTTCCAGAACAGACTTCAGGAAGCATGCTGGGGGTTTCATCTGGAAGCCAATCAATTTCTTTGGGAGACAGACACCACTGGAAGAAACTCAATATATTTATGATAAACATTAAAAATCCCTGAGCTCATATACGCATACAAAATATAGATGAACATAATTACAGGACTTGTTTATATCTTAATTATTTTTCTATTCTGCAAATAAGATCTGATAGGTTTTCTTTAATAATTACTATTGAATATTACTATTGAATGTAAATAATTATTAGTTAATTACAATAAAAAGAGAATGGGCCATTATCAGATCATAAGTGGTTTGCATTGTTACATCGAGCAGTGTGGTAAAATCAGTTCTGTCTAAGAAAGTTTGGCTGATTTATTTGACAGAATGATCTAATCCTGAATTGGTTTTACACTTTATTATTTTGTTTACAGAAACTGAATGAACCTGATTTCAGTTAAAAAAAAAAGCAATGGCTCAGAAGTAGTATAGTACTAATTCTCATATTAGGTACAGATATCGTAGATAAATACACTCTAATTCTCTATTTTGAAATCTCTGAACAATACTGGGGAAGAATTCAGAATACAGTATCTGAACAAACTTATTGGTACAATTAATTTTAATACATAATCATTCAAAACAAATTTACTCATTTCAATGAATTTCAAACACACCAAGATTTAGAAACTCCTGGATATATACCAGTCTTACTGTAAAAGTAGGTATGTCAAACCTTTTCCATTACTACCATAAATTTCCCCAAAAATAAGACCTAACTGTAAAATAAGCCCTAATACATCTTTTGGAATAAAAATTAATATAAGACCTGGTCTTATTTTCACGGGAAACACAGTAATATTTTGCATGCAATATTAACAAATGAGGGAGGGAGGGAGGGAGGGAGGAAGGAAGGAAGGACGGAAGGAAGGAAAGAAGGCTATTTTTATGTTGAAGTTGGCAACATGGTGCAATACAGTTTTAAAATACAACTATATGATTATCTAAATTTAACTCTGAATCCAGCAACACTTTTATATATCATGCACTGTACAAAACGTAAGAATCATGCTTAAAATGGATTTCAAATATAGTACAATTAAGAACCACAAATTTCCAACTTGAATTTAAAAGTACAACTTACCTTATTGAAAAAATGAAGTCACTGTATAATCCTAGTGTGTTTTTGTCCTAAACCATTAGCGTTATTCTCCACATTTAATCTCAAAGCATCCTTATTAAAAACAAACAAGCTATCCAAGATTGGCAGTCATGTTGACTATATTATCTCTAATATCAGAGGTACTATGTCTTTGAATGCCAGTTGCTAAGGAACATGAGCAAACGTGGGCTCTCAAATGCTGGTTGGTTTATCCTGGAAAGAGAATGCCATGCTAAGTATACAATTGTTGTTGTAAATCGAGGATTATGTGTGTGCATTTTTTTCTTATTGAATTATCACTGTATTAATAATAATGTGGGGTTGTTTTTTTTACTTCACTGTTAAAAAACTGAATATTCCATGTTCCTTCTTTCACTACTATTAAGCCTGAGTTTTCTCTCAATATAAGTCCTGGATTCTTTTTGCAAAGCCATGGCATCCTATCCTGGATTGAGGAAAATCCTAGTTATCCTCAACTATTATTAACAGACCCCCCCCCCCAAATCCATTCACAAGAATATAACTCCAAAAATCTACCCTACCTCTTAAAATGCTTAGTCATGATCCTCAGGAAAGGTGGTAAGTAGGAGAGGGAAACAACGTTCTACAATAACTGGTATTCAGAACTACATGCTTTGTAATTTAAGCTGCCTTCTATACAAGCACAGTAACAAGAAACACAGGGATGGAAATTAAAACATGACTATTGACTCAGGGATACTTTGAAGCATTTAAATTATTAATTAAGTAATTGAAAAGGGGAAATTATTTTAAATTAAATTTTCCAGGCTTGCCACCTGGAGTTTCATTCCTACGGTAAGTAAAATATGCATACTTAATTTTTCACAGGCGATACATTGAATAACAGGTATGATATTAAGCAGTGAATAAGTCTATGCTAATTTTTGTAAGTTGAACTCTCATGCTACGGTGGTTCCAAGAAAAATATTCTCCATCCCTCATTTAAATATAAACAATTCCTAGTGGAGATCATTGAGAGCTTTCAAATTTTTCAATGAAAAATTACAATTGAGAATTAAATACCAAGGGGGGAAATGAATGAAATAAGTTTTAAATATTTTACAATGGCAGTAAGAAATATTATAAGGCTACCTCATGATAGAAACCTTACCTATATAAAAGAAGGAACTGGGCTGCACAAATTTAGAACTCTATGAGGAAACTCCAACCCAAAATTAGTTTTTAATGTAGCAAAAAGAAAAAAAATAAATGTTTAACCTTAAATTGATTAAATTATTTTCATGTAATCTTACATTTAGACTGAATTTAATATTTGTACTTGCCCTAACCCCAGTTTTTGTCTGCCCTGCCTGCCTACTAGAGAAAATTTGCCTGCCAACTAAAGTATGTGTGGCTCTTACACTGAAAGTTGTATATGCCATTGAAAAAAATATTTGTTCCTTAACATGTTAGTGGGAAAAAAATGACATCATTCTTTACTTATTAAGAAAAAGCAGACTACAAATCTACTACAGGTAGTCCTCGACTTATGACTGCAATGGAACCTAAAATTTATGTTGTTTAAGTGAGACATTTGTTTTAAATGAGTTTTGCCCCATTTTATGACTTTTCTTGCCACAGTTATTAAGTGAATCATTGTAGTTGTTAAATTAATAACCTGGTTGTTAAGTGAATCTGGCTTCCCCATTGACTTTGCTTGTCAGAAGTTTGCAAAAAGTGATCACATAACCCTGGGACACGGCAACCATCATAAATATGAACCAGTTGCCAAGCATCCAAATTTTGATCACGTGACCATGGGGATACTGCAACAAGTGTGAAAACTGCAAGTGTGAAAAACAGTCATAAGTCATTTTTTCCAGTGCCGTTGTAACTTTGAACGGTCACTATACAAACTGTAATAAGTCGAGGACTACCTGTACATATACCTGAAAATAAATGACTTCTAAAACAATTTTGCCTCTCCTTTACAAATCCACCATTACTCCCACCCCATGGACAATTCCACATCCTATCTAATGAAACTAATTCTCAGCTCCTAAAACATAATTTACAGAACAAATTTTGAAAAACATTTGGAGATAAAGAACATATTCATACATTCATTTAATATAAGGAATCATATCCGTAATGTCCAAAGAGGTAGAAGTCAATGTTTCGATTCCATGTTATGGCCTAAAGCTGATAAAACATTTTTAAAGGGCTCTTTAAACAGGTGAAGAGGGGAATCTCATCTTGACAATCTAGACCAGGGGTGTCAAACTCGCATTGTCACGGCGGCATCATGTGACATATCCCAACTTTTTTCCCCTTTGCCAAACCGGGCATGGGCGTGACGCATCCGGCCCACCGGCCACAAGTTTGACAGCCCTAATCTAGACTGACCATTGCACGTGAGATAGCACTGGTTGGGCTGACACCATGTTTACTGTAAGACATTAATCTGCAGACACATCCTAGGCCAGTGATGACAAACCTTTTTGCCGTCGTGTGCCAAAAGTGGGGGTCGTGGGGGGGTCACAAGTGCACGTGCCCACACCTATAATGCAATGCGCACATGACCCCCCCCCCCGCTCCCCTTGCCCCCCGCACTCCCCCTGCCCCCCCCGCGCCCCGTTTTGAGCTTGGAAAACCTCCTGCACCACCCTGGAACCCAAAACATGGCGGGCAGCTAGTTCCGGCCAGTCGCTCCCCTGCGCCCGCCTGCCTGGCCGCCGTGGTCAGGAAAGGCCCCAAAGCTGCGCTGCCAAGGATCCATGTTGGAGGCCGTTCGTGCCGACAAAGCGGCACTGCCTCTTTGCTCTTCCTCCTCCTTCCCAGCCTCGCTTCCTTATCCTGCAAGAGAGTTGCAGCTACCTAATCCTCAGGGTGCTATCTGAGCTAAGAGGTCTATGCTGGAAAGCGGCTGCCAGAGACTTATAAAGGAAGGTATTTCAATTTCAAGGGGGTCAGGGAAAGAGAGGCTGCATATCTGGCTGTGTAGTCATGGCATCAAACTTTTGAATGAGCACCGTAACCGAAAGCCAGAAGCCAGATGGGCAAAGACCCGCCTTGATCTTTCCGGCCGAAGGAACCACTCAGCTCCATCCCACCTTGGTCGCTGGACGTGGGACACGTGGCCCTACAATGCCGACACACCTGCCTCCGACGGTCCAGCTACCTTTCTCCAACTTTCTCCCAAGACCCTTGGCGGGAAGGCGGATTTAGGGAGGAAAGAAGGAGAGGTGTGTTTCGAATGGTGGCTTCGCTTGCAAAACCCAGCCGCGGGAGAGTAGTCTTGTTTCTTTGCGCGTAAAAGCAGCCAAAGGGATACCTGGCTGGCAAGAGGGTGGATGTCCAGGGGCTGCATGCGGGCGTCAACGGCATGCACATGCATGTGCACTGGACAGCTAGTCTTCTGGTTACTGCCGCGCATGCATGCACGACGATCAGCTGGCCAGCTGATCTTCCGGTTTCTGGCACTGCCGCATGCGTGAAGGCCAGCTGATCATCGCGGGCACATGCACGCCAGCAACCATAAAACCAGCTGGCCGGTGCGCATGTGTGCACCAGAAACCCGGAAGAGGAATGGGCGACACCGTGTGTGCCAGGCGACATAGCTCTGTGTGCCACTTACGGCACACGTGCCATAGGTTCGCCATCACGGTCCTAGGCCCAGACCTTTGCTTTTTCTGTTTGTAGGAAGAATCGTCCAGGAAAGGTATAATATTTTTCCTCTCTCTGCTACATTGTTTCTTTGACCTGCTGAGACTATCTTTGAGGACTTGATGAAGAATATGTAGTGCTTATAAGGCCAGATTAACTTTAGGGATCATAGACAAATGCAAGGTTGAAGAGAACAAAAAAGCAAGAATTCTCCCCATTGTATGCAAACAAAGTGCTTGTTGCATAGATGAATGAAAAACATTATACGTGAATTATGGAAGAGTTAAGAATCTAATCCAATTGCCCTACAAGTATGACACATTATGCAGATATTATTTCAGAATGACACTGTCACACTCCATCTGGATATCTGCCTGTGGGTGACAACAGAATAACAAACAGCCCCGATGTCTGATTACTATTTACTAGGAACAGGTCGTGAATTTTTGGAATTCACCTTAGATAAAGTGGTCTGTGAGCAAATGGAACCCAGAATTAAATGGACAAACGGGAATCCTGAGCAAGGGATTAATTACCCAGCTGCTGTGGCCTAGAGGTAGAGCTCTTGCCTCACAATCAGGAGGTTGTGAGTTCGATCCTAGGTAGCGACAGATGTAAGGGTCTCCTGCTTGGGCAGGGGGTTGGACTAGATGACCTGCAAGGTCACTTCCAACTCTGTTAATCTATCTATCTATCTTAGTTGCTCTTCTTTGCACTTTTTCCAAAGTTTCAACACCTTTTTTTGTAATGTGGTGACCAAAACTGGATGTTGTATTCCAGGGGTGGCCTTACTAAGGCTTTGTAAAGCGGTAGTAATACTTCACATGATTTTGATTCTATGCCTCTGGTTATACAACCAAGGGCTGTGTTAGCTCTTTTGGCTGCTGCCGCACACTGCTGGCTCATGTTTAAGTGATCTTCCACTAGGACTCCAAGGTCCCTCTCACACTTACTGCTTTTGAGCCAGCTTTCACCTAATCTGTACTTGTACCTTTGGTATAAGTTTCCAAATATATCCTGAAACTACTTAAATTTCTTTTAGCAAGCCTCATCATTTTGATTCCCGTATCCAGGAAGCCAACATCTGCCTCTTAGGGCAGAAATGTTCCTGACATTTAGTGGGTTCAGGAAGGAAGACTTGAAAGGAACCTGACTGGTGGACCAAATAATTTCAGGGATCACGGAGTTTTATAGCCAGATCATTCCTAGAATCACTGGTAAGTGAGGTGCCACTGTCACATATTTCTTCCTAGTAACAAAACAGTATAGTTTGCAAAATTCTAGCAGCAGAAAACTGATTTTGTGAACCAGACAATTTAATGGGCAAATATACTGTGATCTGAAGTTACTAATAGCCGCCTCAATACTCTTGTTTATACAGAAGCCCTTCCAAATATTTAATGGTAACTGAGAATATTAGGAGATTAATTTTGCTCTATTCTGTAATTCTGCTAGTATAGCCATTTTCATCAAAGTTATAGGAAAAAGGCTTGCAAAGCATACAGAGCATTTCTTCTGAGTCTTTTTAATGAAAATTGTATTATACTGCAGAGCAATTTGATCATGAACACCAAAAACACACTCAATGATCTAAGCCAGTGATGGCGAATCTATGACACACGTGCCACAGGTGGCACACGGAGCCATATATGAGGGCACATGAGGCATTGCATGCATGCGCGTGCTGGCCAGCTGATTTTTGGCCTTCTTTTCGGCCATTTTCGCTCTCCCCATGGCAAAAACGGGCCAATGGGCCAACCAGAAGTTTACTTGTGTGCTCACCCTCAGCCTCCTTTTCTCTGTCAGAGGTCTTCAGGAACTTCTACGGCTTTGGACAGTTGCAGCCAGGCCTCTAACATCTCGGCCCATTTCTTCTGCAGCAGGCAAGGCTTTCCTGAAGGCCTCTGCAGCCGACATCTCCTGGCCGGGAGAGCGAGAACAAGCGAGAGGCGGGTGTGCACACACCCCGTGGGACTGGCTCGGCTCCTCTGGGCTGCTTGCCTCCTCTTCCTCACAGGCAGGAGCGTGTTTCAAATTGCCGTAGGCAGAGCCCAGAGCAGCTGAGCCAGTCCCGAGGGGTGTGCGCGCACTTGCCTCTCGCTTGCTCTCTCTCTCTCTCTCTCTCCGAGGAACGCGATGGAGCTACAAGTCCCAGGTAGGACGCGCATTTTGCGACCCCGCACGCCTCACCTGCCACCCCCAAATTGCGCCCCACCGTGAGACGCACATCTTACCTGACACTTGTAGCTCCGTCGCATTCCTAGGTGTTGTGTCCAGAGAAGCCCATTGTAAAATAAAACTTCTCGGGTGTTCGAGAAGTTTGACTGAACTCGCGAGAAGTTTTCTTTTATAATGGGCTTCTCTGGACACAACACTGAGGAACGTGACTGAGCTACAAGTGTCAGGTAGGACGCGCATCTCGCGGCCCAACATGTCCCACCTGCCAGAAATGAGTCTCTGTGAAACTCATCACGCCACCGCCGCTGCCTTGTGGAGCAGGACTCTGCAAGGCTTGTTGTGCCATTGCATGCACGAACGGCAGCACTACACTACACTATACTACCAGCTGTGCCGGTATGATGAAGCTTGTGGTTCGTGCATACAACGGCACAATAAACCTTGCAGAGTCCTGCTCCACGAAGTGGTGGCGGCGGGCCAGCCGCTCGGGCGGCCCCAAGAACAGGAAGGGGAGGCAGCAGCGATGGGACATCTAGTCCCACGCTCGCCGTCTACTGCACCCCCAAAATAATAAAAAAAACCCCGATAATAAGGCCAAGGCCATATTTCGGGGTCCAAAAAATATAAGGCCCTGTCTTATTTTTGGGGAAACACGGTATGTAAAATACTTCAGTCAGTTTATGAGTGTCCTTTATTTGAGAAGAAATATCTCAATTTTCTGGCGTGATCAGACATACATTCAAAATCACACTGCAAAATTAAAAAAAAGAACACTGAAGTATATATAGGTAGTAACTAAAGCTGGCATGTTTAAAATTGGGGGGGGGGGTGTTCCTTGGATGAAGGTTTGGGCCCTCCTCAGAATCTGGATTCCACAAGAGTTTGAGATTAGTTTCCTAACCTTGAATTAGAAAACCTTGCCACAGAACAACAGAGTTGGAAGAGACCTAGGAGGTCTTCTAATCCAACCTCCTGCTCAGGCAGGAAACCCTATACCATTTCAGACAAATGGTTGTCCAGTTTCCTCTTAAAAACTTCAGTTTTGTGGGTGCTCCAACTCCAGTGTTGGAGCACCCACAACTTCTGGAGGCAAGTTGTTCCACTGATTAATTATTCTAAGTGGAGGCTGTTCCTATGCTGCTGATCTCTTTCCCATAGGACAAAGCTGGCCCTTGAAATTGCTTTGGTTCTTCTCATTCAAGTAAATCCAGAGTGGGCTAGTTCCTTAGGGCAATGAAGGCCCCTCAGAAACCCCATACTTCATCACCTGACAGAGTGCCCTTCTTCTTCAATCCCTCCACCTACCCAGACTCGCATAAAATAAATTTTGCAAGATGAGAATGAGAGCACATTTTATTCCTGCACATTCATTCCTCAATATAAGCATTCACCAGTTGAACCCACTAAATATTGGGGAGGGGAGTTGTTTTATTTTTGCTGGCAGGACCTTCAAAGACTTCTGTAAATCAAGTGCAATTGAAGCCCACAAAGTCATTCAGGTTCCTTATCTGGCAAAGAGGATAAGGAAATGGCCCATTTAGAGGGCAACAAGATGATAAAAACTCCACTTTGATTTGATCATCTAGAAAAACCTTACAGAGATATGTGCAATGTGCATTCCACTAAAAATAAAGGGTAGCAACTAGCAACTAAAGTTTCTGAGGCCATCATTTGGGTGAGCCATGGTAAAGGGCATAGACTGTGCTGCAGATGTGAAGCATCTATAGCAACAGCTAATTGAGCCAGCTACATTTGATAAAGTTTATTCTGTTATTTGAAAACCTCCTTCTAGCTAGTTGAGGTGTTTTATGGCTTCAATCTGTCCTCTTTTATGGCCTGAAGTCAGCAATAAAACACTTTCAAGGAGATGTTCAACTAAGAAGTAATAAGAATAGGAAGAAGGCTGTTTTCAAAGTCAGAGAACCCAGGAAAGCAAAATAAATATAGTTTACTAACTAAAACAGACTGCATGAACAGATCTTTACAACAGAGGTGGGAAAGTTCAGAGAATCCAGAAACCCAGGTTCATGACAAGGCAGGGGGACTGAACAACAGAACCAAGGTGTTGGTTGTGTATAGCATTATGAATGCATTGTCTGTCTGATTTCTTTCCAGGACTGAGCTAGAGTGACTGGCCCAACCCAGCTGGCTTCTCTAGGCTTGACTAGAAGCTATGGTCTCTCAGTTTCTAGCTTGATACCTTTAACCACTATATTTGTGTTGAATGTTTATGTTTTACCGACAAAGAAATAAAAGGAGACTAGTAGAGATCTATTTCAAGCTATTTAGCTCTCATCATCTAGCCATACCTTTCTGGGATTTGAACCTGGGCTACTTGCATATTAGGTAGATATATTAACCTCTAAGCCAGGGGTGTCAAACTCGATTTCATTGAGGGCCACATCAGGATTGTGTTTGACCTTGGGGGGGCATGGACGTGGCAGGATGGGCGTGGCCAGCTCGACATCACTCATGTTGGGGGCGCCGGTGGTGGACCGAGTGCTTTGCCAGTGAAAAGGGGCTCCCGAGCTCCATTTTTGGCTGCGACAGCCTCCTGCAACCCTCTGCCAGTGAAAATGGAGCTCAGGAGAGGCACTGTGGGCCGGTCCTTTGCTGTTTCCAGGGCGCCCCGCAGGCCAGATCCAGATCCCCACTCTAAGCCATGGGCTCTCCTTCCTTTGTAGGCTATACCAGGGGGAAGATTAAGTGTTTTTGTTCAGGGCAACTTGGTCTACCCAATTATGGGATGGAGCATACTGCTTCCACTTTCACCCCCAATCCAGAAGCCTTCACAGGCAGTTGCTTTCGCGACAAACTATTTTTGTGTTTAATTTTTAACCACTATACAAAACTGGCTCTCAATCCCTACATATACAAGACCTTAAAGCACGTTGATGCAGTTCTTGGTAGTAAATGAACCTTTAGGAGAACAGATGGTCTTGAGAAGCCTCATGATCCTTTCAAGAATCTTCTTTTTTGGGGGGCCTGGGAGGGAGAAGAGTTTATTCTCTTCATCAAGATGAACTGTTATATTATCTATAGTTGTGCTTGAGTCAGCACCTTGTTCCAACAGAAGGTATTTGTGATACCTCCTGGGTCTCTGTTTCTTTTCCCCCCTTTGTGGCAGGAATCCATCAGGAGAACCATAACAGAAAATTATGCTAGCAAGCTCATTAAGAAATTATCTACAAGGCTGACACAGCATGTTCTCTACCTCAAATAAGGTTTTTAATGAATTAACATAGCACAAGAGAAAATGGAAGCACTCTCAGCAAAAGTTTTAAGAAAAATTGAGAGAATAAAAGTGAAATAAATGGAAACAAGTAGCCTTAACTTCTACTTCGTGTAGTTTGTGTCAGCCCTGCGAGCTGAACCAGACCAAGAAGTTCACACACACACACAAAAAAAACCCTAAAGCTATTTTTTTGACATTGGCTATAATAGCACACTCTTGCAAATCTGATTGTGCGATAACTCCATCTGTCTGAGTTATTGCTGAATGTTATCTCATTTCTCTGGATTTAAAATATGTTTCAGCCACTTTTGCCTAGATAATGGCTCTCGCATATTTCAACCAAGGTAATCTTCTTTACTCTCTATAGTTCGCACCTTATCACATTT
This sequence comes from Diadophis punctatus similis, assembly GCA_023053685.1. Classification (NCBI taxonomy): domain Eukaryota; kingdom Metazoa; phylum Chordata; class Lepidosauria; order Squamata; family Dipsadidae; genus Diadophis; species Diadophis punctatus. The sequence goes on along the minus strand of JALIGW010000034.1, from coordinate 4,392,802 downwards.
GCTTATCACTCTGAATTTAATGGGGCCTTTTCTCAAGTAAAGGTGTACAGAATTGCAGCTTTGAATATACATGTTGACTCCAAAATGGTACTTGGAAACCAACATCAACTACATAGATATTTAGCTGATTTAGCGTGTTTGTGTGTATATTTGTTTGTGTCAGCTTCTTTTTAAAAAAAACAAAAACCACTGACTTGTTTCTCACAGACAGCTAGAGGGAAGCAATAGATATCTACATTAAGCAGGAAAATCTGGTATTGTCCAATGCATGATTCTTTTTGTAATTAATAACAAACAGATGATGGAATTAATAAGCAAAAATGTATTCTGGCTAAACCAATAGAAATTCCTGGGCAAGTCATCTAAAGAAAGACTTAAGATTAACTAGTCCTGTTAATTAATTTAGGACAAAATTTCTTATTGTAACTTGAAACAGGAATCAATCCCCTAAAAAGCAAGTAATTGCTAGTTCAGCAATTAGAAAAGCAAAATCAAATTCCAGCAGCTGATTAAAAATACTATCAAATACAATCAAGGAAATATTCCAACTTATACAGTATGTGGAACAGTATTTTTAAAGATGGCTTATTTAATAGGAAGCAACTAGAAACTAAAGTTAGTTCAATACCAAAAGTTGTATATTAAGATGTTATTAAGACAATTATGTTGTACAAGGTTTGTTCTAAAGTTTGTTCAAAGTTTGTTCTAAGCCATAACAAATCTGCATGGTGATTAATCACACACAGACAACCTTCATAGTAAATATCACTTGCTCCTTTCATAATATTAGAGTAGCATGTGATTAAAGTGATCTATTATTCAAAGAAAACAGACATTGGTCAATGATATGAGCAAAGTTAAACATATGCACAGAAGTGGACATTGTGCTGATGTTTGGACAACCCTGCAGTGCTACACAGTGGATTTCCTGTGAAGGAGACATTTAAAATTCACAGACCAGTCTATAGACATTTGCTCATTCAACATGGCTTCACAGGAAGGATGAATTTTTAAAAAGGGACTAACAGAAACTCAGAATGGATTTTGTTAGTGACAGAGTGCCCTCTGCTGTTGGACTTTAGGAATAAAAGGAAAATGTCTTCTCTGTTAAGTCTGTTTTTCTATGGCTGTTAGTCTGATTTGGTCCAATTAAACATTTAATTCCTCTGTATGTTCACCAGGTAGATAAATACAAGTTAAAATTTAAAAATAGGTGAGTAACATCAGTTTCAAACATCAGAGTACATTTTTAAACATCAGACTATGTTCTCATGATAGTGATTATAGAGTAGATATCTATCATACAGTTCTATATGAATTTTACTCTAAAGTAAATCCGAGGATTTATTATTAATTATTTGTAGGAACCATGGCTGCCTAAACAATTCCTTTGGTCCTCATGTATTTCTCACTCACACATCATACTAAGTCATGGATTTTTAACTGCACCTTATGAAAACACCTGTTAGCCAAGGTTCACCCAACAGACCAGGGCTGTCAAACTCCCGGCCTGCAGGCCAGATGCGCCACGTGCTGGCCATGCCCCCGCCTGGTTTAGTGAAGGGGGGAAAAAGTCCCGATACATCAAATGATGCCACCGTGACGACATGGGTTTGACACCCCTGCAACAGACGAAACCAAAATCAGGTAGCTTAATCACTTATTTTGTTTCCTCTGCCCTGACTTTCTGTAAGTTTCAATATATGAAGTATTTTACAGGGTTTAAATGTATTTTACAGGGTTTAAATATGACAAAATCTTCCAACAAACTGGATGAGATTAAAAATGGCAAGACAGATCATCAAAATAATGAAAATTAAGCTCTATACATAGTGAAGGAATTTGGAGGGACATTGTTAAAGATTATTATCTTCCCATTTTCAATGTAGGACTGGAATAGATTTAAATGACCTAAGGCATGTCCATATCTTACTCCAGGTCCACAAATGGAACTAACTAGTTAACTATTAATTCATTTTTGTTAAGTGCCACATGTGAACCAAGCTACTTTGGTTTACAACTATGACACAATGATATAATGTCCTTGTTAATTTGTGTAATTTAAGATGGAAAGCTGAGTGAGGGGTTATTTATATTATTATCATTTGTGTTTCTTAGTTAAGCTTGTAAGAGTAAGTACGGTAATTAATTGTTCAAATTCTCCTTAATCCCAGCCAATTTTTTGATACGGTCAGGAAGAGAAAAGGGTAAAAGACTGATCAAGAAATCTCCACATGTACTTTTGTTTTAAGAGAATATTCTAGATTTTGGACTTAGGAGGGATCAAGGTGACAAGGGTTCAGGAACCCACTTGGCTATATAGTTGATTTTGGGCTAGTTACCATCTTTCTGTGTAACAATTCTCAAAGGATTGGTGTGGTGAGAATAAAATAAGAAAATGTCCTCAAGTGTGCTACACTCAACTTGGAAAGAAAGGGATGATACAAATGTGGTTAATGAAGAAACAACGTAAACGTAAGAATTATTCATTCATTACTGAATCTGTTCAGCTCACAACAAAAATCTAATTAACATCTGTGTTTAAATTAAAATTTCATAATGATGAGCAATGATTTATTAAATCATTCGCCGCCCTGAGTCCCCAGGGAGTAGGGCGGCATATAAGAATCCTAAATAAATAAATAAATAAATAAATAAATAAATAAATAAATAAATAAATAAATAAATAAATAAATAAATAAATAAATAAATAAATAAATAAATAAATAAATAAATAAAATTTAAAATATATTATTGTTACTGTAATTTATTTTTTATTCAGTTATATTAACTGGATAAAAATGATGGTAGACATGTAATCCGTAGCTGTAAAGATCATTGTCCTGTTGCCTTTATCATATTTATGGAGTTTGATGTCATTTAACATTCCACGTATAGGCACTGGGATGAAATCCTCTAAGTCATTCACAGTGGACACAAAGTGGAAGTTATTTAAGAAACCAGACAACCAAGGCCAATTCCCTCGACATAAAAGTAAATCCCAAATTAATTTCAAAGCCTTATTGTTGCTGGAAAAAGCTTGTCATTAGAAGATTTGACCACTAAGTGGCAATCTTAGCTTGCCAAAGTAAAAACAAAAACACAAATCTCCACCCACTCCAGCGCATTGCAGATACCTGATCTTAGAACAAAAATGTAGGTGGCAACTCAGACCGCCAATAAAATAGGCAGTGATAAAGGTTGGAATTTATGATATGCTACCGTATAATTAAAATGAAAGATCAGCAGGAATAGATTTAAAATCTTGTCAATAGGAATAAGGGATGAAAAAACAAGACAAGGAAATCCTGGTGAGATTGGCTTTCAGGAATGCTTCCCAACCCTTTTACCAGCAGTGGCCATAGATGCCTGTATTTTATTTTTTGTCACACCATAATATGGAGTGTGAGAAGGTATGCATCTGTGCATTCACATCTTCTCCTAGGGACTAATCAGTGTCTGTTCATACTGTTGTATATGTTTGTCTGGAACAGTATAATCAATGTGGGTTCCTTTCCGGTTTGTGTGCATGTGGGCATGTTGTGTTTTTGTATTTGCTGCGTCCCCCATTTTGTGTTGTCTTTGTCAATATGTGCCCTGAAGATACATGATCAGCTGTTTGGGAATGTGGTTCTTATTTTTTCCAAAACTTATCCTGCGGTAATTCATAATCAGTATTTTTTTAATAAACATCTTAGAACAGGGGTCGGGAACCTTTTTGACTAAGAGAGCCATGAAAGCAAAAAATATTGGAAATTTATTTCAGTGAGAGCCATATAATATATTTTAAAAGTGAATTCAACTAAATGTCAATAGGGACAATGGGATATTGAGAGAATCCCTGTCTTTGTGCTGTTTAATTTGTTGCTGCTGTAGCAGCTTCCTTGCTCCAAAGTGATATTTGTCTTTGAGTTGGTGATTTCTATCATAGCATTGGTAATGATTCTTTCTTTCTTCTTTCTTTCTTTCTTTCTTTCTTTCTTTCTTTCTTTCTTTCTTTCTTTCTTTCTTTCTTTCTTTCTTTCTTTCTTTTTTTTCTTCTTCTTCTTCTTCTTCTTCTTCTTCTTCTTCTTCTTCTTCTTCTTCTTTCTTTCTTTCTTTCTTTCTTTCTTTCTTTCTTTCTTTCTTTCTTTCTGCAAACCAATCCCCACCGTGGCTCCTTTCTCCCTCGCCCAGCCCTCTTCCAAGACGCCAAGTGCGGGGAACCGCACCAAGCGAGGTAGGTGGGTGGGTTGCTCCCCTCCCCTTGGAGGAAGAAGGAGCCTCTGTCGCTGTCTCTCGCGGGGTTCCAGCCACCCGACTGAGTCCCCGACCGCGGCACTGGCAGGGTTAACGCGCATGGGAGGGAAGGAGAGAGCGCGCTACCGCCGCCGCTGCTACTTTCGCTGCTCCAATATTTCTTTGGTGGGCCTGCGCAGGAGGGACCGCTGAGCAGAGGCACCCGGCGAGCGGGGTGAGAGGCGTGGGGATGCCAGAAGTGGCGGCGGCGGCGACAGGCTCCTGCCCGCGTCTCCCACCCGCCTCTTGCCTTAAGCTGCCGGGCGCCTCTGCTCCATGGTCCCTCCCGCGCGCGCCCACCAAAGAAATATCGGAGCGGTGAAAGCAGCAGTGGCGGCGGTAGCGCTCTCTCTCCTCTCCCATACGCATTAACCCTGCCGGTGCCGCGGTCAGGGACTCAGTAGGGTGGCTGGAGCCCCGCGAGAGACAGCGACAGAGGCTCCTTCCCAGCAGGAGACGCAGGTTGGCGGCGGGGCTCCGGGGCTTCTTCAGCCACTTGGCTGGAGAACGGCGGGGATGTGGCCATGGCCGTTTTTTAGCTCCCCCCGGCTCGGAATTTTCAGTACCCGGCGTATAAGACGACCCCCGACTTTTGAGAAGATTTTCAAGGGGTAAAAAGTCATCTTATACGCCGGCACATACGGTATAACATTAATCCAGTGGTGAAATCCTCCCGGTTCGCCCTGGCCCGTCCTTCGGCGTATAGCCGATGGAACTGGCGGCGGTTGCGGCGCGGAGCTTCTCCCGCCCGCTTTCCCGTCCCGGCTGAACGCCGCCATTTGGGTTATTTTTCCCTCTGTGCATGCGCGCGCATACACAGAGGGAAAAATAACCCAAATGATTGTGGTCAGCCGGGACGGGAAAGCGGTGATTGTGTTCAGCCGGGACGGGAAAGCGGGCAGGAGAAGCTCCGTGCCGCAACCGCCGCCAGTTCCATCGGCTATACGCCGAAGGACTGGCCCGGGCGAACCGGGAGGATTTCACCCCTGCTGCGAGCCATATGCAATCATCAAAAGAGCCACATCTGGCTCGCGAGCCATAGGTTCCCGACCCCTGTCTTAGAAGAACCATGTTGGTTCAGCCAAATGCATTTTTATTCCAGCATGTTGTCCCAGAAATCGTCAAGATTCAGATGAATCGGGTAAATCCGCACAAAGAAGACATGAATATAATAGTGCCCTTTTGCCTGATTTCCCTATTAACTGTGCCTCATGGGCAACACATGGGATGTAAATAATAAAAGAAAGACATATTTATTCTGATACTGGAGAAAATACACAGTATCATTTGTAGTAGCCACAATTAATTCATTAAAGTCAATCCTTATTTAAAGCCACCCAACTTGATAGCTATTATATTTTAGAGTAAATTATAAAGAGCCTTCTTTTATTTGTTATGGAACTTCCACCATTCATCTTTAATCAGTGACTCAGACTCTAGTTATTATATAAGAGAGATTCCCTTTCTCCACATTTTCTGCACCATGCATGAATTTAAATATTCCATAAAAATGTATTTATTGCAGTGCAGACTGTTATAAAAACAAGAGAGCATGCATAAATATATATTTCACCGATTAAGAGTACTATTATTCTACGATTAAGGAAAAAAGAGTACATTAAAACATATACACTTCATATGATTTTATGTTTTAATGATTGTTTAATATATACTGACCATTATTTTAGCAACGTTTGCCTTAGTATTTTATTGTGCTTTACTATGTCCTGCCAATTTTGCAAGTGGGTGGTATAAAACATTGGAAATAAATAAATAAAATATATAATCCAATGGCAGCTGTTATGTATTAGTTCGATTGACAAAATCAGAAATGAAGAGGTCATAAGCTGCCTGGGAAAGCCAAAGGAAATATTCAAAACCACAAAAAAGCGAAAGTTAGAATATTTTGGACATATGATGCGACACCCAGAAAAATAAGGCATACTTCATTTAATCCTCCAAGGAAAGATTGAAGGCAAACGAGGTCCAGGCAGAAGAAGAACATCATGGCTTCAAAATCTAAGGGACTGGTTTGGACAAAACTCAACAGCACTTGTTGGTGCAGCTGTTGATAAAAATAGGATCACCAACATGATCACCAACGTCCGATGACGGATATGGCACAAGAAGATGATAATCCAATGATTCAAAAAATGTATCAGTCCTCCCTAAAATCTAAAATTCTGAACTCTTTTCCTAGCCTGCAATATCGTAAGAATAATATAATCCCTTAATAAGTGCACTTTGTAGAATTTAGAACCTCTATCAGATACTTCAATAATAACCACTTCCTTAAATTCAAGAGTAGCAGATAATTATTGTTTCGACTTTTCTCTCTAACCAAATGGACAGGGACACCCATTCTTGCTTCCAAAAGGAATTATGTTGCACTGAGCCAGATTAAAAACTTTCCTATAATTGATCTGCAAACACAGGGAATTAAGATAGACTGGTGGCCTTACCTAAAGATACAAACGAAATATAAAAAGGACTTGAAACAACAGGGCTTCCAAAATGAGCAACAAGAAATCGACAAGGTATTAACAGGCACAGAAGAAAAAATGATAACCAAGGTATATAATTGTCTTCCAGAAAGTAAAATGGAGGAGGAAGTCGTAAAGAATCAATGATAGCATGGGCCAAAAACTTTGGGTACAACATCGAATTAGAGTATTGGGAACAAATTTGGAACAAAAATTACAAATTGACAATGTCGGCCGCATACAAAGAAAACACATATAAAATGTTTTATAGATGGCATCTACCACCAGCGAGATTGGCCAAAATGTATCCATCCGTATCACCTAATTGTTGGAAATGTAATCACACACAAGGGACATTCTACCACATGTGGTGGACATGTCCCAATGCAAAGAAATATTGGGGGGAAATTAAAAAATGGATAGAGGAGATAATGGAACAGAAAATTGAGATGAGACCAGAACTATTTCTTCTAGGAATAATAAAAGAAAACATGAGAAAGGAAATTTACTATATTATTCAACATATAGTTGAATATAGCAAGAATATAGTTGAATATAGCAAGAATCACATTCGCCCAAAACTGGAAGAAAGAAAAAATACCCTCGAACACAATAATTATAAAAAAGGTGCTAGAATGCGCAGAGATGAGTAAATTAACAATGGAATTGAGAGAGAGAGGAAACAATGTATTATAAAATATGGAATAAATGGTATTATTGGCTTGAAAGGGAAAGTAAAATTAATGTGTAAAGTAATATAAAATGATGTATCAAAATAAATGTAAATGTAAAATGTAAATAGATGTAAAGTAATATACAAGTATAAAATTGTAAATAGAAATAAAAATGTTTAAGTTAAGAATAATAGCCTTAGATATGGAAAATGTAGAATGAAGAAGATGGCAACAAGCTGTATTAGTGAAATTATGTTTTGTCTTCTTAATGTGAAAAAACTCAATAAAAAGTATTTTTTAAAAACTTTCCTATAATTAAGGATTACATTGTATTATAATTAAGGACTATTAAGCAATGAAATCTAAGTAATCCAAATTCTTCTCCACCCCCAATTCACTTGATTTTTGACCAAGCAGAAAAGTTACCATATTTCTTTAAAGGGAAAGTAGCCTAATCCCTGAGTCATTTGCTTCGCACTTATTTACAATATCCTTGTAATACTCTGTAATAGTTCAAATCTGGCCACACCTCTGATTTATGTAGAAGAATTAGGATACTGTTAATTTCTGATTTCTTCCCTAATCTTCGATATGAATGTGTTAGTTGCTTTTTTTCCCCTTGACATAAATAGACATTTATTGGGAGATAAGCATTACAACCTTAAGATGGTTTTCTTGATTGATAATAACACAGTGTCTTGCTTCAATATTCATGTTTAATGTGTGTATACCGACCTACATTTTAGTGCCAATTTCCTATCAAACCGGTGTAAGCATAATTTATGTAAATGAACTCTGAAACCCTATGTCTGCATTGGTTAGGAAGAGAAAACAGGATATTGACATAAGAAATAATAATACAGGATTGGGAAAGTACTAATGCTTTCTATTGTATTTTTCTGCTTCTTTTATGTTCATGTGATTTATTATTTTTTTTGTCTGGGAAACTGCAGAGTTTTATTACCTTTATCAATAGGATTATTTATTTCATAGTATGCTAACTATACAGGACTTCAATAATGTCATGTACTTTTGTTAATAACACAATCTAGCTTTCCAATAAGATATTTATGAGCAAATAATTTGAGGCAAAACCTATCAAACACAAGATATAAATTATTAAGAAAATATTGGATTAAGGGAAGTATAAAATATAAAGTCATGCTGAAGTCAGTTCAATTACCTGAAATGGATAATTCAGTCAGTTCCTTTTTAGGCAACTGGTTTACATGGTAAACCAGTAAATTGGTTAATAATTTACTTTAGAAATCTTGATTTAGAAATGCTTTATTGTGTGACGGTTGTACCATGTTAAACTATTATTTTTGATACATTTTAGCCTCTTTTGGAGAAGTCAATGAAGGTAATCCTCGTTTAGCAACCACAATTGAGACCAGCAACTCAGTTGTTAAGTGAAGCAGTCACTATGTCAGCCCTGGAAGCCATATTTTCCTTTGGAGCTTCAGGGCTGTCACATTTAGTGCCTGAGAAAACGGGAGGGGGGATTGCAAGGAGTGGGTGGAGGATTAGCCACAACAACATTCCTTTTTCTGGGAGTCAAGGACATTCGGCCTGCACCTAGATGGGAGTGACTGGGGGTTGTCTCCAGTTGGGACGATGAAATGATTGGGCCATGTGATGGACTTGTGGGTGCAGGGGATGGATCTTTGACTTTCTTTTGGGTGGGGAAAACCCGGATATTTCAGATTTGGGTTTTTCCAGATGTGACAATATGACATCTCTAATAAAGTGGAACTTTGAGGAACTTTTAGCCTTGGAGTCTTTATGCGTTGGGGGTGTTACTTGGAACCCTGACATTCCAACTGAAACCACAACTGTGCTTATGATTTTTACATCCATCTTTCCTTTGCTTTATAGACCCATGAAGGTTGTACTGTAAGTGTGGGGATTGATCTAAGATTATTTTTTCATCACTGTAGTAACTGCAAATGATTGCTAAATGAGGCAGTCACTAGCTGAGGACTACCTGCAATCCAAGAACTGTATACATTTCAGATAGCACAATTCAGGAATTTATTTTGAAAATGTATCTTGTACAAAAACATGAGGTATAAACAACTAATACTAGAAACCAACATGTTTCACATTAGTTATGGAGGTTTTGACTGTGTCAGCAATATTAATAACATAAACACTTTACTAATTTAAGAACTCTGAAGTTACATATTTTGTTAAAATATACCGTATTTTTCGGAGTATAAGACGCACCTCTTTACCCCCCAAAAGAGGGTGAAAACTTGGGTGCGTCTTATACACCGAATGTAGCCCCACCCAGCCACCCCCAGTCTTTGATCTTTGCCTGCCAGCAATTTACCTCATTGCAGCAAACAGCAGCAGAGCCTGATTAGCACAAGCCATTGATTATCTGCCTCCCAACACTCAGCTGATTGAGGTTGCCAGAAAGCCCACGTGCTAAAATGAAAGTGAAACTAAAGCTGCACGGAGGCAAATTGCTGGAGGGAGAGGCAAAGACAGAATTTTATTTTCTTGTGCTAACCAGACTGTGCTGGAACTGGCTGTTTGTTTTTTGCTGCAAGGAGGTAAGTCAATAACTATAAATGCCTATAGAATGTTCAAATTATTAGACTTATTTTTAAAGACTGCTTTATTATTGTTTTAGACAACTTAACAAAATGAAGAAGCTTTTTAAAATAAATGCTTGATCTGAAGAGGCCCAGTGCTATTGTATCTTGTTTTAAATAGCAGAGAATACTTCCAGAAAGCCACATCGATTTTAAAGATCTGTAAAAGTATAATCTGAAATGTCCTGTTTTAGTATTAAGTATCAGTATTAAGTATCAGTATTAAAATAAGGCAGCTGAGTTAAGCCCTGACTTAGTCATGTTTGGAGTAGATCTATTTAAATAATTGGGAGGAGTTAGTGTGATTACATTTAAGAAAACTTTCTGGGATTAATATACTGCCATAATGTACATTTCTTTGCCATTTCTATGGGTCAGACACACAGGCACAGAAATACACAGCAAACAGTGTATATCATCTGTGCTGTTTGGTGTTTGGCAAATTGCTGGGAGGCAGAGGCCTTTTTTCCTTGTTTTCCTCCCCCAAAACTAAGGTGCATCTTATACTCCGAAAAATACGGTACTCTTTCCATTATTTAATTAGCTAATGATCCAAAATAAGCAGTTTTGGCATATGTTTCAGCAGGTGTATAACTAAAGTGCTAATAAATTAAGGAAATTTGAAGAAATCAGGGATTTCTTAATTCAATCACAGCTAGAGACATATTCACTAATATGTATATATGAATATACCATTAATTTCAGAGAGAACCACATAGGGACAGGACCTAAACTTTTTGAATTGGAGTGTACATAAATAAAACAGACTAGATTAAAAAATATATAAAAACAATATGCAGTTTACACTGATACACTTGATACAATACCTATTTTCTTACCTGATAGTGTATTTCTTTTGAATCAAGTTCTCCAATCTGTAAAATCAGAATTGTATAATCAATTACACCTCATAAGGAATGGTAATGTGTGCACAGTCATAGACAAACCCTGTTCAAGCATTTTCTTTGCCTTCACATTTTGGATGGGTTTTAATTGGGCTATCAAAAGTCTTGCTTACTATCAATATAGTTCAACATTCATAATCTTTTTTTTTTTTACATTGCATGAAGACATGCATAATAGAGAAAGAAGCGTTTACTGACAGACCCAAAATATTACATGGATGTGTGTCTACATTTAGAAGAAACTAGACAATAAAGGATTTACTTTGGCCATGCCATGCATGCAAATGCATTGGAGAAGTCAACGATGCTAGAAATGGTTCATGGGTCAAGAAGAAGGGGCAAGCAAGGAACTCACTGGTTTGATACTTCAAAGCTGATACAAAGATGAACAACCAACAACTGAAAGAAGCTGTGATTGACAGGGTAGCATGGAGAGCACTTGCCTATAAAGTCGCCAAGAGTCGGACAGCACTGAATAGTAAAAACTAACTAAGACAATAAAGGGTTATCATTTCAGAGATATTTCTTTACTTAAACAGAGAAACAGGATGCCCAAGAACAAAAAAGCAGTGAGAGTGGGATCAACTTCCAATTTCTTGCGGGCTTGACCATGGCTAATCACCCTGCAGCAGCCAGTAGTAGGACTGGTCTACCTAGCTTCTAGAGGGCCAGAGCAGGACTGGTTTACTGGTTCTCCGGGTGACAGAACAGTAGCACTGAAGTGACCACAAATTTGCCAGATTTCAATCCCACAAGAGTCATGTGTCCCGGATTTTGGACCCAGCCCATTTGAGGTACCTTGGTTCAAAAAAATGTTCCCTTATGATGCACTGTTTCACCCAGTTAAAGGTTACAAGCATGAGTTATACCTTTAACTGAGCTATTGAATAACCCACAACCGGTTGGATACAAACACCACAATAAATCAGACAACTTGCCTATAAACCACAATCACTAGAATTCACCCAGTGCGCTAAAGCCCAAGTCAACCAAACCAATTAGGGCTCAGCGCAAGGCATGAGCCAGATCACAATATATCACTTTAAAAATCCATTGCCACAACAAAAATTAAAAGAAATAATCAAGACAGAACTGCACATTACTCTTAAGAAATAAGCCTGAATTTAATACGATGGATTGTAAAACTAATTAATTCAAAACCCTGGCACTCCTGAAATCTGACTTACAAATGATTTTAATTTTTAATTTTTAATAATATTTAAATGTTTGAAATGCTAATGTTATTTCATTTGTGATTTTACAGTTAAAAGCTGTAAGATGTGTGTGTGTGTTTTTGAGTGTGTGTGAGTGTGTGTATGTGTGTGTGTGTGAAAGTCAAGCTTGAGATTATGACCTATGTTTCTTCCCACTTTCATTTCACAACTTTATTCTCAGCACAAAATAGACTACTAGAACAGTAGAGATATTATAAAACCATCTAGTTGGGACACTTTTCCCCATTTATTCTTAATACTTATAACATTTAATTAAAAGCCATAACATTAAAGGTACATACTTTGTTTCAATCTTAATAAGATGCGATCCAAACCTTTTGCAGGATATTCCGATATTAAAGCAACAAAACTTATAATGGATCCTTCTGCAATCTCAGAATTCTTCATCTTTAAGTCAATAAGTGTCATGATGTTTTTATACCAGCATCACTATCACTTCCCAGAATATAAATAGTTCCAAAAGAGGAAGGGCAAATTTCTGTTTTGATACTACCCCAATTATATCCTGTAGGTCAGCATTTACTACAGAGGAAGTATACACATTCAGTAAGACTAGTTAAAAAATAGGGGAACTCTAGAAGTACATCAATGAGGAAATTGATGTAGGATTAAAAACTCTATGTTTTCAAATCATTATATGCATTTTGAAAATCATTTCAACTACTAACATTTAAATTTAAATATGAAGAACCAGTAATATCTTAGCATCACATAAATCTGTTGATTCTGGATCAAAGTTTCTACAGATATATCATATTAAATAAAGTATGTCACAGTTATACTTACTAAAGATGTGGTGTAAATCAAACAAGTAAATTAAAAATAAACTTTATAATGCATCCAGATTGTTAATGCTGGGTAGTGTTATGTTTTCGTATTTGGTTTTCTACATCCATTTTTAAAAAGACCATCTGTCATAAACATTTATAACATACTCTTAACAATAAAAAAGGAATGCAAAAAAAGTGTCTGCAGTACATCTCATTCTGACTGCAGAATGAATAACTGAATGAATGATCAGGTTTCAGCAATTATTTAGGACTATATGAATGAATGATCGAATCAAAGAGGAATTTAAAGATCAGTTACCTTAATAACCTTTCCTTAATTATTCAAATGATGATAAAATTAGGAAGGTTTCATAATAGATTAGTTAAACTGGGGCAAGGACCCTATGGCCTCCAGATTTTTAGACTTCTATATCTCCAGATACCGAAGTCTCACTACCTCAGGTATTTTATCTGGAACTGATGAGAAACTGAAATCTACAGACATCTAGGTGGTTGCTGATCACCAAATATTTAACCCTCTATCCCAGTGGAAATCTGTTCACTGGTATGTTACTACCTACTAGATTTCTTGCACTTGATAGCTATCTAGCAGGAACTTGTCCAGGAAATTTCTGAGAATGGACATGATTAAATGGAAGAAGAAAAAACCTCACCCATCCATCCACATCTATCTATCCATCCATCTATCCATCTATCCATCTATCCATCTATCTATCTATCTATATCATCTATCTATATCTATCAATCTATTATCATCTATCTATCATCTATCTATCTATCTACCATCTATCTCTATCATCTATCTATCTATCATCTATCTATCATCTCTCATCTCTCATCTATCTATATCAACTATCTATATCTATCAATCTATTATCATCTATCATCTATCTATCTATCTACCATCTATCTCTATCATCTATCTATCTATCTATCTATCTATCTATCTATCTATCTATCTATCTATCTATCTATCTATCTATCTATCTATCTATCTATCTATCTATCTATCTATCTAATCTATCATCTCTCAAAAAAGAAAAAGGAAAAACAAAACTACAACATTGTCTCCTATGTGGGTGGAAACAACCCAGAACTTCGTGTGGAAATACTTAAAATAAAGAACACATGCCTCAAAAATTTAAAAAAGGTAAAATGAATACTTGAAGTGAGTAAATCTGATAAGTATTTTTACCAATTTGCCTTTTGATAAAGGAGTATTTAATGTTTGGATAAATTTACCAAAGCAGCTATTTGTGAGAGTGCTCATATTATTCTTAATAGCTTCTATTTAAATCAAAACAGTTATAGCTACACCACTAGTATTTTTTTCAGGAAAAATAGTTTAATAAAAAAGTACCTCCCTCCCAAAGAATATATTCAACTTTGTAAACTCACCTGTTTAAAAATTCTCCAATTTCTTCTGGAGATCTAAGAAGAAAATGAAACCTGCAAATTTAAATTCAGAATGTTAATTTATTGTAATTCATTGGTTTAAGGAAATGCATTATAAAAAAGGTAGACTACATAATATACATGGTGATAAATACCAGCAAGTATTTTGGAAGTCTTTCATCAATGTATAAGCTGATTAAGACACTGGGAATATTCCCTTACATACAAATTGTGTAGCTTCTTCTTGCGTAGCTTCTTCTCTGGCAACATTACATTGCTAACCAGAGCATACAAAACATTTGTTAGACCAATCCTTGAATACAGCTCACATTTCTGGAACCCGCACTGCATATCAGACATAAATACAATTGAAAGAGTCCAGAAATATTTCACAAGAAGACTCCTTCACTCCTCCGCTCACAACAAAATACCTTATTCCACCAGACTTGAAATACTGGGATTAGACAATTTACAACTACGTCGCCTCCGATCTGATCTAAATGTAGTTCATAAAATCATATACCAAAATGTCCTTCCTGTTAATGACTACTTCAGCTTCAACCGCAGCAATGCACGAGCACATAATAGATTCAAACTAAATGTAAACCGCTCCAAACTCAACTGCAGAAAATACGATTTCAGCAACAGAGTGATCAATGCCTGGAATGCACTACCTGACTCTGTGGTTTCTTCCCCAAACCCCAAAAACTTTAACCTTAGACTGTCTACAGTCGACCTCTCCCCATTTCTAAGAGGTCTATAAGGGGCGTGCATAAGCGCACCACTGTGCCTACCGTCCCTGTCCTACTGTCCTATTGTCCTCTTTTATCGTTACTTTTTACTTACATGTTTATACAAACTACTACTATCCTATACATGTTTGACAAATAAATAAATAAATAAATAAATAAAAATAAATACATACATAAAATTATCTCATTTAGTGTTCTGTAGTTTGGCATTACATTTAAAGCATTCTTCATGTGTTATCCTTAAGACTTTCTAGCGAACTTCCTTCTCTTTTCCCATATTAAATATACACTAACAAAGTATTTTTGAAATACAGAACAAGGATGGGTTATTTCCAGTCAAAGCCTCAACCACTAAGCTCAAACATGTTCCGATAACTATGTCATCTCTTGCTCATCACCCATGATTCAGCTACAGAACTGCTGGCTGTTCTCAGAATCACACACACAAGGTGGGATGGCCAGATTCATTTGCTGTCTTGTTGAGTAAAGCTTAACCGAAATCAAGAAAAACAAGGGTCCTCCAGACCGCTATAACTATAGTAACAACAAACCAGGGCACTTTCCAGGTAAAACTGATCTCCAATGTATAAAACATCCCAGCAGAAGTACATTAGCATTATACTGCCTGCCTGCCTGCCTCCTCCTCCTCCTCATTCCACCCAACTGCAAATGACTCAGGGTGGTTCACGGATAGACAACAATAAAAGGAATCAAACTATATAAGAATAAACAAGAATACAAGATGACAAACCAGAGAGGAGCAAAAACAAACCCACACAACTTAAAGGGGCTTTCAGTTACCCTCACCAAAGGCCCAAGCAAAAACTAGCTCTTAGAAAAACCAGCAGGATGGGGACCATTAGGATCTCATGGGAAACCTCATTCAGAGAAGGCTGGCATTGTGACAGACAAAGAGTGCTTCCAGGGCCCCCCAAAATGGTGTTGTTTAAGAGAGGGCATCTAGTGTAGGTCAAATCCATGCCTGGTTGAATCAGTTGGGCAGATATGATGTGGGATAAGCATCCTGAATCACACTCAGAAGCAAACTGGCAACGGCTCCAGCTCATAGGCAGGAGTCTTACATGGTTATGAGGCATGCTCATCATTGCCTGCCCTGCTGCATTCTGTACCAGAGTGGTCTTCCAGGGCAGTCCCCTGTACAGTGTATTGCGGCAGTCAAGCCATGACTTATTTATCTAGGAATAAAAATATTTTTGCCTTTGTATTTTAAAATACAAAGTTATTTTACATTCACTGAGAATAAGACAGTTGAAACAGGTTAAGTTTTATTTTTCTAACTGTTAGGTCCAAAACCAAGAATAACATGTGATTCTTCCAGGATCAGTTTCTATTAGAGTTTGTTGCAAAATCAAAACCAGAAGCACACACAGATGACTGATTCAGCTTGATTCAATAACTTCTTTATAAACATAACAACAGATGAATTTACAATACCATTAGCAGATTATTTCTTCAAGTAAACACAAGCAGGAGTTAGTTTCATTTCAGCAGAGAGGACAGAGAGGACAGAGAGCAGAGTGGGGACTGGAGCCACGCCCAGCCTTAAGCTTAAGTTCCAGTTTCAATTCTCTGCAGAGACTCAGAAGTGGTTAGCTCCTATTTGCTGACTCAGTTGCTATGCCTATTCATTGGCTGACCTTGTTACCATTGGCTCTCCCAGTTCATAAATTTCTTAACAGTTTCTCTATTGTTTTCATACCTATGAACAAACTTTTGTCAGACTAAGGATTCTACTCCACTATCAGCATATACTCTGTAAATATTAGGGAGGGGTTGTCTTCACCCTTCCTCTCACCAGTAATATACAGACTGAGTTGCTTCTTATTCCTCTGGAATACACCCCCTCCCTCCTGGAAATCCACCTCCTTTCTATATTCCATTACACTGACCTTCCAAAGATGGTAGAGAAATGTCTCAAATTCAGGGTCAACCTCCAATAAAGTCAATCCATTAGTTTTATAGACTTCCTCAATAATATTTTAATCATTTAAATACCACGGCAATTACTTGTTCTTCTAGATGATCCTAATCTGCATCTTATGTAATTTAATTTCTGACAGCATGCAAAGCTGTTCATAATAGTGACTATCAATTAGCAAAAGGTATGCTGAGTCTCCACCTTGTGGAGAAGTAATATTTTGCTTGGTATTCCTAGAACTCTCTGGAGCCAGACAGGTTAATTCCATGACCCTTCTTTGAGCTTAGAACAAACATGGAGCTACTTCACAACTGCCTTCTATTAGTTACCTATGAGGAGATATAACCCTGATGTTATAAACTCCATGCACCTAATGTTCTGTATTATATAATTTGGCAGAATTATTACATTTACCTATCCCATCTATATTCACTATAATATAATATAATATATATATAATATTATATTATATATTATATACCGGTATTATATATATATGTTATATTATATTATATTATATTATATTATATTATATTATATTATATTATATTATATTATATTATATTATATTATATTATATTATATTATATTATATTATATTATATTATATTATATTATATTATATTATATTATATTATATTATTATATTATATTATATTATATTATATTATATTATATTATATTATATTATATTATATTATATTATATATATATATTATATAATATAATAATCAAAACATCGCTATAGAGCACTGCACACCAAGACAACTAGACACAAGAACAGTTTTTCCCCGAATGCCATTACTCTGCTAAAAAAAAATTCCCTCACCACTGTCAAACTATTCACTAAGGCTGCATTACTATCACTATTATTTTTTCTCATCGTTCCTATCACACATCTCCTCCCACTTATGACTGTATGACTGTAACTTGTTGCTTGTATCCTTACGATTTATATTAATATTGATTGTTTCCTGATTGCTTATTTGTATCCTATGACAATCATTAAGTGTTGTACCTCATGATTCTTGACAAATGTATCTTTTCTTTTATGTACACTGAGAGCATATGCATCAAAGACAAATTCCTTGTGTGTCCAATCACACTTGTCCAATAAAGAATTCTATTCTATTCTATTCCTTATACCTTTCTTAAATTGACGTTCTTTTTATTAAATGCCCACTTTCAACCAGCAAAAGTCTTCCGACAAGTTCCCCCTCCCCCAAGCCAAATATAAACTATTGTTATTGTTGTCCAAGAATTACTTGAGCTACTTTTAAAAACTGTTTTTATACAAACAGCAATTCCTTATGTTATAACGAATTTCAATGTCCTTGTTTCAGAGGCATTTGACAGTGTATAGTATTAAGGTCAATCACAAAAGAAGGAAGATGCAAATTTCAAATTTGTTCAGGTATTTCAAAATTCAAGATGCATGTGATAGTTTTTAGTTCTTGGCCTAAAAAAATGATAAATCGCAACGGTGTAATACTTAAGTGACAGTGAGGTAGTGAACAAATCCACTTAACCATATTTTCTAAATGGCCAATTCAGAACCTGTAACACAGCAGTCAACTATGTATTCTGAGAAAAAAGCTCAGTGTACATGCCAAGTTTGAGCAATCATACTTTACAATCAATTTAACTCAGGGCAATACACAACTACTGCTGTGGAAGTTTCCTGCTGTGAAAGAAAATGAAGTCATTACTCCCCACCACCACCACCAAAATGGAGGGGGGAGATTGTAACAGCACAGTCAAAAACAACTTACAATATGACTAAGATAAAATATTCCAAAATAAAATGTCTCGGCCCCAAACAAATTTCCAATAATATTTTGTTTGTCCTCAATTGTTATCCTCTCTCTTCTTTTCAAAATGGCACATTAAACAGAAACAAAAGATGTCCATCAGGAAATATGGGTCAGCCAGCCTTTCTACCCTACTCTTACTGATCTTAATTTGCTGTAGGAATATTATATTAACTCCCATTGCAAATGGATGTTTTCAAGATGGAGCCTGGATACTCTAGCAATCAGAATGTTGATCTTCCATCTCTAATTCATTCAACATCTGATGATGAGTGAGACCTAGAATGTTAAACTTGTCTTAACATTCTCTTTACTCTGCAGATGAATGAACACTTCTTATATATACAGTAGAAGCTAGGCTAAGATATAATATATTTAAGCATTCTCCCTTAACCTTTCTGAATATCTCCACATGCAAATTGGATCACCTAAGAATGCACAATAAATATCTATCTTAATTCTTTTTTTTATATTAAGTAAAAGTTGGGGGGTTTTTTAACACTTGCTGATTTTTTATGGCTCAGAAGCCAAGGATGGGCCTGCTTAGTATTTGAATGGCAGTCTTCCAAAAATATTTGGCTTGTAGACTACACCGAGAAGTTTAAGACACCATATTGGAAGAAAGCAATGACAAACCATACCACAAAATCACCATGTTTGACCTAAGGGAGACTGAAAATTTAAGTTTGGATTCAATTTGTTTATTGTGATGAAGCTTTTTCTCTACCCAAACAGCAACTCCTATAGGATGGGTTACAGATATGTTAATGTAAAACTTAGCAACTTATCTCCCTCTCAATTTTAAACGAGAATGCTTTGGAATTCACATGGGATCACAGGATGTAGGCATCTTGGCAGCTGCATAAAAATGTGTTAAAAACAACAAAGTGTTTCTTTGACTCTGTGTTAATGTGATGTGCGGAATAGATTCCATTCAAGCCCTCCAGCTGTGTACTCACCAACAGTATACGATCAAACATAACAGCAACACAATAAAAACATATTAGTGGTCAATATTATTGAACCTTGGCAGTCATCTTATTTTTCAACTCAGTTAAAATTTCAGGATAAAATTTTCCAGGTTTGTTTTTTTAAAGGAAAGACCCTAGTTTTTATATATTCTTATATTTTTCTTCCCTTCTTGTACTTTCACTATAGAATAACTCCAATAGCATAGCTAGTAGAAAATTACATTTCAGATATACCTGATGTGTGACTGGAACTGACAACCATGCAGTTAATCTCTTGTCAGGATAATTAATAACATTTCCTGGAAATTAGCTCTCTACTCTGAATCAGGACAGGTTGCCCCTATGACTAAGATGTACAAGCTGGCAGGCAACGTAATCTTTGTAAGTCTTAACATAATTTCATGTAAGAATGAAATTGAAGAACTACTAAATTATGATACTTCATCATATGATTAGAAATAGAAATATTTCTATTTCTAATCATATGATGATTAGAAGAGCCGAGATGGCGCAGTGGTTAAATGCAGCACTGCAGGCTACTGCTACTGCTAGTTCAGCAGTTCAGCTGTTCAAATCTCACCGGCTCAAGGTTGACTCAGCCTTCCATCCTTCTGAGGTGGGTAAAATGAGGACCCAGATTATTGGGGACAATATGCTGAACTCTGTAAACCGCTTAGAGAGGGCTGTAAAGCACTATGAAGCGGTATATAAGTCTAAGTGCTATTGCTAAATATAATCATAGGGCTGGAAGGGGCCTTGGGGGGGGTCTTATAGTCCAATCTCCTGCCCAAGACAGGAATTCTTATTCCATCATAGATAAATGGTTGTCCAGTCTTTTCTTTAAAAAAATCTGTAGCGATGGAACAGTTAAAACTCTGTGTTCTTCCAAGAACTAAAGGCTACTCAGAATTATTAATCCACTGTTGATTGATCATCAAGTAAGCAGCATAAAAATTACTTTGAAGTTCAGGGGAATACCTGGACAAGCAAACTGAATGTTTATTGTTGTAAATAGCAGCTTTTTAAAAAATCAAGAAGCCCAATACTGAAGAAATGCTGAAATAATTGCATTTATCCTGGCCTACAACCATAATAAAATCTGAATCTAGTGCAGTATGCATGGTTCTCATATAAGCAGCATTATGCTGAAAACAGTCAAAGTTAATGATTTCATTATGAAATAAAAACTGTAAAAGGTATGTTTAAAACTCTATATATTACTATTAAAAACTGAAGACAAACCTCAGTGAAACAGATCCTGTATTTTAGGAACTCCTAAAATTAATTGTGCAGACTTTAACTGTGACATCTCTGGTCAAAACCTCAGCACCTCATCTTCTCAAGATAGACAGTGCTTTGATCTTATACAGAGGGGGGGGGATCACAAATGACACCACAGTTCCTTCTTTTCCTTTTATGGACAAAAAGCAGAAGCAAAGCAATTCAGTTCAGTAAAATGCTCATTTCAGGCATTCACTTAAAAAAATGTGCAAGTTGCAAGGCCAGTCTCCCTTTCTCCCTTGATGAAAATGGACACATCCCAAATGAATAAACAAACAAACAAACTTTTGTCTTCTCAAATATTTGGTGAGTTAGATGTTGTTTCTATAATGTATAGAATAAATGCAGATGTCCTACAGTACAATGTCTCCCTCTATCAACATGCTAAATG
Organism: Diadophis punctatus similis; assembly: GCA_023053685.1. NCBI lineage: Eukaryota > Metazoa > Chordata > Lepidosauria > Squamata > Dipsadidae > Diadophis > Diadophis punctatus. The sequence continues at coordinate 4,371,293 of JALIGW010000034.1, read as the reverse complement.
CTGCCTTTGGTTAAAAAAAAGTATCTTAACACAAATAGGGGGGAAAAGGCTGAAAAGCTAATTAAAAACGCATTATTAGTCAGCTTGTGCAAATATCAGGAATATTATACAGGCAATTTCCTCAGCGGCTTGAAGGATTTTGTTATGTCCTGGTTAGATGTCCTAATTTAGATCATATGCAATTGAATGTGACAGTATTCATATGGCACCAGAGAGGGCTTTTTCCTCTAGAGAAGAAAATATTTTTCTAATTATTTTACTTGATTTTAAAAAAAAAGAACTACACTCATCTAATTCTGCTGACTGCCGGCTGCCAGCAGTTCGGCAGTTTGAGTCTCACCACCTCAAGGTTGACTCAGTTTTCCATCCTTCCAAGCTCTGTAAAATGAGAACCTAGATTGTTGGTGGCAATATGCTGACTCTGTAAAACCGCTTAGAGGGCTGTAAAGCACTGTGAAACGTTATATAAGTCTAAATGCTATTGCTATCAGAGTTAAAAGGTTATGGTGGAACAGGCCATCACCCAGGCACTTGAAGAAGAAACAAGACCCAAAAAGCTTGATAACAAATAAAGAAGGAAAAATTGTGCACTGCAACTAACCCATATCTTTAGTCTCTGAATCAAACCAGTTCTATTGTGGCTGGACAAACTAGTTCTCCACAAAACAGATGATGGGGAAGAAATTCAAAATCTTATAGAAGTTTTCCTTAATCCAGTACTGTCAGATATATCAAAATAAAAGAGAATTAAAACATCCATCACCCTCCAACTGGCTTAGTGGTAATGAATAACATAATCCGGCACATCTGGAGGGAAATAGATTAGAAACGACTTCTAATTCTTAGGTAAAAAAAAAACCATAAGAGTTTTCATACAATGTTGAAACATTTACATACTATTGAACTGTATTCTTTACTTCTAGCAGATCAAAGAAGAAGTAATTGTGTTCTAGTTGCTTATGAGACAGTGACACAATTAAGGTCCTTTGGTCCAGAGCTGGCTACTTCTAAGGAATCATAACATTCTAAATGACTGCAGAAAGCAATTCAATGATACTGTAGCCAAAAACTGTCCCCTTTGGGTCACATTTTAATTGTGTACATGGGAATGGAGGTTTCTCAGGGACAATGGTCCCTCTAACGTTAGAAAATGACGTGCAGCAATTAGAAACTGCTGCGTGCCATTTTCTAGTCATGTGCGCGGGCGCGCAGTCGCACAGCCTCTGATATTAGAAAATGGTGCGCGACAGTTGAAAACTGTTCTCTAGTTATGTGCGCGGCCACGCAACTTGGAGAGAAAATTGCTCAGGGATGAAGTGCTCCTTCCTCACTCTTAAACCCCAAATTTCCCAGTACTAAAAGTCAACCATCTTGCCATTGACCTTTGCCACAATTTCAGAGTGTTTGTGGTTTACAAATAGGGTTGTTGGGAAGATCACATATGGTTCAGTTTCAGTCTTATATATCAGTCAGTTTCATAGCTAGCACAGATTCAAATGAGGGTTTCTAAACCAAACTCAACACTTTGCTTTCTCCAGTTTGCTTTGGACGCTGATGAGATAGAAAAACAAAAATATGTGGCTCCTGAGAAGAGGTCAGTTTAATGGGTCACTAATATGTAAATTTAGTCCAAGTGCTATAACATACTGTCACCAACTATTCAAGGCATTATTGTATATTTAGATTGAAATGATAAACAAATGCAAAACTATTAGCTTGATATTGATATTCATTCATTCAATTTCTATAGCCACCCATTTCAGTCAATGACTCTGGGCAGCTTACAATTCAAATTTTTTATTTATTTATATTTTACATTCCTAAATTGCCCATCTGTTGCAATACTAAAAATACTAAAAACATTTTAAAATGGTAAAAACACTAAAAACATCCAAATATATGTAGGAGCAAGATATTGGCCAGTTAGCAATATAGCCAGGAAATGGGGCCCTTGACATATTCAGCACCCCAGGTTGCTGAAGGCTTTATGAAGGCAAACGGGCTGGGGCCATTCTAATTACCAAAGATAAATTACATATTCAATATTGAATACGTACATACAACAGATACATATGTACACAGGAAAAGGAATTGAAATATCCAAGTTTGGAACATCAAGAGACCAAAATTTTAAGAAAAAAATATAAAATGTACTTATGACTGAAGACTACAGTTAATTCATCAGACAATCTTGTTCTATGTATTATGGACTCCTCAACAATGTTTTTAAAAAGATGGATATCAATTTTTTTGCGTTGGCATTGAGATTTCTCTGACTCGTATTATTTGGTCAGGTTTCTTTATGGCTCTTTTTTGTTTTCAAGTGATTACATCTGTTAACATAACCCTGAGAAAACCCACAGCAGTTAGTAAATGAGATGCTGAATTATACTCCAAAATATGCAGTTTTATGAAGAACTGGCTGTATTGAGTCTGAGAGTTGGCAAAGAAAATTATAAGTCAAAATGAATCAACACTTCACATATTAAAGAACGAATTCAAAATATGTGTTCCCTCTTGAACTTTAACATTTCTTAATATTATAAAAATGAGAAGATGAAACAGGATGTTTCTATGTGGCCTAGATTTAATAAAATGATAACAGAATCAAGCTAATTCTATATATATATATATATATATATATATATATATATATATATATATATATATATATATATATATATATATATATATATATATATATATATATATATATATATATATATATATATATATATATATATATATATAAAAGCCTAATACCACTAACTCATCACGAAATCGCCAGAACTGTAAAGCCTATAAACTTGAAACTTGCCACATATGTTCCTCTTGGCTTCTAGGTGCTCCCTAAGAAAGGATTTTTCAAAATGACTATCAGATCATTAGTATTTCTTATAGAGTATTATATTAATTAACACGTTCTGATGTTCTACTCCCCCTCCCCACCTGAAAAGAACTCTGTTCCAATTGCCAGTTGCCTTATATTAGCATGCTCTGATGCTACCCCTTCACTAAACCGGGTGTGGCCATGGCCAGCGTGTGACTCATCCGGCCTGTGGGCTGCGAGTTTAGACATTCTATTCCCCCTCCCCACATCTGAAAAGAACTCTGTTCCAACTGCCAGTTGCCTTATATTAACACACTCTGATGCTAAGGAGTTAAACATTCTACATAAATTTTCAAGCTTTAAGTGTCAATGTATCAAGCCCAATCAAGCCCAATCGTAACTACTCATTAATTTTCAAGCTTTAACTGTCAATTTCTCAAGCCTGATCACATAGTTTCGCAGTGAAGCACAGGTATCCAGCTACTAGTTAATATTATAAGAACCAGTTGGATGTAGTTGTTAAGGCACCAGAAGAGAGATGCTGAATTTTAGTCCTGTCTTAAGCACAAGGCCAGCTGGGTGACTTTGAACCAATCACTCTCTCTTAGCCTTGGGCAAAAGGCAATAGCAATCCACATCCAAAATGTTGCCAAAAAACTGCAGGGACTCATTATCAGGTAAAATTTCCCTCTGATTGTATTACTATTATTGTTTTTATCTTTATGGACTTTTAATAATTATGTATTTTTGTGCATAAAATGAATAACTATAGGTAGGTGTATAAACACAGAGAGTAAGTTCGATTCAGTTTGAGGTAGTTTTCAAACAGCCATCATTGTCATTCCCCAACTACTCAGAGCAATTTGATGGTGATCTATGATTGTCTTCACTTTTGCTGCCTTGAAATTAGCTCAGGAACCAGCAGGAAGGGTAAGGCAAGACTCCTTGTGTAAAGAAACACCTCAAAAATAATACAAATAAACCAAAACATCCCTCAGCAACAACAAGCTGATCTAGAAATAAACCAGCTCAGCTTTCCAAAGCTACTGACACCATGGGAACAATAAGTTTGGAGTTGCTTTTGAAGTGGTACAGAATCTGTCTGTAGAAGTGGCTTCAGTACTGGATAAAGATGCAGATGAGGTACTTATAGTTACCCAAAACAAATCTTAAACAACCTAAACTTGCTAATGTATGAAAAAAATAAGAAACTGTTCATTTAACTGCTATTTTGTATTTGTTTGAATTATGCTATATAATTTAGAAATCTTATTTTATGTAATTTTCTAAGTCTACTATAAATTTCACCCCATCTGGAATTGTCTACTAACTTTAATGAAATTGTACTTCCCATGACTGGCATAATGCCATAACAACATTTTTCAGATTTTCTTCTTGTTATTACTTACAGTTTAGGACAGAATACAGCAAACTTAAGATATCCTTAACAAACACATCCAGTAGTTTTTGTGCCACATTTCCCCTTATATAAAGGAACAAAACAAAATTCTTACAACTGCCAAGCATAGATCTATAGTAATTCTTTTTCATTCTGATTTCTTTCACTCTGATTTCTTTTCTTCCACCTCCAGTTTTTTCTCAAATTTGAGAATCATCCACAAAATGGCCATTTCCACATTCAGAATCTCTGATCTCCCTTGCACCCTTCTCAAATTCTCTCAATCAGTCATAACAATCAAATCAATCAAGTTTATATTCTTTGCCATGTGTGAATGGTTTACACTTAAACCATGTTCAAAGCAGATCTTTTTCAATGCCTTTACTTATTACCATTTTCAACATAATCACTTTTTCTGTACTTTTGTCTCAATCCTAGTCATCTATTTCTGTCATTTAGTAGAATAATTTTCCCAGATATTATTCAGTCAAACACTTGTAAAATATATCCGCAAAGTCATATCTAGTTATTTCATAATCAGCCTTCATTGAAATGTGGTGCAGTGGTTAGAATGCAGTATTGCAGGCTAACTCTATCCACAGCTTAGAATTCGATCTTGACCAGCTCAAGATTGACTCAGGCTTCCATCTTTCTGAGGTCAGTAAAATGAGGACCCAGATTGTTGGGGGCAATATGCAGATGTTGTAAACTGCTTTGAGACGGCTGTAAAGCACTATGAAGCGGTATATAAGTCTTATTGCTATTGATTCCTGCTTTCAAATACACCATTACAGCCTAGGTTACTCCAAGTTCATTTGCTGATGTGTATTTCAGATCTATTATTCATAATTAAAATTACATTTCCACTTCTAGGCATGCATTCATTAACTATATCCCACAAAATCAAACCATCTTTCTTCAATTCCATTACATATTTCCCTTTTTTCTTAGTTTCACAGGCACCAAGAAATCAATTTTTCTTTCTTTCGCTTTATATCATATAGTAATTCATAATCATTAAATTGTCCTTACATTCTGAATTGCAAACATCTATAGCTGCAGTCATCCTGAGATAGGCCATAGAGACTGACCTTCACCCACCATACAACATGGTTTTAATCAACTGCAACTTTCACCTAATGCTTTTTAATAAGATAAATAAAATAGAGACTAGATGCAAGAATCATATAGGCTATGATAAAACCATTTTTAAATCAAAAAAGTATCAAAAATAATAAAGGTTAATGCAGTTTATTATTTCAGTCATTCTTATAAAAAAAACAGAGTCACTAGCACAATAGAACAAAGTCACAGAACTAATGCATTAATTAAAAACATTCCAAAATAAAAGCATAAAGCAGTGAGATAGAGGAGTATACATTCCTCAAGACATAATGTTTCAACAGAATCACACAGAGAAGGTTCATCTGTTAATGTACAAGTTTTGCTGGAAACTGGACAATAAAGAGAAAGTTAATCCAACCTACACACTAGATAAATAAATAAGAGAGAGATAACATGGAAGCCATAAACTGTTAGAAGGCATTCCCAGGGACAGGACTAACAGCTAGTTATCACAGATTCCTAATCAACATACCCAAAACTCAGTTAAGGTAAAGGTAAAGATTTCCCCTTTCTAGTTGGGTCCGATTCTAGGGGGCGGTGCTCATTTCTGTTTCTCAGCGGAGGGAGCCAAAATTGACCAAAGATTTTTCCAGCATGACTATACACCGAGGAGCATGGAACACTGTTATCTTCTCACTGAAGTGGTACCTATTTATCTACTTGCATTTGCATGCTTTCGAACTGCTGGGTGAGCAGGAGCTGGGATAAGTAACATGAGTCCCCCCCCTGGTTGCATGGTGCTTGGGTCTCGAACTCGGTCTTCCAGCTTTTCAGCTGACAAGCTCAACATCTTTAACCGCCGAGCTAGTAACAGAGTTGGAAGGGACTTTGGAGGTCTTCTAGTCCAACCCCCTGTTCAAGCAGGAAACCCTATACCATTTCAAACAAATGGTCATCCAATCTCTTCTTAAAAACCTCCAGTGTTGGAGCACCCACAACTTCTGGACGCAAGTTGTTCCACTGATTAATTGTTCAGTTTGTCAGGGAATTTCTCCTTAGTTCCAGGTTGCTTCTCTCCTTGATTAGTTTCCACCCATTGCTTCTTGTCCTGCCCTCGGGTGCTTTGGAGACTATGTTTACCCCCACCCCTTTTCTCTGTGGCACCCCCTTAGATATTGGAACACTGGTATCATGTCACCTCTATTCCTTCTTTTCATTAAATTAGACATACCCAATTTCTGTAACTGTTCTTCATATGTTTTTAGCTCCAAGTTTCCTAATCATCTTTGTTGCTCTTTTTTTGCATTCTTTCCAGAGTCTACATCTTTTTTATATCATGGAGACCAAAACTGGATTCAATATTTTAATTTTAGTCTTACCAAGGCATTATAAAGTGGTACTAGCACTTCATGTGATCTTGATTCTACCCCTCTGTTAATGCAGCACTGACCTTTTTTTTGGCAGTGATTGTCCATTAGGACTCCGATCTCTCTCACAGTTACTGCTATTGAGCCAGGTATCACCTATTCTCTACCTGTCCATTTGGTTTTTCTTGCCTAAATGCAAAACCTTACTTTTCTCATCCCTGAATTTCATTTTGTTAGATAGGGCCCAGTGTTCAAGTCTGTTGAGATCCTCCTGCATCTTGAGCCTATCTTCTGGAGTGTTGGCTATTCCTGCTGGTATGGCCTGCAAATATTATGAGTTCTCCTTTTATCTCATCTAAAATCTAAATCATTTAACTCTACCCTTTAATGACTTGCTATACAGGGAAGTCCACTATGCCTACTTCCCTCCTGAACTATGGCCATTGAACATGAAAAGTAAAATATAATAACTTTTGCATAGGTTTACCAATTGATTCATGTAAGATCACTTACATGAGCAAAAACCTGTACTTTAAGTCTGTCAGTACAAGAGATCTATTACTAGAGAGCCAGTTTCATGTTCTTGTTAAGGCATCAGACTAGAAATTAGCAAATTGTGAGTTCTAGTCACAACTTGGACACAAAGCCAGTTGGCTTGATCTTCGGCCATTGCCTCAGTCCTAGGAAGGAGGCAATGGCAAACCACTTCTGAAAAACTTTGCAGGGACTTGTTCAGGCAATCTCTAAGAATCAGACACAATTGAATGGAAGAAAAAATAAATTACCGTACGAACCCTAAGTTAGCTCCATCTCTGCTTGTGGCTAGCCAAGTTGCCTGCAAAATGGCCAAATCTTAGCTCTCACAGTCAGACTTCCCCACAAGTTTCACTTCAATTCCTTTCATACATGCATGAATGCTGGAAAATATTCTTTTTTGCAACAAAAACCACAACTGTAATGCCAAAAGGAACATATTCTAAGAATTTCAGAAAAATGAATGTCCTCAGAAATTAAGACAACACTAATCCAATACAGGTAGTCCTCGATTTACAACAGTTCATTTAGTGTCCATTCGAAGCTTCAATGGCACTGAAAAAAGTGACTTATGCCCATTTTTCATACTTACGACCATTGTAGCATTCCCATGGTCACGTGATTAAAATTCAGATGCTTGGCAACTAATTCGTTTTTATGACGGTTGCAGTATCCTGGGGTCATGTGAACACTTTTTGTGATATTTATTTATTTATTTATTTATTTATTTATTTATTTATTTATTTATTTATTTATTTATTATTTATTTGTTTATTTATTTATTTATTTATTTATTTGTGAGATTTATATACCGCCTCATAGTGCAAGCACTCTCTAAGCAGTTTACACCATTAAGCAATTTTGTTAAGCATTTTTTAAAGCAATTTTTAAAATATATATAGTAAAATGAGGACCCAGATTGTTGGGGGATATATATATATCCCCCAACAATCTGGGTCCTCATTTTACTATATATATTAAATATATATATAGAAATGTCAGAAAGAGCCGAGGTGGCGCAGCAGTTAGAGTGCAGTACTGCAGGCCATTTTAGCTGACTGTGATCAGCAGTTCAGCTGTTCAAATCTCACCGGCTCAAGGTTGACTCAGCCTTCCATCCTTCTGAGGTAGGTAAAATGAGGACCTACCTCAGAAGGGTAAAATATATATACTGTATATATAGCCCCCAACAATCTGGGTCCTCATTTTACCTACCTCAGAAGGATGGAAGGCTGAGTCAACCTTGAGCCGGTGAGATTTGAACAGCTGAACTGCTGATCACAGTCAGCTAAAGTGGCCTGCAGTACTGCACTCTAACTGCTGCACCACCTCGGCTCTTTCTGACAATCAAAGTCAATGGGGAAGCCAGATTTACTTAACAACCATGATACTAACTTAGCAATTACAGCGATTCACTTAACTGCAGTAAGAAAGGTCATAAAATGAGGCAAAATTCACTTAACAAATGTCTTGCTTAGCAACAGAAATTTTGGGCTCAATTGAGGTCATAAATTGAGGACTGCCTGTATTGCTATTGGAGATTATGGGTAGCAAAGAATCCGAGAGAGATTCTAACCAGGCTCAAAAATGAGACAACATCTAAGTGCTCAGAAAAGAACTTTCAAAATAAGAAACAAAATGTTATTATGTCCAGAGAGGAAGCAGCTCTCTGGCTCTTCAACAGGAACATAATGATCTATGAAAGATTTACACTATAAAATGAAGCACTATTAGGATTTACAATGTAGAATGAAGAACGTTTTAGAGGGTGCCAAAAATAGCTAGGAGTTTGAACAAAAGAAGTTGGTAAAGAAAATCAGGGAGTCATTCAACAGATCTATGCCGATAAAGATTCCTATTATGTATATTTAAATGTTAACAAAATTCTGGTTTTGGCATTAAATAGATTTAAAAGCATCGGTGTCCTTGCTTACTGTATATCACTGATGCTGCATTCTGGGGTATTCCACTACAACCTCTCTCTCTATTGCAACAGTGGAAAGCATAATGGTTGATTCCTCAGCTTTGCTTTCAAGAATCAAGAGATCATCTACATCTAATTGGTAACAGTTGTAAAACACATTTTTAAAGAATACAAAACTGAAATAAGCCCTTTGTAGTAAGCTATAAAACGACTGTTGAAAACACAAAGATTCTTCTTGCTCTGGCAGAGCAATTCCAAAAATAACTGCTAATTCCTTATAGGTAGTCATCACTTCACCACCATTCATTCAGTGAGTATTCGAAGTTACCACAGCGTTGAGCAAATAGTACTGTCAGAAGAATAATTTGGGGTTCCAACTTGAGCCGGGGCTGTGCAAGAATAAATAAAAATGAGATCTAGACAGCTGTGAGAAAATAAGAAATATTTATTTCTAAAAGCAAAAGAGTTTGCATTTAGTGGCAGGCTGCAGAGAAATGGGGTACAGCAGATTTTTATAGGGGGTACTTGTCTGGGTGTTATATGCTGATTCTAGAGTGACACTTGAGGAGGGCACGTATCTGTGTGTGTGTGTGTGTGTGTGTGTGTGTGTGTGTGTGTGTGTGTGTGTGTGTGTGTATGTTTATTCTTGTGAACATGCAGTTCCTCTAGGCCAGGAATCCCCAACCCCCCCCCCGGTCCATGGACTGGCACCGGGCCACGACATGCTATAAATCGGGCCGTGCAAACAAGCAAAGCCTCATCCACAGGATGCAGGCAGCACCCTAAGCCCTGACCAATCCGGGCCGCAGAAAAACCTCTCTCTACGGAACCAGTGTCCCTGGTGTCCAAAAGGTTGGGGGCCGCTGCTCTAGGAGACCTAATTTAATTAACTCTGTTTCTGTTTACAGACCTTATCCATTAATATGTGGATTAGGTCTGGGTTAATTATTTGAGAAAGTTTGCTAATTTTAGTTGATTAACCTACTTTCAGCTTGACTATTAATTATCTAGTGGAGACACACTAATTCTCATTGTGAATTCTGTTAATATTTTAAGGGGAAGGTGGAAACCATATAAAGAATGAAATATATTTGGATATAAAACTTCCCACAGCACTTACAAGCAGCCTTCCAAGTTACAGCTGTTTCAGCAGCCTCTAGGTCAAGTGATCAAAATCTGGATGCTTGGCAGACATCTTGCTTTTATGATCACAGCATGTGCTTCAACTTCCCCAATTGTCATCTTCCCATCTCTACCCGTTTGGATGCCCTGCACTCTGCCACCTACCCCTGCTTCCCCGGATGAACTTCGCCCCAAAGGCCTTGCAAAGAGCCGGCGGCTGCCTTGGCCACGTGCACTTTGTCAGCAGCGGGGGAGGGGGGGAGATGTTCAACTGGGCTGGAGGCAACAAAGGTAGGCTGTGGAATGAGGGGAGGGTAGATGGAGATGGCAAAGGCCTCACAAAGAGCCAGTAGCTGCCTCGGCCAGGCATGCCTCTTCAGCTGTGGAAGATGGTGAAGGTCAGCTGGGATGGTAGGGGGCAGCAAAGATAGGTGGTAGAGATGAGGTGAGATATTATAGCCGGGAGGATAATAAATGAAGTTGAAGCAGTGATGAGAGTGGCAGGACAGAATCATGAGGTCTTTGCCTAACAATGGAACAACCTTACCTAACGACTGCAACCGGAACTACCAGAACTGACTTCACTAAGTAGTGTGGGTCACGTAATGCTTTGCCTAAAGACCACTTCACTGAATTGCAGAAATCTAGGTCCCAATGAGGGCCATTAAACAAGTCTAATAACTATCTGTATTTGAAAATGATTTGAAGCCACAGTACTGGATCAACAGCTTCATCGCGCAGCGTATAATACAATTATGTCAAAGTCCATTCATTATAGCTGTAATACAAACTTAATGTTTACACACATTAAATAGTATAATAAAATTGTACCCTTATCTGAAGACACACTAGAGGAGTGGACTTCAGCTCCCAGAATTTTCAAGGACGACCATGCTGACTGGGAAATTAAGGTCACACACCTAAAGGCAGAAAACATTAAATCCACATTATTGCTTTAATTTATTTTAACAATAGCACACACTTTTTCTAAATTAAACTAATAAAATCATGAATAAAATACCTCAAAATCTCTTCTACAGTGGAAATATTTTTTTTGCTTGCCTCAGAAGTAGACAAGCTGATGTTTTCCAAATATTTTGGATGTTAAATCGAATCAAATCCAACCAGCCAGTCCCACACAAAGAGTTATGGAAACAGTAGCCTAAAACATCTAGAATGCACAGTCACATATCCTTGGTTACTGTTAATTTACAACAGGGCAGTACAAATCCTTCCAAAGAAACTGTGTACAAAGCACCTCTCTTTGAATCAATAAAGGACCTATATGTTTTTCCAGGCTTCGTAGTGATGTCAAACACTCTTTCTAGCTGTATTTGCATGAATGTGCACGCACAGCCACTTTGCTCCGCATGCAGGTGCATGGAGAGTCAGCTGGGAGCAGCTTACAAAAATAGCTGCACTGGCGTGGAAAAAGACATGACTGTTTCATTTGTTCAAAGAGGGTAGCTTCAAACATGTTCCTGCATGTTGCAAGGCTTCTATTTCAAAGGATCTGCAGTCCTATTTTATAAAATGGCTTTAAAAAAGACCCAACGAAAACAAACAAAGGCAACTTGTCTTTTCTTATGGGTATTCCGAGCACTTGATGATGTTTAAAGTTATCTGCTGCTTGATTTCCAGCTTGTCAATATAATTTCCGCACTACATCACAAATGTGACTGCATAATATATCATGTAAGAATCGGAGATTCTGTTCATTGCATATTCATTCCTATACATCTATTGGGAATAATTTACCATTTTTACCATTATCAGATATTTAATATTTTTTTCTTTATTAAGCTCACTCTACAATCCCAAACAGTGAGTGCTACTAATAGACCTCATAGACTCTAGAGCAGAGGTCTTCAAACTTGGCAACTTAAAGACTTGTGGACTTCAACTCCCAGAATTCTCCAGCCAGCTGCTGGAGAATTCTGGGAATTGAAGTCCACAAGTCTTAAAGTTGCCAAGTTTGGGGACCCCTGCTCTAGAGGTTCATAGAGGCTCCTATATGAATCCTGACTGAGTTGGTGGCTTTGTGTACATATTATACTAAGCCATGTGATTTGTTCTGGGCTTACACAATGTGTGAACTCACTACTATAGTTTTAATAGTATATACAGACCAAGTCACTATGGCTCGTTTAGCAAACCATGTAAAAAAGTGGTTCTTCATTGTGCAATCCAAACACAAGTGAAATGAAACAGGTACTTCTCCAAATCTCAGGCAGCTATTGTAAAGACACATACCTAGAAATAAACAAGATTGTACTCAAGAGGATATGTTTTTGAGTAGACAACATTGTGCAATTAGTTTCTTAGTTATTGCACTACATCAGATTAAGTATTATTTATTTGTTTTTCATCCCATCTTTATTGTTGTTTATAAATAACTCAAGGCAGAGAATGTACCTAGAACTCCTTTCTCCTCCTCCTCCTCCTATTTTCCCCACAAGAACAACCCTGTGAGATGTTTTAGAAAAGATGGATTTTTGTAATGGCATCTGGAAATGATATTGGGGAAATAGTCAGACAAGAGAGGCAGGAGCCCCCAGTGGTTTAAAAGTTGGAGAAACAAAATGGAAGAATAACAACATACTGAATGATGAGGAAATTATAAGAAATTTTTTTGACTGCGCTGAGATGGATAAGATGACGAAAGAATTACAAGACAAGGAGGAATCAGATTATTATTTAACATGGAATAGATTTTATGAATGCTTAGAGAACAGGGATAATGGAGTATAGAATGTGTAAATACCAATTATTAAATTTATATAAATGTAAGTAATAAAACAAAATAGACCAGAAAATAAATGTGTATATATAGAAGAGCATATAGTAATCATGAATATAGAAAAGAAGATAAATATGTATAATATATGTGTATGAAATTTGGTGAACTGATCTTCAGCTATATCTAAGATAGGAACTAAGATTCCTAATATTATATGTTTGTTATGTTATGTTTTTGTGTATAATAATTAAAAAAAAGTTGGAGAAAGAAACTTAAGAAGGACCCATCCTTCCAATGGATCGAGCAGTTAAAGGTGGCAATGGAAAATGTTGCACTTTTAGACTTACAAGATTCTATTAAAATAGCTTTACAATAAAGTAGATTTAGCTCATCTAGTCAAAGTTTTGCTCTAATTTACCCGGGAGGGCTGATATCAGTCTTGTCAGTTTATTACTCTCTTCCAAACAGAAGAATTTCAAGAATGGCCTCTGATCAGTGGTGGGTTCCTACCGGTGTGGTGCAGTGTGCCGTTCCAGTAGGGAGATTGCGCAATTTCAACCACCCTTCATCAGCATCTCAGCTCACATTCGTCCCCACCCCCCCAAAACAAGAAGGAATTTTGTTTTGGATTCTGAATCTGAAGGAGCCAAAAACAAGGAGCCAATCTGAAGCAGCCAATCTGAGGAAAAGGAGGGACCTCAAATGCATAGAGTTCATGACTACAAAAAACTGAAGAAAGTAACAATTAGAAACCTTTACCTGTTCCTGCTTATCTCAGACCTACTAGACCAGCTACATCTTGGAGATGAGTGCAGTTTATTTATTTATTTATTTATTTATTTATTTATTTATTTATTTATTTATTTATTTATTTATTTATTTATTATTTATTTATTTATTTGTTTGTTTGTTTGTTTATTTATTTGGAGGTTCTTCTATGCCGCCCTACTCCCTGAGGAATCAGGGCGGCGTACAACATTTTAATAAAACAACCAACCAAATCATTAAAAACAATTTAAAAACAATTAATACATCTATATCACACAAACATACATGGGGGAGAACATCCGATGTAATAGTCTCTCAAAATTACCCCGCCTGCAGGAAGAGCCATGTCTTAATGGCTTTTCGGAAGGCCAGCAGGGTGGGGATAATCCGGATCTCCGGGGGGAGTTGGTTCCAGAGGACTGGGGCCCCTACAGAGAAGGCCCTCCCCCTAGGCCCCACCAGTCGACATTGTTTGGCTGACGGGACCTGGAGGAGGCCCACTCTGTGGGACCTCACCGGTCGAAGGGAAGTATGTGGGAGGATGCGGTCCCGGAGGTAACCTGGTCCTAAGCCATGTAGGGCTTTAAAGTTATATTCCAAGCAGAGAAGGAGGGAGAGGGGATTTATTTCCATGTGCGTTTTACTTGAGAGCAGTCAACCCAACAGAAAGGAATTATTACATTTTCAATAAAGAGATGCTGGCAATAAAATAAGTCCCTTTTAGCAATGGAGACACCTGCTGGGATAGAGCAGCCCACTTATCCATTTAGATGAGGGGTTTCAAACTTGCGGCCCGCAGGCCGGATGCATCACATACTGCCCCCCCCACCCCCGGTTTAGTAAAAGGGGGAAAAGTCGCGATACGTCACGTGATGACGTGACATCACAAGTTTGACACCCGTGATTTAGACCTACAAATTTAGAGGTGCTGCAAAACACCCAAACTCTCATGCTCCAACAGATCAGGTGAATACAATTTTTCTTTCACTTTGACTTTTACATCTCTTTTACATGTGGGCTTTGGTTGCCACATTGTCCGTGAGGAGGAGGATGTGGTGTCCCGACACCCCCTGCTGGAACTCCCTGAGAGCCAAACGGGCCGCTCTGAGCTCCAGCCAGTTTATGTTGTGCCAGAGCTCCTGATGTGTCCATCGCCCTGGCCCACCTGGGACCCAAAGTGGGTCCCCCAGCCAAAGAGGCTGGCATCTGATGTAATTGTCAGTCTGTCCGGTTCCCTGTACAAACAGCCTAGTGTGATGGCTCGGGACCTCCACCATCGGAACAACCGAAGCACCCCCGGTGGTACTCGAACCCTTGTCGACAAGGTGCTGCTGCCCGCCCTCTGGAAGGGAAGCAAAAACCATTGGAGGAGTCTGGCGTGGAACCTAGCCCAAGGCACTATGGCAATACAAGAAATCATTTTCCCCAAGAGCTGGGACAGCAGCACCAATGGTACTATTCTTTCCGTCCAAATCTGGCCTGTCAAGGCCTTGATGCTGTCCTGGCGTTCCTGAGACAAAAAGACCTGTCCAGACACTGTATCTATGAGCGCCCCTAAGTGTAAGAGCCTTGTCGTGGGTATCAAATGACATTTGTCCAGGTTGACCGAGAACCCGTGATTGATCCAATGGAGAATATTTAATTGCTCATAACAATCTAAATCTCTAAGATTTGAAAAGCAGAACTGCAACTGCAATAAAGAACAAGTTCAAATACACTGATTACCCCTATTTTAATATGTACCATCATTTTCAGCTCCAAGAGACATAGATTTTTTCCATGAATTTGAAATTAAGGTATTACATTATTTAATAGTATACCCAGTATGAGTAATACAATATCATTTACTACAGGCTAGAAAGTGCATGGCTACTATTGGGTCAAATTAAAAGAAACTACCATTTTAAAACTGGGTCAACAGGAAGTTAAGAAAACAAATGTCTGGAAGACAGAAACCAAAGAAATATGAAAAACACTGAAATAGAAAAATATAACCGCAAACATATAACCAAAATTCTGTGTTACTTTCTCTATAACAAACCAATATTTCCTGTATGTAGTACAGTAATTCTGGTAATTGAATATTTTGCAATGAATTGAAGTTGAAAATGATAGCATCACTATTTTTTAAGGTTATCTCATTCATATTAAAAGGCATTAGTAAAGTCACTTGATATGTTTTGTAATAATCTTTGGCTAATAAAATTGTGATTCTGGAAGCATGCCTATTTGCAAAGAATTTATATATTCTCTACATTTGGGAGTAAAAAATATATATTCAAACTCTGCTTGACTTTGGAACAACTATTGCCATTATGCCAAGTTATGGTCCACCAATACTGTTCAACACCAATTCCCATTGGAACTAGTCCGACTACTCAGTGATGAAAGATGATAGATACTTCAGTCCGATAATATCTGGGGGTCTGACATTTGTTCAACTGCCTATGGCCGTGGTGGCGAACCTATGGCACGCGTGCCAGAGGTGGCACGCGGAGCCATAGAAGCCGGCACGCGAGGGTTGCCCACCGGCAAACCGGAAGTGCGAAAAAACGCACTTCCTGTTTGCCGGTGTGCTGTTTTTTGCACTCCGGAGGGTTCAGGGAAGCTCCCTGAAGCTCCGGAATGCAAAAAACTACAAAACGGACAAACCGGAAGTGCACTTTTCCGCACTTCCAGTTTGTCCGTTTTGTAGTTTTTTGCATTCCGGAGCTTCAGGGAGCTTCCCTGAACCCTCCGGAGTGCAAAAAACAGCATACCGGCAAACCGGAAGTGCGTTTTTTCGCACTTCCGGTTTGCCGGTTTCGTCGTCCCAGGCTCCGGTAAGCCTTTGCGCGGGGGTGGGGGGGTGCGCATGCGCAGGGGGCAGCATGGGGGGGTGTTGTGCGCATGCGTGGGGGGAGAGGGAATGGGTGTGGGCATGCAAGCGCGCGCGAGCGCGGCCCCCCCCCTTTTGGCACGCGAGCCGAAAAAGGTTCGCCACCACTGGCCTATGGCAAACCAACAAGCTTCCAATTGTAATTATAGCATGTTATGATATATTCCAAAAGTTAACTAAGGTGAGACACCTGTGGAGAATTGAATTTTATAAAGCCAGAAGAAAAGAAAACAGTTAAGTAAACTGGTTACAGTCAATTCTAAAATTATACCTAAGTAATAAAAGTATACTGTATGTACTAGAGCTTAGAACAAATTATCTTTCATGTTAATGCAGATTGGATGAGAAGTACCTATTTAGCAACTATAAATTACTACTATCCAAACCAAAATGCAATCCCAAATACGAAAGGTGCCATACTAAAATATAAACACTAGACTCCAATAAAACACCAGCAGTGTTCCCTGATAGTTAGTTACTTATACATGCATTTGTGTGCTTCAGGGCCCTTCATTTTCTTACATGCAACAAATATGCTCTGATGCAACGTGTTATTCTCTGAATTAAAAATAATAAACAGGATAATCCCTGTGTTGTGTCACATTGGTACAGTTAGCATGTGGAGCAGTACTATAGGAAATGAAACAATATAATCCTGAGATTTATCGATAAAGCAATGAACTCAGGAAATTTGTCAATTCTGTAATTCAGCTTTGAAATATACAAATATAACAAATCAGAACATCAGTCATATTGGAACTACTTTCTCATTCCATCACTTGACACCATATATCCTTGGAAGCAATAACTAACATTCCTTCTTCAAGATTCTTCAATGAATAGGCATGTAGATGCCCATTTATTGAGATGCCCATTCATTAAGATGTGGCTCCAAGACAGCCACATCTTAAGCCACAGAGAGTTTTATAGACAATAACAAGCACCGTGAATTGCATCCATAAGCCTATTGGTAACCAGCCCAGCACAGTAGAGATACAGAAGTCCTCCGCTTATGACCACGACTGAGCCCAAAATTTATGTTGCTAAGTGAGACATTTGTTAACTGAGTTTTGCCCCATTTTACAACCTTTATTGCCACAGTTGTTAAGTGAATCACTGCACTTGTTAAATTAGTAACATGGTTGTTAAGAGAATCTGGCTTCCTCATGGACTTTGCTTGTCAGAAGGTTGCAAAAGGGGATCACATGACCCTGGGACACTGCAACCGTCATAAATATGAGTCAGTTGCCAATCATTTGAATTTTGATCCCATAACCATGGGGATGCTGTAACGGTTGTAAGTATGAAAAACAGTCGTAAGTCACTTTTTCGGTGAGGTTGTAACTTTGAACGGTCACTAAACAAACTGTTGTAAGTTGAGGACTACTTGTATTACATGGGCAAAACTAGCTGAACCCATTACTACCTAGGCTGCTACTTTCTGTATCAGTTTTCAAATGATCTTCAAGGATACAAACAACTACAGTGAAATGCAGTAATGTTGGTGTGAGTCAAGAACATGAGTGAAGGTCCTTATAACCTCCCATTTCAGAAACAGCCACAACTGAATTGTACAAAGTCCCTTCAGGCTACCTACATCCTTTACCTATTTTTGAGCACAAGCTGAAAACCCAAGAGGAGCTTCATCCTGAGGATCTGCCCACTTAGGGCAGCATAATTCCATGTAGAGTATTATTCTGAATGCCAAATATCTGGATTAATTTCAAGCAACTTGTAATACAGACTATACCCTGCAATATAGATACTGAACATTCATTCATTCATTCATTCAATTCAATTCATTCATTCATTCAATATTCCGCTTTACTGTTTTTATACATAATTCAAGGCAACAAACATACATAATATTCCTTTCTCCTCCTATTTAGATCATGATCATAATTTAAAATTGCCTAAATGCAAAACAGTACCAAATTATAGAATAGTAATGTTCTGCTTCGTAGTGCTTTATAGTCCTCTCTAAGCAGTTTACAGAGTTCAGCATATTGCCCTCAACAATCTGGCTCCTCATTTTACTGACCTTGGAAGGATGGAAGGCTGAGTCAACCTTGAGTTGGTCAGGATCGAACTTCTGGCAATGAAAGGCAGAGTCAACCTGCAATACTGCATTCTAACCACTGTGCTACCACGCAAATACAATATATCCTCATGAATAAGCCAAGGCTTTTAACTTTCAAAATACACCCCCAAAATTGGGTTCAGCTTGTCCATAGAGGGACTTCTCTGTGAGTATATACAGTAGTTTTAAAATACCCATATATAATTGTGTTAAAATACCCATATATAATTGTGTTAAAATACCCATATATAATTGTGTTAAAATACCCATAATTGTGTATAAGCCGACCCTCCCATTTTAAACAAAAAATAGCATGAAAAATGTGTCACCTGTGGATAAACTGAAAAATAAAACATGCAAAAAGTTTGAGGGGTCAAGTTATTCAGAGATTGCACATTTTCCATGATATTTGGGTTAAAAATTTGAGGGTTGGCTTAGCAGCAGATGGGCTTGTATGTGAATACACACAGGTACAGAAATTTTATGTTTACTTTCTTGCCGTTCGCAAAGAAAGCATGAACCAAATTTATGTACTAATACAGAAACTTGAATCATACCACTTAAAGATATGATGCACTAACACAACAGAGGAGAAAAATAAGCTTGCCCTTGTGTTGGTAAGATGTTGCTTACTTCAAGATATAATCGCACTCTCTGTTTTCTGTCTCTCCCTTACATTTTCTCACCATCACCATCATTTATTTCTTTACAAAGATAGGAGAATGAGAATTGCTGGGTGGAGAAGGAGGATGTGAAGTGGAGATAAAATACTAAGAGAACATGAAAGTAGAAAGCATTTGTTAAAAAGTTCTCCATGTCACTACATACGTAAGTATTCCTGTATATATTATACTGTAAAGCAGTGATGATGGGAAAGCAGTATCCTAAACACACAGAAATCTGTACAATTAAATTTGGCAAAGAGGGAAAAAAATAAAAACAAGGCCAAAGACATTTCCCAAGAAATATATTAGTGTATAAACAGAAAAAAAGGGATTTCACTCAGAAACATAGCTTGTTATTACAAAGAAGCTTTTCTGATCTATATTTCCCTCCTATGTATATGATGCAAAATTGCACTATTTTAGACAAGGAGAAAACCTAGTTGTGCCACAACCACTTTAAATAACAAGCAAAAGGTAAATTGGCTGAACAAATTTATTTATTTTATTTATTTATTTTGTGAGATTTATATACTGCCTCACAGTGCAAGCACTCTCTAAGCAGTTTACACCAGTAAGCAATGTATATTTACATTGCCCCCAACAATCTGGGTCCTCATTTTACCTACCTCGGAAGGATGGAAGGCTGAGTCAACCTTGAGACGGTGAGATTTGAACCGCTGACCTGCGGATCAGTGTCAGCTAAAGTGGCCTGCAGTACCTGCCTCTAATCACTGCACCACCTCGGCTCTTCGATCAAGATATGGCTCATTTTAGGAGTAAAATCAATCAATAAAAATCAATGGCAGATTTTGCATTTCGAGTTGGAAAATTAATGTATTTGACCTATTGTTTTTGTTATTATAGTTGTTTTTATATAAAGGTGAAATAAAAATCTAATAAACACATGAAATGGTAAAATTATTTTATTATGAAATAATAAAAAATAAACATAAATACTGCATTCACTCAGAACAGGGTTCCCTTTGCTCATTGCAGATATAGAAAAGAGAAAATCCAAATGCTAAAGCATAAACCATAATACTAATTGAACAGCATTTGCTAGCTTTCCTCATCAATTATCTTCCCTGTACCATTTTCTATTGGCCTTGTCCCTCCAGAATGGCCTGGCACAAGATAGCAAACTGTCTGGAAAATGAATTTTTCCATCTCTTGGCTAATGTATTAATGACAAAGTGAGAACACAGAAACCCTTGTTGCCACTATGAGGCATTACTATGACCCAAATAAATCATAACCACTAGAAAGAATCTCAGCAACATTATCAACTCATGATGTCTCCTAAAAGAAAACTTTTATTGTATTTGTAAGTATCTTAAAAGTCTTAACTCCCGAATCCAAACTTTAGTTTTAAGAACTAAGAAGATTTTAACATTCATGACTGCGAGTGGAATGCAGGTTATATGGAGGCAGAACGAACTGTGCCAACTCCTGGTTTGTTAAAAAACATTTCAGATCAAAGGAGCCAAAATAGAACAATAACTTAAAATAAATCTTAATTAATAGCTATTTGCTTCATGCAAAGAGCAAAGGGAGTAATGAATTTGGCATTCATGTAATTATTGAGATGCTACAACAATGATTTTAATTCCATGAGATAAAAGAAAGGTACTAGGTAATTTGCTCACACAAACATTAACTGGTGTGAAAACTGCACAACACTATACAGGTAATCCTCAATTTATAACCACAATTGAACCCAACATTTCCTTTACTAAGCAAGACACTTAAGTGAATTTTGCCCCATTTTATGACACTTCTCGCCACAGTTGTTCAGTGAATCTCTGCAGTTGTTAAGTTACTAGCA
Organism: Diadophis punctatus similis; assembly: GCA_023053685.1. Lineage (NCBI taxonomy): Eukaryota > Metazoa > Chordata > Lepidosauria > Squamata > Dipsadidae > Diadophis > Diadophis punctatus. The sequence goes on along the minus strand of JALIGW010000034.1, from coordinate 4,350,096 downwards.
CAGTTGTAATGTATGAATCTGGCTTCCCCATTGTCAGAAAGTCGTAAAAAGTGATCACATGACCATGGGGATGTTGCAATGGATATAAGTGTGATAAATGGTCATAAGTCACTTTTTTCAGTGCTGTTGTAACTGCAAACGGTCCCTAAACAAATTATTGTAAGTCAAGAACTACCTGAATTGAAATTTCAGGTCCAAAATAATCCTAATTAGCAAGACCACTTAAGATACAATGAAAGGATAAATTGTACAGCAATGGTCAGCTATTGCTCAATGCACATGGGAAAATATACATGGTGTAAACAACAACAGCCAAGCAACAGAAGCAGGCTAAATTATAACTGTAACTAGTAACTTGACATTTTTGCCGTTAAAAATATATGGAATTTAACTGAGGTTGGTGAAACAATATTTAAGAGTTATTTTCCTTGATTAAAATCTCACCTCCACCAGAAGCTTTCTGGGGTGGAAGAGAAGGAGGTAGCAAACATCAGCTCTTGACTCAGAACATCTGGACTCGGGAAACTGAATAAAACAGCAACATTGATGTTGTCTTTCTTACATTACTACTTCAATCAAATTTGAAGTCTGCAGTAAAAGCAGAAAGATCAGGAAACCCAACCATAAAACTACTTATTAAAAAGGGGAAACCCTAATTTCATGCAATTGATTTACAGTGCATGCTAACAAAGACATCTATGTCAGTTTAATCCTTAATACATTTAAAATATACTTCTTTGGGGTCGAACCCTACTGCAGATATGTACAAAAAAATCAAAATCCATATGGGATATTTTTGGGGGGTGGGGGTTGCATTCTGAATCCCTTCTGGACATCTGAAATGACTCTTTGCTAACTCAAGCCATCTGCAAGCCCCATGAATTTTGTCATAACACACAAAAATCTATTTTCCACGATGGGCCGCCTTTCCCCCAAAGCATCAATAGCCTCATTATAGTTGGGCATTCAAAACAATGTCCATCCAGCTGCCACATCCAAATGTTAAAAATGTGGCGAGGAGCACTTTTTTTTTTAATCACACAGCAACAAGAGCTTTTGACAGCCGCAGTCCTCTCTTCCAATCATCTCAAGTCAGCTGTACCTATAGCATGAAGACATAGGAATCTCATACAATCTCTCTCTCTCTCTCTCTCTCTCTCTCTCTCTCTCTCTCCCTCCCTCCCTCTCCCTCTCCGTCAGCCCACACGACAAACTGGATGCAGTCCATTTAACCCACACTGTCGAAGCAAATCCCTATACACAGCCTGATATCTAACTGACTTCATGAGAAAGAAAGAAGAAAAAAAGCTCACACAAACAATTAACGCCGCTTGCCATTAAGAGGTTTCCGGTGCTGCACATGACAGGAGGAAGAAGCAGGATCCAACCCAAACGGATTTTAAACGCGAACTACGTCACTCATGCCACCTGCAACAGGGTGGATGAAAAGAGAAGAGAGAAGGCAGCCCAGCACTTCCTCCAAGGCCTATAACTAACGCAACCGAAGAACACACACACACACACGCATAACTTCGTTGCGAAAGGGGCGGAGGGAAGCACAAAAGCAACCGCAACCTCTATAATCCTTTCCCTCCAAATCACAGTTGAAGCAGAGGTCACAGCAAGGGAGGAAGGGAAAGCAGGCAAATCAGCAACAGGTGTCCTTTCCACACACACATACACACATAAACGTCCAACTCTCAGCCAGTTCCCCTTTATTTGAAAATAGGCTTCGGAGGGGGGAGGAGGAGGAGGTTACATTCCCCCCCCCCCGAGTAAAACGTGCAACGGGACAGGATTGCCCTGACCGAGAGAGGATGGCCAAACTGCATCTAAAGCTGCTCGGGGAAGGTGGGGTCTCGTCAAAGATGGTGATCAGGAGGGCAATCCGCAATTCCACCCTCCTTTCCGCCCCTCCCCCCCAAAAGCGACCCTGGATTAAATACCGAGGGGTGCAATATTTACAAGCGGCCAGATCTCGAACCGCTCCCGCACAATTGCTCCTCTCGCCAGGCGTCCCGGGACGCGCGCTCTTCTCTGGCCGTCCGCTTGCAGCGAGGTCTTCCGATCAAGGCTGTGCATCGCAGGGCCGGGCCCCTTCCTTCATTCATTCCCTCCCTCCTTCCCTTCTCGCTCCCGCCTTCCCCGTGCCGGCAAAGAGCCGCGTCTGTCTCCTTGCTCGCCCACTCCCCACCCCCACCCCGGCTTGGCTCTGGCGCTCGTTGCCCTTACCTGCTCGCCTTGCCTCGGCCCCGCAGCAGACCAGGCAACGCTGAGCCATGCCCAAGCGGCGCTCGCCAGAGTGACCCGACTTAGCTCAGCAAGCACGGGCGGAGGGGGGGAAGGGGGAAGGGAGGTGATGATGAGGGAGGAGGCGCAGGCGGGCGAGGGAGACACTCCCCGGGAGCTTCTTCTTTGCCTTCTCTCGGCGTTGGGCGTTTGGGGAGGGGTGGGGAGGCGCTCAGTGCCGCTGTCAGTCAGGGCGCGCTCGGCCCCCTTTCCTCCCTGAGCGGCCACCGCCACAGAGAGACGCCGCCTCCCTCGCTTTCCAAAGGGGGGCACCGAGGCAGTCCCCCCCCCCTTCTGAAGTCTAACCCCGCCGCTCGCGGGCTGGTCCTCGCGGCTCAGCCCCCGGCTGCCACGTGAAACGTGTCACGCAAAAAAGCGGAAAGGATTCTGTTCCACTCCGCTCCTAGAGAAGTTGGGAGAAGGCTCGCTCGTAACGTGGAAAAAGAAATGGATGTGGAAAAAACCACAAACACACACACACACACACACACACACAAAACACACACACACTGCAGGCTGGTGCCAAGCTAGCTATGGCAGGATATTGGTGTAACAGGTTCCCTACCAGCCTGTGCGGATGTGCAAGAGAGAGAGAGAGAGAAGCATATCGGTGTGTGATGCATACATACTTAATGCATTAATGGTGGAATAGCATTGGGGATGTGAAACCTTCCCACGGTTCAAATCTTTTGGTTCCTTCTTCTCTTGATATACAGTATATTACTACCAACGCGGTATCTCCTATGTCACTTCTAAATAAACAACGATGAGAAATTTAAGGCCATTCCTCTAAAATATCTTTCAGCTTTTAAGAATGGTTCAGGATATTCTAAATCGATTTTTTTAAATACGATTTTTAATAGCACGGGTTCCTATTAAATGTAAACTTAAATATAACTTACATAGGCCAGGTAACCCTAAAACAGGTGATATTTATTACAGAAAGGGTTTTGAGGTCTGGAAATCTGTGACTGGAGAGGAAAAGTGTACGACAAAGGTTAGAAGCCTTGAGGGGGTTGTGTGAAATGCTGCGAATGTGTTGAAGGTAGTCCCATTCAGTGGCTGCCACTATGGAGTTTCATATCTACTAAACACCTGCCATAGAAGCTGTGGAGGGTTACAAAATACCCATTTGTCTAAATAAAGTGATAAGATTGTTTCTTGCTACCTTTCAGCATCTTTGGACACTTCATGGAGGCAACCAGGGAGGAGAAAGCAAGTCATAGAAACGTCTCCCCCACCCATGCCTCAGATTGTTCCCTGTTGTGACTATGCAAAGTATTCAAAGCAAGGCTCTGTAAAATGCCCTTCCTCAAGCGGTAGACTTTAGGAGAAACCCTCCCATACTACCACCTCTTACAATACTAGACAACACAGTATTAACAGTAGAGACTTTCAAATTTCTAGGTTCTACCATATCTCAAGATCTAAAATGGACACCTAACATTGTTGACCTCACCCGATTCCTAAGAGGTCAGTAAGGGGCGTGCATAAGTGCACCAGCGTGCTTACCGTCCCTGTCCTAATGTTCCCTCTTATCAGTACCCATCTTATGTATATAAACAATGTTATATCTATGTATATTACCAATATACATAGATATACTTGACAAAATAAATAAATAAAATAAATAAACATCAAAAACGTCATCAAAAAAAGCACAACAAAGAACGTTCTTTCTGCGCCAACTCAGGAAGCTCAAACTTCCCAAGGAGCTGCTGATACAGTTCTACAGAGGAATTATTGAGTCTGTCATCTGCACCTCTATAACTGTCTGGTTTGGTTCTGCAACCCAACAAGACAGACACAGACTTCAGAGGATAATCAGAACTGCAGAAAAAACAATTACTGCCAACCTGCCTTCCATTGAGGACCTTTATACTGCACGAGTCAAAAAGAGGGCTGTGAAAATATTTACAGACCCTTCGCAACCTGGATATAAATTGTTTCAACTCCTACCCTCAAAACGACGCTATAAAGCACTGCACACCAAAACAACTAGACACAGGAACAGTTTTTTTCCCCAAATGCCATCACTGCTAAACAAATAATTCCCTAAACACTGTCAAACCATTTACTAAGGTAAGTCTGCACTACTATTAATCTTCGCATTGTTCCTATCACCCATCTCCTCCCACTTATGACTGCATGACTGTAACTTTGTTGTTTGTATCCTTACGATTTATATTGACTTATATATAATATACGATTTATGTTTCCTAATGTGACTTATATATAATATACAATTTATATTATGTTTCCTAATGTGATTTGATTGTTTATTTATACCCTATGACTATCATTAAGTGTTGTACCTTATGATTCCTGACGAATGTATCTTTTCTTTTATGTACACTGAGAGCATATGCACCAAAGACAAATTCCTTGTGTGTCCAATCACACTTGGCCAATAAAGAATTCTATCTATCTTCTATCAAAGACTTGAGGCAGCCATTTCCTCTGGCAGATTCAGCATAGCTGCTTCATGGTCTTTCCTAGGTTCTCTGTGCATCTGATGCACAGACAGCATTTTCACTTGGACTACCAGCAAAACAAAGCAGCTGTTCATACCCACAGTGATAACAACCTAGAAAATCCTCAAAGCAGCATCACAGAGATTGCCTCAACAGATTGAGGAGGGTTTTCATTGCAACAACAAGCTTTGTGAATGCTTTGCATAGCGCTACTTCCTACCACAACTCTTTGTCATGTTTGAAACACACTGACATAGCAGTCCTCCTCTTTTTTAAAAAAAATTAAGGATGCTTGTGTGGTTTCTATGATTCAAGAGGAACTATCACCATAATGTCACACCATTAGATCGGTAGTTGTTACTTTCCCATACTTTATGTTATATATTATTCTTCCCCTGACATACCAAACAGCCCAAGCTTTCTGTGACTGTTCATTTCTGGTCTCCATTCCTGTTAAGGAGGGGTGTATTTCTCCCCACACTAACATTCTTTGAGACCACTGAATACTCTCAACTATCTGTCTTACACCTTCAGAAACGTTATAGACAATCCTGACTAAGATGTGTGGGAAACTTTCTCTGGGTATCTTTACCCCCACGTATATAATTTTTTAAAGGGGTTTTTCTTTTTTTCTTTTTTTTCTTTTTTTCTTTTTTGCCTTCCTGCTTTTACCCCACCAGTCCATATATTCCAAAACTTCATTCCTTGTTGATTGACTTTTTTTTTCAGAACTGTTGTTCACTTTTTCTCCAGCTTCCCTGAATAACAACCCTTGCTTGGTTAATTACTTGCCCCCTCCCCCTCCCCACAAATCAAAGTTATAGTGTTAAACCCCCATTCCTGGATCTCTCCTGGCCTGCAAAAGAGCCTAGTAGAGATACTGTGGTGATCCCATTATAGAGAGCAATTTAGAAATGCATACATGTTGGAGACTGGTGGTTTCCTTTGCAAGATGTCAGCATAATCATTTTTTTAAAAAAAAGTTTTTTTTAAGTTTTTTTTTAAATAAAGGTGAGACATGAATTATCACAGACACTACGAAATACTTTTTAGAGATAAGATTTCCTTATCTTCAAAAAAATGAATAAGAACAACCACACTATGCGAGAGAATATATATCCTTTGCAGTTAACCCATAATACATTTGCAATTTATTAAATATGATTTCTGAATACAATCTGTTTTCTGCATTTTGAAAACATAAGCAAAGATTATATACTCTACACATATAATTAATCATTACCATAATAAACTAAAAATTTATCTGTCTTTTTTCAGAAATAGGTCCAACTGAATACAGTAATTCTTCCAATTTAGCATGCAAAGCAACTCAATTTAGGCATATCCTTTCAATAATCACATTAACCTAATGGGAAGATGGGATTTAAAAGGCCTACAATGAACAAAGGAAATGAAAGAGTGCTAAAATGGTTGAAAACAGTTTGCTCAACTCCAGTTCTAGTGTTATCCAGAGTTGATATATGGTTCACATTAAATTTTCTCAGATGAACGCAGCCATGACATAGTTATTTTAAATCACTGCAGCCTAAAGGGAACCTTTATAAGTTTATAAGTTCTATAACATCACTATATAGGAGAAAAAAAAGTTGGATTTCTAATCCTGTATTTTATTATTGCATTTTCCACCTATGACAATAGTGTGCACACAAGCACACACATTGAAATCCATATATTTACAGACTAGTAGAGGAAATATTCAGTGGTGGGATTCAAAATTTTTTTACTACCGGTTCTGTCGGCGTGGCTTAGTGGGCGTGGTGTGGCTTGGTGGGCATGGCAGGGGAAGGATACTGTAAAATCTCAATTCCCTCCCCACTCCAGGGGAAGGTTACTGCAAAATCCCTATTTCCTCCCAATCAGCTGGGACTTGGGAGACAGAGAATAGGTGGGTGTGGGGCCAGTCAGAGGTGGCATTTACCGGTTCTCCGAACTACTCAAAATTTCCGCTACCGGTTCTCCAGAACTGGTCAGAACCTGTTGAATCCCACCTCTGGAAATATTGGAATTTCATACTTATATGCTTATAAAATTAACATACTTTGCCAATGTAATTCAGACAAATGACATTTAATCAAAAACTATCATCATAAAATTTCAGAATGTTAAATTTCAACTTAACTTCTATTTCTTTTCTCTATGTTAGAGATTTTGAATTGTTGTTACCCGAATTATTTAAATATTATTTCTGTATTCACAGACAGTTTATATATTGCAAACAAAAATATTAGTGAAGAAAAATATACTTCTCTATCCCCATCAGGAATTAAGTCTCTGGTTTTAGTATAAAGAATGACTCTTTTCATGTTCCTCATAGTCACCATACAGTGTGGCTAAATGGTGTAGGCCTCCTGTTCTTATAAAGCTAAGGGGAAGAAAAATACGTTTTTATATATTTCTAATCTATCTTTCCACATAAGTGGAAGGCCATCCACATAGGCCATCTTCTAATCTGAAAATTTTAAAATAGATCATTACAGTAATAACAGGCAAAAAAAATTGAAAGTATTTTTTTCCAAACAAGAACTTCATATACTAAATTCCTGCTGCCTGAGCCATTATTAAAGGGTCTCAAGTTCTGTCACAAAAATAGAAATCCTACTGTTGGAATATCAAATTAATATCACTAAATATCTGTTTTTGTTCAAATCATTTAAGCTATGTTACAATTTCATAAATCACAATTTACAATTCACTATATCAAGCATTTAGATAATACTGGTTGGTTTGTTAATTGTAAGATTTCTCAGAATCACAGGCCTGTTACAGACATTTTATTCTTTATATTTGTGGCATAGATTTGTTCTAGAATCAGGCTAATAAAATTGGCATTAAAATCCTATTAAACATAATCTCTTCTGTCTGTAGGAACAGAGTTATTGTAAATCAGCAATGAGCATTTCCTGTTGGTCTGAGAACACCATTTTTTTCTGTTCTATATGAAGGATTAGGCCCAAAAGAAATTGCTTTTGAGAGATGAAATTAGCGGTGGGCTGATCCCGGTTCTAAGAACCGGTAGCGCTAGCGGCGGGAGGCTCCGCCCACCCGCCCAGGACACTTCTGTGCATGCACAGTAGCGTTGCACACACAAGCACGCGCAAACCGGTAATAAAGGGTTTTAGAACCCACTATTTCCATATTGATGGAATCAATATTTCCAAAAGTGGTCCAAAGTTTGATTGCACTTATTCTGGGGTCATCTGTTTCTGGGGGCTGAAAAGGGGAATCTGAAGTATCACATCATTCATAGTCTTGTTATAAATAAAAAGGTGTAGGAGAAGGGCAGACTGAGCTGGAAGGCAGAGTTAAACATGTCATAGTTTGGAGTCGTTGCATTGCCACAAGAGACCCAAGTCCACCCCCTCCCCCATGAATTCCATTGCCCTTTATCTATTATCACTTTAACTTTGACCTTTAGTTGACTAGATTCTTGTATATAGGTAACAATAATAAACTCTTCTGTGCTCTGAACTCAACAAATGCTCCTGGTTATGTGCTCCTGACAAAAGATTCCTGAATATTAATCCCCAGAAATCAAAATCTCAATGAAAATCTCTGAACATAGGAATCTTATGAAAATATATTTATTGTCAATATTGGCAGACTTAGGTTTTGTTACAGTTCTGGCTATACAACTACTAAAACAAGAATGACAGATGATTCTCAATCTCAATGAAAATCATTAGGTTTGGTGCAAGGGAGACAACTGGGCTGATTACAAAAGGTAAAGGTAAAGGTCCCCCTGCACATGCATGCTAGTTGTTTCCGGCTCTAAGGGCAGTGCTCATCTTCGTTTCTAAGCCAAAGAGCCAGCGCTGTCCGAAGACGTCTCCATGGTCATGTGGCCGGCATGACTAAACGCCGAAGGCGCACAGAGCGCTGTTACCTTCCCACCAAGGTGGTCCCTATTTTTCTATTTGCATTTTTACGTGCTTTCGAACTGCTGAAGTGGTGCAGTGGTGCAGAGCTGAAGTGGTGCAGTGGTTAAATGCAGCCATTGCAGGCTGACTGCTAGTTCAACAGTTCAGCTGTTCAAATCTCACTAGGCTCAAGGTTGACTCAGCCTTCCATCCTTCCGAGGTCGGTAAAATGAGGACCCAGATTGTTGGGGGCAATATGCTGAACTCTGTAAACCGCTTAGAGAGGGCTGTAAAGCACTATGAAGCGGTATATAAGAAAAGTGCTATTGCTATTGCTATTGCTAGGTTGGCAGAAGCTGGGACAAGTAACAGGAGCTCACCCCGTTACGCAGCGCTAAGGATTCGAACTGCTGAACTATCGACCTTCTGATCGACAAGCTCAGCGTCTTACCCACTGAGCTGCCGCGTCACTAGGAGCTGATTATACATCTCAGCTATTCAGTGTCATCTCCACATGGCCTACATCAGAAGAAGACAAGATCATAGGGTCAGGAGCAATATTACTTAGAGGGAATGGGAAGGAAATGTGTGTTCAGCAACAGCAACAATTGACAGTCAGCACATAAGCAGCCAGGAGCCTAAGAGAAGGCAAAGCAAGTGGAAGGTAATTTCCTGCTCTTGGCAAGTGCCCTAACCACAGTGAAAGGATGTTCTCACTTTGTCATATGTCTGCCCAATTTTTCCTTCTTCCTTCTTCCCATGCTTGGGTTTCCCCAGGTTTCTCAATCTGCCATCTTACAGACACACAATGCTTCCCCTTCTATGCTTTGCTGGTCTTAATTCCCCTTGAAACTGCAGAATCCTCATATAAGTTCTCACTAATAAAAAGCCTACATTGTCTATGAACTAGGAAGCTATCGTCAGTCCGAAAGTTGCAATGGCTGAGTGTTGTGAGAGTTGCAGTTCTAACTGGAGGTTGCCAATTTAAAGAAAGCTGCTCAGTTGCAGGCTAGTCAAAAATAGCCCTGTGCTGTCAGCAACAGTGTCTTTTTCAAAAACAACTCATCTCCTACACACCAAACCATTAGCCTGCCCCATGCATACGCAGAAGATATTAAATCACTGCAAATCTATTTGCAAAAATTTCATATCAAGCTCCACAGTTGCAATGGAACAATACAAACCAAAATGCCTATGTACGCAGACAAGGATTTATATAGTTGCCCTCCCACAGGAGTAAAAATTGAGGAAATTAAGCAATAATTAATCACCAAAGATGCGTAAACCTTTCATTGGATAAGAAAAATGCATGCAAAATATACAGTGCGATGGTTGTGCCATAGCAACAGCTGATCTGGCCAGACTATGAATAGCATAAATTATATTTTGTTACAGATAAAAGAAAATTCCTTTGAACTGGCTAATAAATTAAAGATTATTGGTAATAATATTGTCAGATGCTATTCAAAAGAACTATCGTATTTGTTTAAATCATATCAATACGTATTACCATGTTACCAACCGATTTCATTTACTTTGGTAAAACACATTTTGAGTTGCATTTAGAAAATGTAACCTTGGCAACAGCATTATATTTTTGGATCTTTGACTATATTCTGTTTATTGTATTCAACTCACTGCAAGATGCTAATTCAGCGCGCTCAAAACCAAAGCTTTAAGTACCCAGCAAAAGAAAAGAAAAACCTAAGCTATTAATTTTTCATAATATCTTTGATCCATTAAAAATTAAAATCAGATTGATAGGTTTTTCAGTTGTGCAGCAACAAATGAACATTTGGAATCACTTGACAATGAGATATAAATTAAATAAGTAAATAAATTAAACATTTACTGTTTATCCACACTTTTTCCCAAGATTGTATATTAAAGCAACACATATTGTAGGTTTTGTTCTGATGGAAACTAAATTTATGGATAGAAAAACACTTTAATGCCTTCAACAAAAGAACATTTAGTTTTAATCCTATTTATTTTACATAATTTTAAAAATGCTATATTTTTATGACCTATTTTATGCCTATTTTATTTGCTCAGTGTTGAATGCTATATGTCTATAGTTTGTATTCTGTTTGTATAGTTTGTATAGTTTGTATTCTGACACAAATAAAGAAAGATCAAACCAATCTCATAAAAATGAAAATTGTAGATGCCATTCTTACTTATTACTCCAATGACATTGCTAGTGTACTTTTTGGCTTGGCAGCCAATGGTATACAGCCACAACTAGATTGCATAGTTGCTGCCTTGAACTAGGGTTAGAGCAATATTGATCCAGATTCTGCACAATAAAATAATGTGAGGGTGAAAAGCAATATTTTCTGAAAAATCCCATTAAATATAGCTGTCAAAAATGATCTGATTCTTTTTAAAATTAGTAGCTATATGGTTGTAGACTAAAAAGCAAAGTTAAAATATCAAATATAAAATATTCCATTCAAAGTAAAGTAGTAAAAGTCCATGAAATCAAATGGATCTGTGTCTGATTTGATAGACTTTTACTACTTTTTGAAGTAGAAATGAGTTATGCAAGCTTTATGCATATTTTTATCCCTTTTTCATTTTATTTGTAGTTTTTTTTAAAAAAAAATGATGATGCTTTCAGTTCCAGGGGAAAAGGTTAAAAATGTTCGGGAGAATATATTCTGCTTTTTAAAAAATTTGCAGCAGTATGTGAAAAGTTAATCCATGCAGAGTTGTGAACCCAACCAGCAAATATATTCTTGAAGCAAAAAATATTTTCTGTTTCTAGAGGGAACATATCATACCATTTCAGCTTTCGAGCCCTGATGAAATAATAACATTTTAATGGACTTCTTGAAAACCAAGGAAGAGTGGGCTATTTGCATATCCAGAGGAACACTGTTTCACAAAGGGGAACAGCAACGAAGAAGGATGATAATATTGTGGTTATTAGCAAATATTTAAAAAAAACTATACAAGGAATAAGTTACCTATTTTTCTGATAAACATGATACTTGTCTGTGTCTGAGGTGACATTGAAGATGAATAATGAGGAAATTTAATAGTATGTAATTCTTCTTCCCTGGTGCATATGGGGTTTTTGTAAATTTCTCTGTATACAAAGGATATATTATAACTTTTGTAGGTTTCACTAGGAACTTGGTAATCATTCTTCATGTTCATATTTGGAATTTATGTACAACTTAGTAATATGCAAGGCAAGGATATTTAATTAAAACATACTTCTGAGCAGGGGTGAAATCCTCTGAAGTCTGCTACCAGTTTGCTTCACGCACGCTTTGCGCGTACATGCGCGCTGCAGGCACTACTGTGCATCGCTGAAAAAGGAGCATTTTGAAGCCATCAGAGTCTTCAAAGGTAAGTAGAACAGTGAGGGGGGATCAGATGTGCCACTCGGTTTAGATTAGCTAGAAAGCAGGAAATCCTGCTTTCTAGCTAATCTAGATCGCGCCACACAGCTGATCGTCACACAGCTGATCGTTGAATATACCAGTTCACCCAAACTAGTAGCATTTTTAACTACCGGTTCGGGCGAACCGATCTGAACCGGTAGCATTTCACCTCTGCTTCTGAGGTATATCTCAAGGATAATTCCCTGGAGAAAAGGAATGTAAGCTAAGGATGGTATCTCTGAAATGCCATTGGCTGCTGCTCAAGAAATAAAGACATAAGGTATGAACATACAGTACATTCAATGGACAGGACATACATGATCATATATTGTTATAAAAGTATACCACCAGATCATCAACAGGTGTAATGAATGAGCATTCAAAAGCATATGCTAATAGGATACCATGGTACTGATAAATCTTAGTGTAGACCTGCATTCTGAGAAGGGGCTACACACATGCCGCCATCATCTTTGGTGTTCCTGACAAGCAGAAGGGGTGTACGTTGACCCTTGCTGTGTGAAAATGATTGCTACTCTGTTTCTGTTGATATAATGCTTTCCTCGTTGGTGTGTCAAAATCCCAGAACCCATTACAGTAATGACAAAACACTGCTCACGTGGGGGGGGGAAATCCTCTGGTAAAAGAAACACAGAGATAGAAGTTTCTAATCATGCAACTAATGCAGACTTATAACTGCATTTTAAAATATATTCAAGGTAACTGGCTGAATATGCCTTTCGGTGCAGATTAGACTGCCTATGTACATTGCAGTGCTTGGTTGGAAGCAGAATTCAACTTAAGTTGCATCCAGAATTCAATATAAGATGGAAACCCAGAATTTTCATCTGGATTGCAAGTCCTTCCTCTTGAACTTGTTGCAAATCCTCACACTACAATGCCCGGATTCATTTCTCTGCCATGAATCTTGCTGAAGAGCTTGGAAAAAGAACCGCATAGAGATGATTATTGTATAAAATGACAATGTCCATTTTATGACAAAATGGAATATAAGCAACTCAGAAGGTATCGGTAGTTTCTTTTTCCATCAAAAGTGATCTGTTTCTGAAACTTTGCTGGGATCAGATGACAGATGACAACAAAGCCTATGTAGGTTCTGGGCGGAAAAGCTTTAATTACAGTTTAGCCCAGGATCTGTAAACATACAAAGATGCAAAACAGGAAAGAAAGAATAAATTTCCACTCCCAGAGACTGCTACTATTACTACACACACACACACACAAAACCTTGCTGTACTTTCCTTCCTGTTATTTCAGAAGATTAAAATGATCAGAAATAGGATATGGTATGTTAAGCACCACAGGTTTTATAATTATCACTTAGGTATGGTGCTTTTGTGGTGCTGACTTGCATTTGCAGATTGATGGTATGAAAAGTTCTCTGAATAAATTGTATACTTTTGAAGTCTTTGCATTCTCAGTCATTGCAAAAAAAGAATTCTCGGTGCAGAGTTGTTCATAGTACAAAATCACTGAAATATTGAGAGGGTACCTTTCCAGAAAATTGTCATGTGCATTGGCTTTGGAATAGTTTGTAAGCAATCAAGAACTAGAAATGTTTCGACGGAAAAATTCTGCAACCTCTAGAATTCTCTTAAGAGCATAGATTTGATGCACTAATGCATTCTCTTGTAAATTAAGTACTTTTCCCATTTTTGTAGCAATGTATATTAGCTATGTGCATCTCTGCATCCTCAGGATAGGCTGGCATAACGTGTCCTGCACTTCAGCAACTGGCCCTACTAATAGAATTTCTAGGAGTTGTAATCCCAAGTATATATAAAAAATGATTCTGCCACAGTGGCTGCTGGGAGCAAATTTGGGTCTCCCTTCTCAATGGATTCGTGGCAAGACAAATGCCAACATTTTTTCACCTCAGGGGAAAAATATTTCCAGTTAAGGAGGCTATTCCTGTTTTCTCAGACAGGCGTAGAGGTTCTTCCATCTTCTATCTCTACCACACAGGTAGAAATTACTACTGCAGCATAGTTTACAGTGTTATGTGGCTGTTTGCAGAAAGCCAGCTTCATCCCCAGAGCTTCATGAATGACTATATGCCAATTGAATTTATTGTAAATTACACAGGGCAAGCGCTTTGGGAAGGGGAACTGATTAAAACAAACAGAAACAAATAGGTCCTATCTGTCTATTTGAAAAGTCAGAATCCATGTGAGGGGATCTGGTTAGACTAGTGCAGATGCTTGTAAATACAAAGAAATGGATGTCAAAATGAAGTCATGCCTTCTTCAAAACCCATGATGGTTTCAAATTGAGTTTGTGTCTAAGGGTACCAAATATTATCAGTGTGGTATGCACAGCCCACTTTCCCTCACGCTCTCAGAAAAAAAGAGACATAGGCATTACATTATGTCATGCACTCAAGGATGAGATATACCATTCTGATAATGCTTCTAGATATCCCTGCAATATTTGAGTGCCAGGAGCTAAATAGATTCTAAAGCTAATGCACTGTTTATAATAATCTAGAACCGTGATGGCGAACCTATGGCAAGGGTGCCACAAGTGGCACACGGAGCCATATCAGTGGGCACGCGAGCTCAGGTCCGGCGTGCATGTGCGCACCGGCCGGCTGATTTTCGGGCCTTCTGGGCCCACTGGGAGTCAGGAAACAGGCTGTTTCCAGCCTCCAGAGGGGATGGGGAAGGCCGTTTTCGCCCTCCCCAGGCTCCTAGAAGCCTGGAGAGAGCAAAAAATGGGTGTGCCATTGCATGCTGGGAGTGGGGGGGGGTCATACGCGCATGCGCGGGGGTGCATGGAATTATGGGTGTGGGCACGCACACACGTGATCCCATGCATCCCCCCCCTTTTTGGCACGTGAACCAAAAAAGGTTCGCCATCACTGATCTAGAATGTGAAGATCACCAAGTTCAATTCTAGGTAGAAGGTTGGAACTCATAACAACTGGTTACTTGCACCTAAAGAGTCCCAATAAAGATCAAACCAATCACACAGTTCCTGCCTCCTGGTGGTCAGTGCAACTAAGGTCAGCCAAGAATATGCTCTAGGGCCAGGCCAACACCAGTGGACAAGTGCTGTTAATTCTTAGATCAAAGGTAAAGGTAGGAGGGGATACAGTGTTCAATCAGCCCAAATCCTCAAGTTAGTCACCTGAGCGTCCCTGAGCTCAACTGGATATTTGAGGAAGTCTGCTTCTTGGCTTTGACTCATCCGTAGCATCAGCATTCCACCTCCTTGTTATCTATTAATTCATTAGTCTATTCATTCATTAGTCTATTCATTCATTCATTCATTCATTCATTATTATTAAACATGAAACTCAGTCAACTGAACATTTAAAAATGTATCACAAATATCATTTACTGGCGCTAATGGTTGATACGGTTTGCTGCCAGCATCCTAGGAATCAACCAAGTATCTTCTTAAAATGTATGATGTTCTGAATAGCACAGTTTTTTGCAGTTCCGCTGGTGTTATTGCAGGAAGCTGCAATTTCTTGATGTATTTTGTAAAATTCTTGGACATGATACCAAGTGCTCTGATGACAATGGATGTCACTCTTACATGTTTCATCCATAATCACGTAGTTTCGATGGTCGCGATATTTCGTGATTTTTTTCCAGTTCTTTTTCTTCGACTCTGGCGTCTCCTGGTACAGCGATATCAATAAACTGTACACTTCGGTTTTCGACAACTGTGATATCTGGCGTGTTGTGTTTCAAATGACGATCTGTCTGTATTCGAAAGTCCCACAAGATCTTCACGTTTTCATTTTCAACAACTTTTTCCATTTTATGTTCCCATGACTTTTTGGATGATATTATTATTATTATTATTATTATTATTATTATTATTATTATTATTATTATTATTATTATTATTATTATTATTATTATTATTATTATTATTATTATTATTATCAATAGCAATAGCAATAGAAAATAGCAATAGCACTTAGACTTATATACCACTTCATAGTGCTTTACAGCCCTCTCTAAGCAGTTTACAGAGTTCAGCATATTGCCCCCAACAACGTGGGTCCTCATTTTACCGACCTCAGAAGGATTGAAGGCTGAGTCAACCTTGAGCCTGGTGAGATTTGAACAGCTGAACTGCTGAACTGCAGTGCTGCACTTTAACCACTGCACCACCTCGGCTCTGTTGTTGTTGTTGTTGTTGTTGTTATTATTATTATTATTATTATTATTATTATTATTATTATTATTATTATTATTATTATTATTATTATTATTATTATTATTATTATTATTATTATTATTATTATTATTATTATTATTATTATTATTATTATTATTATTATTATTATTATTATTATTATTATTATTATATTTATATTTATATTCTGCCTTTCCTTCAGGAGTTGAAGGCATCACAGACAATACATTATCCTCCAAGATAGGTCAGGCTGAACATTTGACCTTCCATGGGGAGAGTTGACTTCCATTTGAATTTTCCCTACTACTCCATTAGATGGAAACAAAAAGTTAGAAATTTCTGAGCTCTTTGCTGCCATTGATTGGTTATCTGGTCTGGTGCAACAGAAGTCTGGTAATACTAAACTTGCTGTTGTAAGATGGTGCAACTCCTTTGTTTTGTACATACATACATACATACATACAAACATACATACATACATACATACATATGAATCAACTGTGAATGGGCATGAAAGGAAGACAGAGATGAAATTAAAATATATGCATCATGACTCAAATGACCTAACTTACATACTTGCATCAGATGCCCTGATGTCTTTATATTGTTGTGCTTCTTGCACAACATGAAGCATGTGCTGCTGTCATTGTGGTTTACTATAGATGCTTATGAAATCAACTATATTTCTGAAGTCATAGATCAAAACTAAAGCTAGACTACATGACAGATAGGAATTTTCCTATCAAGAGGCAATTTAGGATCTTGCTTCCCTGAAGTCATTCGTACTTAGAAAATAAAACCGAGATTCAATTCTAATTAACAAAATATTTATTTTAGTACAAAAGTAACAAAAGAATAAACCTTTAATAAGCTACATCTTCTCAGCTAAGGATTCACGTCTGCCTCGGGCGAGGCTTCGAAAGAGAAGAAGGTAGGAGGAGACAAAACTCCTGGAATGCATGCATGCGTAGTAAAACATATCACATGTCTGCTTGATTAGGAAATACAATAAATCTAGAAATAGTAGAGATGCACAACTGGCAATTATTCACATCGTGACACTACATTCACGGTGGCTGGATCTACAAAGTCTATTTAAAAGACTGGTTTCATTTTTTTCCCCTGCAAAATAAAAATAAAAATAAAAGGAAAAAAATATTTTTCCTCCCTGCAAAAACTCTGAATTTTCAGTGTCCAAAGTGCCAAAGCCAAGGACAGATTGTTGTTGTTTTTTAACCTGAGATTTTTAGTGGGAAACTTGGCAGACTTTCTCCCTCAGCTCTAAAGAAATGATCTATGTCCTGATCAATTGATTTTTGAAACACAGTAGCAGCTTGCCTGGAGCTATTCTTCATTGCTTCTGTTTTTCTTTCAAAGCCAGTAGCAAAACGACAAAGCAGTTATGCTTTCCTTTTGAGCAGCAGCCTGCTTTTGTCCCTTACTCAACTGAGCATAAGAACAAGAAAATACGTTGGAGATGGAGGTAGGGTTGGCAAAGAGGCTGAGCAGGACTAGAGAAGGACAGAACCCAGAGAGAGAAAAAGCTGAGTGAGAAAAAGTAGGAATCAGGACAAAGAGAAGATGACTACTAGCCAAAGAAGGGGAAGAAAAGACCAGCTTTTTAAAAAAATGTTATTTTTATCCCCATCCCATAATTGTTTTCATACGCACACTTGTTTTCAGGCATATTTTAAGAATCAGAATTAATTTTGAAATTAACTGTGCTTCATAGCCCATACATAACTCGATAAGCGTTACATTTATCTAATTACCCCTTCATGTTCCTAATGTGGTTTTTCAGTCTCAGTGTTGCAAAAGGTCTCAAAGTACACCATATTATTGACTAAAATTCAGTCTGGCTTCTCAACACAATAATAAAATGACTCCTTCACACCTTTTGGACTTTAAACCAGCAGTGCAGCCAGGAGGAGAATTGTAGTATTTATATATCTGTTTTATCTCTTTTACAATTGCATGCAAAAGTTCAGGCACTTCAGGTCACCATGTGTGCTTCAATGAATCCTGAAGTTCAACAAAAGTTGACACAACTTCTTTGATTGATTGATTGATTGATTGATCAACCTTGATTAATCTCTTAGTGCAGGGGCGGGTTCCTAAATTTTTTTACTACCACTCTGTGGGCGTGGCTTGTTTTGTGGGTGTGGCTTGCCAGCCATGTGACCGGGTGGGCGTGGCTTGCCAGCCATGTGACCGGGTGGGCGTGGCTTCTCAGACTGCTGAAGGGAGGGGAACTGAGATAGGTCCTGCCGCCCATTCCTCCTCCCCTCAGCAGCTCGAGAAGCCTCAAATGTGTAAAAATGCCTAGGATCATCACCGCGCATTCGTGGCTTCTCGGACTGCTGAAGGGAGGGGAATGGAGATAGCTCCTGCCGCCCGTTCTTTCAGCATCTCACACGCTCCATCAGCCATCCTCCCCTACTTGGACTCACTGTGGAGTAGGAAGGCAGCGCATGCGCAGTGCCGGAAGCTCGGCTTCTGGGCATGCGCGGAAGAAGAATTTTAAAAACATTAAAAAAATTTTTTTTACAAAAATGGCAGTGCCCAGGCACCGGCAACCGACCGCACCAGTACTGTGGTGTCACCAGCAGGCTGCTACTGGTGCTATAGAGTGGACCGCACCAGTAGGAACCCACCACTGTCTTAGTGACCACATAGAGGTTTTAAACTCTTAGCGACCACATAGATAGATTTTCTCCATGACAAGACACAGTCTCTACATAATACAAGGCTAAACGTGATAGTCTTTTGCAAATTTGAATACCTGCTTACTATTTATGGCACAGCTGCTTCCTGATTCAGCAAAAAAAAAATAGTGATTTTGGCAACTGCAGAGTTTTGGATGCTTTTTTTTTATCATGAAGCTTCCAAATGTTTCCTGAGCCAGCTAATTCTATTCCTGCTTTTGGAATTTTTACCAACTTTTTCCTGAAGATGTCTGAGCTGTGAAATATCCTTAGATCTTCCTATATACCCTGCAGGCTTGAGATTCTACACAGAGATATTTAAGAATGTTTAAGGACTATAAAATGGTTCCAGAGTCTTTACCTTTCTTTCCTGTAAGTGCTGATTTAATAGTTACGTTTCTGATCACTGTCTTGTTGAAATATTCAATGTCTTTTAGGTTTCCATTCTTCACTGATTTCGGGACATGGACTTCGAGAAGAAATTGGTGCAGAGAGTTCTTGACTTAAATCCGATCGCCCGGCGACTGTTTGAAGTTACAATTGACCTCGAAAAAAGTATTTATGATGCCAATCTGAAGTTCTGATAGTTGAGACCCCTCTACTGTCACCAAACTTTGGGTGCTTAGTGACACAGCCACATTTATTGCCATTTGCAACCTCCCACAATCACCTGACTGCGTTTTACAATGGTTTTAATCAAAACCTGGCACTTACTTCCAGTTTTGGGCAAAACTGCAGCCATGGCGAACAATTGGCTTGCTGAACAATCACCACATTCACTTAATGACCATCACAAAAAAGGTGGTAAAACTAGGTTGGTCATGTGACTGACTCATTTTACAACCATTATGACCAGGGGCGGGTTCCTAATTTTTTTCCTGCCACTCTGTGGGCGTGGCTTATTTTGTGGGTGTGGCTTGCCAGCCATGTGACCGGCTAGGCGTGGGCCTCGGGAGCTTGGCAGCGGCCGGAGAAGCAGGTGGGTATTGCCCATCCACAATGCAGCCCCCCGCAACGGAAGCAGCAAGACCGCGGCAGCGGTTCTTCTAGGAGGCTCTGTCTGGCCTGAATGTTTCTCCCCATTCAATGATCCTAGGCTCCTGCTGCCCATTCTCCCTCCCCTCAGCAGCTCGAGAAGCCTCGAACATGCGAAAATGCCTGGGATCATCACTGCGCATTCGTGGCTTCTCGGACTGCTGAAGGGAGGCAAACTGAGATAGTTCCTGCCGCTCATTCCCCCTCCCCTCAGCAGCTCAAGAAGCCTCAAACGTGCAAAAATGCCTAGGATCATCACCGCGCATTCGTGGCTTCTCGGACTGCTGAAGGGAGGGGAATGGAGATAGCTCCTGCCACCCGTTCTTTCAGCATCTCATGCGCTCCCTCAGCCATCCTCCCCTGCTTGGACTCACTGTGGGGTAGGAAGGCAGCGTATGCGCAGTGCCGGAAGCTCGGCTTCTGGGCATGTGCAAAAGAAAATTTAAAAAAAAATTCAACTTTTTTTAAAAAAAATGGTGGCGCCCAGGCACCGGCAACTGACTGCACCGGTACTGTGATGTCACCAGCGGGCCGCTACCGGTGCTATACAGTGGACCGCACCGGTAGGAACCCACCACTGATTATGACATACAAGCATAATGGGCAGGTTCCATTATGGTCACATGTCAAGGACTATCCTTATTTAATTCCATTTATTCTTCTTTCTGCTTGTATAATATTTCCTGTAACATTGGCTTCAATGCTACCCCAAAAGAACCACTCCATGCCTAATGATTGGCAAGGTTCTTTTCTACAAGCGTTTTCCTCCTTTTTCTCCAGGTGTACTGTGTCTCCCCAAAAATATGACCCACCCAGAAAAGAAGCCCTATCATGTTTTTGAATGCATGCGTTAAAATTAAGCCCTAACCCCAAAATTAGCCCTAATTAAGACCCCACCCACAGCAGGGTGCAGGGGGTGGGGTGAGGCACACAGGTAAAAATTAAACTAGTGTGGGGATGGGGAGGTGGAGCTGCACTACTTACCAGGCCTTGCACACCCTGACACCTGCCTTGCCTTGCAGGCCTACTTCTCCTGTGACTGCTTGCCATTGCTAGCGTACATCACCCCTGGCCTCCATTTCCGGATCCGGAGCTCTTTTATCGACTACAGAGGGCTTCCCGGAAGGCATCTGAAGGCAAAAACGGAAGCCGCGGGGTGCCGCGCGTGTCAGTCCGGACTTTGTTTCTTGGCTGCAGAGGGCTTTCTGGAAGGCTCTGGTGGCAAAATGGAGCCAGTGACGTGTGCAAGTGGCTGCAAGTGGCTACAGAAATGGGCCAGTAGTGGGCCGCCGCGAGGTGAGTCAATAATTAGAAGCCCTAGCCATTTTGGGGGGGGGGGGGGTCAAAAGAAAATAAGACCCAGTCATATTTTGGGGGAAACACAGTATCTTGTGTGACTCTGGCTGGGCTGTTTGAGTTGAATTTTTGTTTCATTGGCCCACAGCACTTTATTCCAAATCTTATCAAGGTTTCCTTCTGCATACAGGTAGTCCTCGACTTATGACCACAATTGAATCCAAAATTTCTGTTGTTAAGTGAGAGATGTGTTAAATGAGTTTTGCCCCATTTTATGACCTGTCTTGCCACAGGTGTTAAGTGAATCACAGCAGTTGATAAGTTGGTGATCCAGCTATTAAGTGAATCTGGCTTCCCCATTGACTTTGTGTTGTGTTCTGACTGACCTCTAACTGAACCCTAAACTTGTTTTGACTAGACGACCTCTGACTGAACTGTAAGTTGTTATGTTTTTAGTTGAACTCTACCTGAACTGTTGTTGCCACCCAGGTCATGTGTTTAAATGCTCATATGCTATTGGTTGTTGTGTCTGACAGCCCTCTATAAAAGAGCTAACTGTCAGACCATGTTTTGCTGGTTACTTGAGTGAGCTGAGTAAAAAAGCTGTTATGAAGTCTGTCTCCTGTGATCCTTGCTCACAATCTAACACTTTACTTGTCAGAAGGTCACAAAAGGGTTCACATCACCTATAAACTATGGACCTATAACTATGAACCGGTTACCAAGCATCTGAAATTTGATCACATGACCATGGAGTGCAGAGGTGGGTTCCTGCCGGTGCGGTTAATAGCTGTTGTTCGGCGCAGAGCTGAAGACGCTGCTGCCGTTCGCGGCGCAGGGGCTTTCCCCGGGCGCTGCCGCCGCCCGCATGGACACCGCCAATTGCATTCTTTTGCCCTCTGCACATGCGCAAAGCGTTTTGCATGCGCAGAGGGCAAAAGAACGCAATTGGCGGCGTCCATGCGGGTGGGGAAAGCGCCCGGGGAAAGCTCCAGCGCCGCAAATGGCAGCAGCATCTTTGGCTCTGCGCCGAACAACAGCTATTAACCGCACCAGCAAAAACAGGCAGGAACCCACCTCTGATGGAGTGATGTGCAAAGGTCGTAATTGTGAAAAACAGTCATAAGTCACTTTTTTCATCGCTGTTGTAACTTTGAACAGTCACTAAATGAACTGTTGTAAGTCAAGGACTCCCTGTACTTCTTGTCTGATGAAGTCAGACAACTCCCTCATTTGCAGATCATGTTTGGATAAGCAATGCTCAATTGTAATGCAGCACTGTAGATAAACTGTAGATACATGTGACTCTAGTGACAGCTAATTTTTTTTTTTAATCAGGTCTTTTGCAGTGATCTGTGGGTTCTCTTCTGCAGATCTGACCCAGTAGCTTTCAAGTAGCTCTAGCAGAGATTTGTGTCAGTCTTCCAGATCATTATCGTGGTGCCCACTAAAAGGAAGAACTTGCCCATTGTTGCTCAGAAATAAAACATGACTTGGTGCAATTGAGGTCTGCCATCTCAGAGAAAACTCTGATTTTGAACCAAAAGGCACCCCCGTCACTCACAATTGCCTGCCCTCCAATACCAACAATGGCTGCTCTGCCTGGGTGCTTCCACAGCTGAAGTAAAGTGGTTTTTTTTTCTTCAAGTGCATTGCACCTGTCCTTAGCCTCTCTGTTAGAAAGACTGGCTTCCTACCACATCCCCTGCTTCCCAGCAACCACAAGAAAACGGATAGAAAATGACTTTAGAGGAGAGTGACGCAGGCTGTGTTAACTATCCCTTATAAGGGCTTGAAACGGTTTAAAATCCAATAGAGAATTGTGTGGGAGGACTCACTATTCCTGACACTGTTAACACTCGGTGGCTTATTTCAGCTCTGCTAAGTACAAGAGTTATTAATATGCAGTCACTAAAGTCAAAGCTCTCTTTAAGCTGCTCCAAAGTGGTGCCAAAACTAGGACAAAGTACGTTGTTGTAGTAGGATGGTAGCACTGTTGCTTGGGGCAGCTGCTAGAGTAACTTTCAGTCCCTCTGATAAGGCTATTTCTGAGTCAAAGTTCCTTTGCCACCCTTGATGTCTTTCTTGTTAGAAAGAAGACTTCAGATAGTCATACTACTGTATTACTAGAAAACAGGCTATTATATGGCTTTGTTGTGCTAGTATTAGCTGTCAATTCTGGTAAGTTAACACCTGGAGGAATTTGTTTAGTAAGAAGTAAACCGCTCAAAACTCCACTGCAGAAAATACGACTTCAGCAACAGAGTGATCAATGCCTGGAATGCACTACCTGACTCTCTGGTTTCTTCCCCAAACCCCAAAAACTTTAACCTTAGACGGTCTACAGTCGACCTCACCCCATTCCTAAGAGGTCTGTAAGGGGCGTGCATAAGCGCACCATCGTGCCTACCATCCCTGTCCTATTGTCCAAATTTACCTATACCTACTTTGTTTTTGTTTATGTTTATACCATACCATACCTTGTACACATTTTGACAAATAAAATAAATAAATAAAAATAAGTTAATACTGATGGTAATGATACCGCCACGAAGGAAGACATTCTTGTTTCCCTCTAAACTATTTTACTTGAGGATTTTATGTGAAATGAAAAACAAGACATACAACTTTGGTATATGTGAAAATGACAGGAGCTAAAATAATATATTGCATTTCGTACAGAATATTTTAGGATTTCACTGTATGACTTGAGCAACTTTTGGTGGTCAGATGTTACCGTTAACATTAGGAGAGAAACACAAAGATTAGGTTCAAGGGAACACAGGTTGGAGATCAAAAGCTGGCCACTTGTACAATTTGTACAAAATTTGTACCAAAAAAATTTGTACAAAAACTTGTACAACATTTTGTACAATTTAATCATTAAAATATATGTTCCTTTCTTTTTCACCTACAAAAATATAACTTCCAAATCCACATATTTTATTTCTAAAATATATTTCCAGAATATTATATTATTATTCTATTGTCACTGAAAAAAAATATTCTCTCTCTATTTCTCACAATCAGGAACATGTTGGACAGGAATATTTCTTGACATTTTAGGAGAGAAGTCAACTTTTATTCTGTTAACTTACAATTTTATATTGCGTCCTAAAACTTTTTAAAGACTTGCACCCTCCCCACATTCCAGAAAGAAAGAGAAAGTTCTACTGTGTCCGTAGAATAGTCTGATGTTTGCCAGAGGGCTGAACTGGTGGTGTTTGGAAAATACAGTTTTTTGGGGCAGATCTTATGAAACCAGGACAGAAGTTCTTACGTAGTTGCTGTATGGTTTCTATTAGCCTGGGCAGCATTACAGAGATGGTTAATTCAATTCACATGGCCATCAAAGTTACCATTCTTCTTCAAAATATTTTCAAGTTTGTTTATTTTGTATTCAATTTATTTATTTTTATGCTCTGGGAATAACTGGATCCTGGTGTAGAAAAGACAGGTTCCAGGACATCTTATGCTAGGATAGTTTCAGATGGCTTCAGTGCTGCTTCAGACTATATTATCTCATAAGAAAGCTTTGTTGTTGTTGTTGTTGTTGTTGTTGTTGTTGTTGTTGTTAGTTGCAAAGTCATGTCCGACCCATCGCGACCCCATGGACAACGTTCCTCCAGGCCTTCCTGTCCTCTACCATCCTCTGGAGTCCATTTAAGCTCATGCCTACTGCTTCAGTGACTCCATCCAGCCACCAGCCACCTAAGAAAGCTGGTCATGATTATTTTTACTGATCACTCTCCTGCAATATCTATCAATTCAAAAGTTAACTTGTCTTTGTGAGATTCTTGTAATATTATTTTGATAGAAACCTGTCACGGTGTGAATATTGTGAGTTGTATGTCTATGCAGGGTGATGCACCCCTATCCTAATATTATGGTACATTCCAATACAAGCAGAACACGTGATATGATGTTTTGCGCATGTGTGCATTCCTAAACCACCATTAATTCTTCTTCTGCCTTAGCTCTTGACCTGAACGGTCGTGTTTCTTAGCAAAGATGTAATTATTCAGGATTTATTGTTTTTGTACTGAAATAAATATTTTCTATTAGACTTTTAATCTCGGTTTTATTTCTAACTGTCTGAATTCCAAGTAAAGATTCAAATCGCCTCTATGAGATTTTATTCTCATCCTCAACAAAACCTGCCTTGTACTTATAAATCTATTTGCACAGTGAAGATTATTCTCTCCTAAAGCCCACCATGGAGCTTATGAGAAGGCTGCAGTAAACTCTGACCTCTTTGTCACTGAATTCTCGGATTTTCTGACATGTGAATGCAAGTTTACCTACCAGTTGTGCAAAAGGAGCCACAGCCTATTTTCTCTCTCTCTCCACTAGTGCTATATAAATGTTCCACTTCCTGCCCTTCTATGAAAAGATTAACATTTTAGCAATCCCAATTTAGAAATACAGTTTTGGTCCTTCAATAATTATAAGATTGCTCTTCTTTGAGACTGGAGTTTTAGAAGAGGCAAGAACAGAGAGGATTATATTTGCAATTATTGGAAAATTCAAATGATCTTCCTGCGCCACCATAAATAGATGCCGGGGTGGGGGGGGGAATTATCATTAGCAGCGGGGGCTAGCATAAGGGTCCTTGATGTCTTTGTGGGAACTGGGCATAACTGTTAGATTTGGATTTTTTTTTTAATGGAGAGTGGGTGTTCTGTATTGTATATAGTTGTCAGTTGAAGTTCTCAGTCTGGTCCTCTGTTGGAGTGGGAAAATACTCTCTCCTGATTGGTTGTGGGATGATCAGCTTCCCTATAAAAGGAGCTGTGTTAGCCAGGGAGCAACAGTTGCCTCACAGGCAGTATTGAATAAAGAGCTGTTAGAAATCACTCTGGCCTCACCTCCATTCTTCAACCAGAACATAACAGTGGGAGTCTAACATTTCTGGGAGTTTGTAATTTTTAATTTTGGTTAGGAAAAATTGGGAAAATGCATTAAGAGAGAATATGTGTGCTGAGCGGTATAGAAAGTTAATAAATAAATCTGCAGCAAGGGTTGGGTCCTTGTAATCTATGCAACAAATTACCATGGTGGTTAGAATGGGGTGTTTGGGGAGAAATAGAGGACTACATTTCCAGTTTTTGTAGATAATTTTTAGTCCTGAAGAAACATTTAAGGGGGAAAAATATATTATGTGTATATCGATGTTCTGTTACAGTTAGAATTCAGCTTCTTTGAAGTATAAGGCAAAAAAAATGAATCTCATTTAGAATCAGAATAATATACTTTTTAAAATCTTTTTACAACTGTGTAATCCCTTGATTTGGGGTGGACTTGGGCGACTGAATGGAGCTGATCATTTACTGGCTGGATGCCCTTCCTGATGCTTACACAGAGTTCGCAGCAGATAGTTTCTGTTTGTGCCCTGATAGAGAAACATATGTCACTGCCTATGATTGATCTCTCAACCTTCTGAGTGGGAGGAGAGTGTCTTCATTTCTAGGCCATCACACTGCTCCCAGAGTGATGTACTACCGGTATATACTATGGATAGTGGAAATCATCTGTTTCCATTTTTGGTGTATTGTAGTCTTAGGGAAAAATTACAGGAAAATGTATTATGACACAAGATCCACACTTAGGGCTAGGGTTAAATCTTGAATCTACCTTCTTTTATGGACTCTTTCATTCTGCTTTTAGCTGGGGAAAAGCTATCTTCTTCCACCAAGGTTTCCCAGCTTTTTCTCCAAAAGAAAGAAAGAGGTTTTAAGGACGGAGCAGTGCTGTACCAGTATCTTTCTCCTTTGCTGCCCTGTGGGGATAAGGGCTATGCGAAGGGCTTGGATAAGGTTAGGGTTAATTGGGACATGACCATCAGAGGTGGGCTTCACATAATTTAACAACCGTTTCACCCAGAATCGAAAATGTGAGCGCGCGGGCCTTGCGCACATGCACACTGTGTCACAAAACATGGCAATTCGCTCGTGCGTGCCATCCGCACATGCGTGCAATGTCAACAAACACGGCAATTTGCTCGTGTGCTACGTCCGCGCATGTGTGCGACATCAAAAAACACAGCGATATAGGACAGGATTGTGCCTGGGCAGGGTGGGGGCGGGGCCACCCACAGGTCGCCACTACCGGTTCGCCTGAACCAGTCCAAACCGGCTGAATCCCACCTCTGAGACCATATGTAAAATCAGAAGGAAGGAGTGCCACTGGAAATCTCAGAGGATGTAAGGCACCCATTTGTCACATAATCTGCCAAGAAACTTCTCGAACCACACTATGGGTTGGTTGGGTGAGTGGAGGAATCATTCTCACAAAAAGGAACCATCAACTCAGTTTGTCACCAAAAGGAAGCCCACCACAGGGTGAGGATAGTCTTGAATAAGGTCTCCTTGTATATGTCATGGTGGAGTGCCCATTGCTTCATCCAGGGATCTCCAATCCCCTCAATGTCTCTGCCCCCAAAAGTATTTTGAGGGGGGGGGACTATGGATGAAAGAAGACATGTCATAGAAAAATTATGGGATTGCAGCCAATTCCCAGATGGTGAGACAGTAGCAGAAAGAGCCACCATTTGCCCATAAAGAGCCAGTGGGCAGGGAATAGATGTGAACATTAATGGCTAGGGTTAGGGTTGAGGCAGGGGTGAAATCTATTTACCTATCTACTTACACATCCAGAAGTGTGCGCACCACTTGTGCATGCACCGCCGTCACGTTGGATTTTTGACCCACTGCGCATGCGCAGAAGGCTTTGCACATGTGCAGAGGGTAAAAACCGGAAATAACTGACGTCCGGGCTGGCGGGTGGAGCCTCGCGCTGCCACTGCTACCGACTGTCCAAACCATGCACCGCCACCGCTAGCAGCTCTCGCGCGCTGGACTGAACCGGGAGGATTTCACCACTTGGTTGAGGTTAGAGTTAATCCTTATATTTCCATTTTTGTTAAATATTACTCTTGGACTTAGGAAAACTTATGGAAAATATTATGATTAAAAAATCTGCAGTAAGGTTATTAAGGTTTTTTCAAATTCTATGTTCAGAACCAGTGTGGTAATAAGATAAGGACCAAATTTATATGAATAGTAAGTACCGTTAGTAGTAATGGAAAACAATAGGCTAATGGTTAGATTTATCTCAGAGTTAGATTTCTGATTAGAATTAACTTTAAATTAGAGTTGGGCTTTGGCTAATATTGGCCTTAGCTTTATGTTTAGCACTATGGATCAGATTTAGGCAAGGTTCAATTTAAGATTAAGGTTAAAATTTGTGTTAAATTTTACATTTCCATTTTTTTGGTAAGTTTTCCTCCTGAGGTAAAACTTAACCATATTATGACCAAAATTCTGCAGTTGATGTTAGGTTTAACTTTCCTTTATGTGCATATTCAAATTTAGCATAAAAATGGGATTCAGGCAGATTTTTCATTGATAGGTTGTATCTTTAAAAAAAATATTAGCAATTTTTATGATAGAAATAAATTAAGTGTGCATCTTAAAATAGCATTCAAATGTTCATCGTACTTAAAGCGTTATGGGGGATTTGTATTCCTCAGAGTGCTGGGCAGGGTTGGGTTCTAATTCTTTACCGGTTTTGTGGGCATGGCTTATTTTGTGGGCGTGGTTTGGAGGCCAGGTGGGCGTGGCTTCAGATGGGCATGGTCAGGTGACTGGGTGGGCATGGCCTACCTCTAAAATGTGATGAAACTCACTTAACAATGCTCTTGCTTAGCAACCAAAATTTTGGGCTCAATTGTGGTCATAAGTCTTTCTTTCTTTCTTTCTTTCTTTCTTTCTTTCTTTCTTTCTTTCTTTCTTTCTTTCTTTCTCTATCCTTCTTTCTTTTTCTTTTTCTTTTTCTTTTTCTTTCTTCCTTTCTTCCTTTCTTTTCTTCTTTCCTTTCCTTTCTCCTTTCCTTCTTTCTTTTCCTTTCCTTTCCTTCTTTCCTTTCCTTCTTTCCTCTCCTTCTTTCCTCTCCTCTCCTCTCCTCTCCTCTCCTCTCCTCTCCTCTCCTCTCCTCTCCTCTCCTCTCCTTTCCTTCTTTCCTTTCCTTTCCTTTCCTTTCCTTTCCTTTCCTTTCCTTTCCTGTCTGTCTGTCTGTCTGTCTGTCTGTCTGTCTGTCTTTCTTTCTTTCTTTCTTTCTTTCTTTCTTTCTTTCTTTCTTTCTTTCTTTCTTTCTTTCTTTCTTTCTTTCTTTCTTTCTTTCTTTCTTTCTTTCTTTCTTTCTTTCTTTCTTTCTTTCTTTCTTTCTTGTCTCTCTCTCCCTTCCTCTTTCTTTCTTTCTCTTTCTCTCTTCTTGGTGGCAGGAGAAGGAAGAAAGTGCTCTGGGACTGGGAGGGTGGGTGGCCCGGCCCGGCAGTGGCACATCCCCTGTCATGTGCCATCCTGGAGCGCCGTTGCTGCCACAGCCACCCCCCTCGCCTTCCTGGTTTTGGCTTCGGGACCAGCAAAGAAGCGTGGTTGAGTGGGGCCAGGGCATTAGTGCAGGAGCAGCGAGGAGTTCAGGGCAGGCGGCAGTTCATCTTCGTGCACAGAGGGCAGGCAAGGGGAGGGCAGGAGGTCCCCCGCCTCCATGCAAAATGCTGCTGCCAAGCGGTCTCCTTCACGCCACCCACTTCGCTCATGGGGTGGATGGGCTGGAACTTCCGCGCTTCTTTGCTGGTGTGGTTGAATAGGGCTGGGGCCATTTCCTCCCTTCGCCCTGCCTGAACAAACAGCCGCCGTGCCCGGCTCTTGCCTGTCACGGCTCCAACGGTGGCAGCTTTGGGTGACGGGGGCTCATCTGGAGCTGCTCCCCTGCAGATTGTCCCTGCTGCCCCCGAGTGTGAGGGAGTGGGGCAGGTGAGAGGCGGGCACACACGACAGCTGTATGTTCGGGCAGGGCGAGGGGGAGAAGTCTGGAGCAGCTAAACTATGTTTAAGCAAGGCTGTGCTTGGCTGTACCTGAATCCAGCTATAAAGAACCTGGCCCAAAGGCATCAAGCAAGAACAGCAGCTCCTCCTCCCCTCTTCCCCACCAATCCCAACAGTAGGACTCAGAAGAACGGCAGCAAATATTCAGAGTAGATTTTGCCAGCAGTCAAAACCACAGGAAAAATTTGACATTTTAAAAAACTCTTGATTTAACCACATGGGTAGAGTTAATACGTGGTGCGCCAAAAATGAAACCGGGGTTGGACTAAGTGGGGGGGTGTGTGTGACCCTGGACAGTGGCCATAGCAGGGGTCGTCATTGCCTAAAGGCGTTCACATTCGGAGTCCTTTTTGCCCTGCCACAGCCTCGGTAGCTGCTTGTTACCCTGGTGATGGGCTCTGAGAGGCCACTACCAGCACAGGAGAAGGCGGCTCTTTCCGATCTCCACATGGCAGCTTTGGGCAAGTCTTTCCCTTTGCTGGGGCTCAGCCCGTCGGTGAACAGATTGGCTCACAAGTCCCTCCCACCTGTTGTCCCCTTGCCTTCACGGGGAGGAAGCAGGCGGTCTTGGGAGCGAAGAGGAATTCAACCTAGTACCCACACAGACACACACACATATGTAGAGAGCTACTCTTAGCACAAACTACTGCAGAGAAACCTCTAGAACAGGGTCCCCAAACTTGGCAACTTTGAGACTTGTGGTCTTCAACAACTCCCAGAATTCTCCAGCCAGCATAGCTAAATAAATAAACTAACTTTGTGCCGCTGCCTACCTGGACACCCTGGCTCTGATCAGAATAAACGTTGCCCCAAATCATTTGGTCAGGAAAACACCCCCACCCACCCACCCCATCCCTTTATCCACTGGAGTTGTCCTTCTGCTTTCCCTGGTTGCTTCTCTGATTCCTCCTGTTGCTTTTTTCCCCCCTTCAGTAAAATTTTGCTTTGCACAGGCACAAATAACTCTCCTGGGGAGGAACTGTTGGGTTCTCTTTTGAAATTCAGCAGCGCTGCTACAAAACTGGGAGGTTTTCTCATACTGATTTGGTGTATTTCTCCTAGCCACTCCCTTCCCTTCCTTTCCTGTTAGGAGAGCCTCCTGCAAAAAATCGTTCTGATTTTTCAATGATTTTTTGTAGTGCAGGAATCAGGGAAGCAACTGGGGAAAATAGAAGGACAACTCCAGTGGATAAAGGGATGGGGGCGGGGGGGGGGGTGTTTTCCAGCCCAAATGATTTGGGGCAATGTTTATTTTCACGCCACACACCTGATATAATGTCTGTTCTCAAGTAGAAATTCTTCCCTAGAAGATTCATCCCTTTTTCTCCTCTGACATCCTCTTTCCCCGCCAAAGTCCCCCTCCTGGGAATCTACGAATAGCTCCTCTCCTTGTAACTAAGCTTCTTTCTTCATTTTTTCCCCTCTTTCAACCCACCACACCATGAGATGACTGGCTAACTGGCAATCTCCAGTAAGATGTGTGTCTCACAGCCCTCCTGCCCCATGTCCTGCCCCACCTGCAGCACCAAATTGTGCTCCACTGTGCGAGAGGCACATCTTACCAGACATTGACAGCTCCAGATTTTATGGCTTTTTCAGGATTTTCTTTTTAAAAAAGCCTCTCTAGATGAGCTTGAAAACTTCCGAGAGGGAGGGAGCAGTCGGGCAGCGTTTCCCCCCACCTCCCTGGGCGCCTGCAATCTCAGAGCCTGCAGGAACTCCTGGCCCTTGTACAGTAAAGGAAAAGTTCTCGTGAGTGCAAGGCAATTAACTTCGTTCTCTTTGAGAGCCACTTTGCACCTTGTTTGGGGTGACATTTGCAGTGCCAAAAGTTCGCAAAAAATTCCTCCCGCCCAAAAAAGCTGGAAAAAAGATGGCAGCGCACGCGCAGTGCCAAAAACTCAGCTTCTGCGCATGTGCAGAAGAAAAAAAACCCGGGATACAATCCCCCCCCAAAAAATTTAAATTAAAAAATTAAAAATTTTTTTAAAAAAGATGGCGGCGCCCATGGACTGGCACCAACCAAATCAGTTCTGTGATGTCATCATGATGTCACCAACCAGGAGGAACCCACCTCTAGTGCTGGGCAACTTTATGTTTAAAAAGTCAAGTGGGAGAGAAAGGAAGAAAAAAGAGACTGCCAGTGTACACCCTCATAAGTGGGAAGTTAGGGGGAGAAATGAAGTATTGCCATGAGTGGTTATATATGTGAGATCTCCTTCAAGTGAAATGTTATTCCTAGTGACTGCAAGGACACATCCATGTAGCTTGTTTGGGGACCACACACAAATGATTTTTTTGTTTGGTTTTACTATTGCCTTCCTTTTGGATGCTTTCTGAATCTCAGTTAGTGATGGTCAATCTTCTGATAGTTTCACACCCAATTATTAACCAGATCTAACTCTATGTAGCTTTTTGAGATCAGCCATGGTCTCTGTGGCAATAAATAAGACTGTCCAGTAGTTATGCTGAAGCTCCAGATCTCTGGAAATCCGAGAGAAACTCAGCAAAGTCCTTTATTTTTAAACAAGGCATTCAAATATGTCATGTAATTGTTATTGCTTTTGTGGATCCCTCTTTTATTAACCATTCCATTATTTCCCCATCTGTATTAGAGTAATATGTTTATTGGATGGGCTCAGATGTCACTCACAAAAACCTGCAAGCTTATAACACTTGCAGATCACTTAAGACAGTAATTTTGACAATCGTAGGGATGGGAGAGGAGAGAAAGAAGGCGAAACTGACTTAATCTGAATTCCTGATCACTGCAACCCCAAACCAGAACCTGAGAGGTCACCTAATTTGGTCAGGATTTCAAATTTCAACTAAAAATGCCCCCATAATTTTGTGTGTGTGTGTGTGTGTGTGTGTGTGTGTGTGTGTGTGTGTGTGTGTGGTCCTGTTCTACTGTAAATTAGAAGGGTTCCTCCCTGACTCCATTTTTACATGGCTGATTTTGCAGTGAGCAAGATCTAAGATCTATTTGGGAGTATACATGTTTTTTTTAAAGCAGCCGATATCTCGGAGCATTTGGTCTTCAGGTTCAGTCCCCAGGATTTCAAGTTGTCCTATTTCAGACCGCTACTCTGGGAAGACTTGCTGTCTAAGAGATGTTGCTGACAATAGTTTAGGCAGAGTTCCACTATGGAACACTGAAGCTCTTTCATCATGGAAATTTCAAATCTGAATGCTTTGTAAAAGCTCATCCGAACTCTGAAATAGTCTTCCCTGATAGCCGTTGGACTGTCTGATGTCTTTTTCTTTTAATTTAGCCTCTTATCGTTGCTGTGTTCTCATTTCCATATATGGGTAAATTGCTCATATTATCTACCATCAACAGGAAATAATGTACTACTTCTTCTTTTTAGATCTAAAATTAGGATTCAGTGTAGATGACTGGAAAATGGTGCCATCTAGTGGAAAGTATGAGATTGGTAAATGGCTTTGCTTCATGTCAAGATGTTTCATTGACAAAAGAATTCCATACTTCCAGAGACAGGAAAATGAAATAAAAGGCATTATTATGGTTGGTTGCATAGTCAGCCAGATGATTTGACATTTTTATCCATCTCTCAAGTCCTTCCCAAGGTTAAACCTATATGCTGTCCAATTCCCAACAGCTTTGGGTGGCTAACAACAATCAAACAAAGACATTTCAATAAAATGAATAAAACATAAAAATAAAAGATGACAAGTGTGATGAATAAATAATCAGTTATTTAAATCTGGCATGGGGAGAATGTCTTTTCACAATGTTCTTCCTTATCACAGAGACACTGAGAATAATTTCATTTTGTTTTCTTGATTTTAAAATGTGACTTAAATTAGCATAATGCATTTATTTATTTAAAGAATTAGTTTTAAAATCATTTCCTTGGAAATTTTATATAAATACATGCAGCTTTATTTCAGATAAAGTGATTATGACCAGAAGAACAATCTTATTTTTAACCTATATCCGTGATGGCGAACCTATGGCACGCATACCAGAGGTGGCATGCAGAGCTCTCTCCGTGGGCATGCGTGCCGTCGCCAGCTTCTCTTCCGGGTTCCATCACACACATGCGCTTGTGCACCAGACAGCTGCTCTCTTCCGGGTTCCAGTGCATGCATGCGCGCCGGCCAGCTGCATGCACATGACAGAACCCGGAAGTGCAGCTGGCCGCCACACGTATGCACACCGGCCAGTTGTTCTCTTCCAGGTTCCGGCGCTCTGGTGCATGTGCGCATGTGCACGCACATGCTCCAGTTTCAGCACTCGGTGCCAAAAAGGTTAATCATCACTGACCTATATATTGTATAATTATTAAAACTCCTAATAAAATTATTTTTAAAAAGACATGTATGTGAATCTGTTGGTTGCTATTACTCTGAATTGTGACTAAAGGACGGGATAGATGTGGAGGATTAAAGCAAAGTAAACACTTCAGAGACATAAAAATGAAGTAAAATGCCCACTCAGGATGTCTAAATGTCATTATTTGAAGCAACAACGGAATCTGTTCTGTGTCTAAAAGGCAACCAATGAGAAGCAGAATTTTTGCTCCACACTAATGATGGGACATAATCCTCCCTGTCCTGAAATCAGAAGCTGAGTTCATGAGGCAGAAGAGAATCATGTGATAAAAGCAGGGTAACGCCATTGCACTGCAAATTCTAGCCCTTTTGTACATGTGTGCATATCATGTTGCATGTCAGAAGGGATGGGTTGTGCACAGTAGTGGGTTCTAAAACCCGTTGCTACTGGTTCACGCGTGCGCTCGCATGCACAGAAGCATCCCGGGTGGGTGGGCGGAGCCTCCCGCCGCTGCCGCTACCGGTTCTCAGAACCAGGCCGAACCGGGAGCAACCCACCGCTGGTTGTGCATCACAACAGCAGGATGCTGCTTTCATCATTCCCTTGCCTCCTCCTATTAGTTATTACTCTAAGTTTTGTAATATTGTTATCTAGCTAGATTCTGATGTGGTTCTCTTTGTGCTTTGCCATCCAACAAGATGTTAAAGCTCTTCATGCCATAGGAATGGATTATAAGGTACTGCTTCTTCCTGGTTACATCAGATCTCACAGAGGAGATATGTTGTGGGTACCAACATACATTTGGTAGGTCCTGGGAGACGGGCCTTCTTTGCTGTGATCTCTGCCTTATGGAACCTCTTCCCCTGAAATTATTTATTTTTATTTATTTATTTTATTTGTCAAAACGTATACAAGATAACAGGTATGGTATAAACATAAACAAAAGCACAGTAGGTATAGGTAAATTTAGACAATAGGACAGTAGGACAGGGACTGCAGGCATGATGGTGTGCTTATGCACGCCCCTTACAGACCTCTTAGAAACGGGGAGAGGTTGACTGTAGACAGTCTAAGGTTAAAGTTTTGGGGGTTAGGGGAAGAAACCACAGAATCAGGTAGTGCATTCCAGGCATTGATTACTCTGTTGCTGAAGTCGTGTTTTCTGCAGTCGAGTTTACATTGAGTTTGAATCTATTGTGTGCTCGTGTGTTGTTGCGGTTGAAGCTGATGTATTCATTGACAGGTAGGACATTGTGGCAGATGATTTGACATTAGATTAGCTCCATCCTTTTGACATGACAAAAGACCTGGTTATGTCCCCAGGCATGGGACTCCCGCAAATGTGATTAATAAATAAAGAAATAAAATTTGCAAAAATAAAGGAAATCTTTTAAGAGTGATTTCCATTAACTGCCAGGTATAAAATTCAAGGCCTTTTTACAGTAAGATCAAAGTTAAATTCTTGTGCCTCTTTCTCATTCCCACATGACACAACTTTTAAGTGTAGGAATAATTGTATTATTCCTTGTTGTCTCAATGGACTAGACTGCTTTCAGGTTGTTTGCCTCTGTTCTTGCCAGAATAAACCTTACATGTAATCAAATACTGTTTGTTTATACCTATTTATTTATACTTATTTAAATAAATGAGTTATAATTCCAGATATACCTAGAAGGATGTAAGCTACATGGGTCATATTGTAAATTACATGTGCATAAACATTCATAATATAGCAATAGCAATAGCACTTAGACTTATATACCGCTTCATAGTGCTTTACAGCCCTCTCTAAGCGGTTTACAGAGTCAGCATATTGCCCCCAACAATCTGGGTCCTCATTTTACCCACCTCGGAAGGATATAATATGTGATAACATCTCATGTATTGTATACAAAAGTAACTTTCATTAAATTGAGTGAAACAAATTCTCCAAATTGAGCTTTTGACCTGAATCCATGTCTTATATCTTAGAACTAGGGAACATCTGTATTATTACAAACATAAATGTTACTTATTTCAATAGAAATTGCAAATGGGTCCCTGAGATTATTTGTCCCAGTTCAAGGAAGAAAGCTCCAGATAAAATTACCTTTTGTTTATAGCATAAGTTTCATAATCACTTTGACTCCATGGACATATTATTGCTCTCCCTGATCAATGCATATTATGATTTTCAAATCTGTCAGAATGGCATATTCAGACCATCTTCCTGCCAGTTCTTAGAGTAGAAAGATTCAAATGTTACAATATGTCATATTCCTGTGCATAAGTATTCTGTGGATCAAAAACATTAATATGTGCCAAACGCATGCAAGCGGTGAATTGTGGTGTTCAGCAGCCAAAGTTTGGTGTTTCCTAAATCCAGGATAGTGATGACTTTGGTTCAACAAAGCATCAATAGAAGTCTCAGCTTTAAAGCATTTAAACCAAGAAATATGATAGAGTGAATTCCTTATGAGTTAACCCCAATCTTTAAATGGGTTTGACCTTAACTGATTTTAAAAATGGAAGATAGCAAATTTAGCTTTATAACAATAGCAATAGCACTCAGACTTATATACCTTTTCACAGTGCTTTACAGCCCTCTCTAAGCGGTTTACAGAGTCAGCATATTGTCCCCAACAATCTGGATCTCATTTTATCAATCTCAGAAGGATGCAAGGCTGAGTCAACCTTGAGCCGGTGAGAATCGAACTGCTGGCAGTCGGCAGAGTTAGCCTGCAATACTGCAATCTAACCACTGCGCCACCACGGCATTCCATGACAATATGCTGATTCTGTAAACCACTTAGAGAGGGCTGTAAAGCAATATATTAGTCTAAGTGCTATTGCTATTCCACCTGGAACATTAAAACCATATATTGCCTGTTGAGTTCTGTTTACCCAAAATGAGTTGGCCAAGAAAGCAGGCAGAAGACCCTGGAAAAGGTAACTAAGCATAAATAATAAGTGGGAATGACCTTGGGAGACAGAAGTGAGAGCCACAGACTAAACAACTGTTATGTAAAAGACATCTCAGCCCACAGGGAAGGGAGGGTACGAGGAACTTTTCAGATGGGATTCTCCCTAGTCTTAGGGAGAGTAAAATGGAAAGAAGGGAGAAATACTTTCAGTCATTCATTGATGTTAGTCCTCCATACAAGAAGCACTACCATGAATACTGTACTAACTCAATTTTGATTGTAAGGTTACATTAACAGAATCTTGTAAGACAGTCCAGGTGGTCTTTGAACTACTATGCTTGCACAATGCTGCTTGCACAACTTGGGCATCACAAGAGGCCTTGCTCCATGTTCTAACACTAGGTGCGATACCATCTGGAAGCGTGATGGACATTCTTCTCCCTCATGGTTCCTGAAATGGTCAGACTGGACCCCTATTCTTTACTCCTTTAGGCTTAGGGAGGTGGGAATTTGTATTTTATTGTTCTACTATCTGTTATTTTACTATGATTTGCTTAAGCTGTAGCATTGAATCCACAAGTATGTCACAGTACAAATTTTAGTAAGTAAACGAGAGACTGTGGAGAAGAGAATCAACATATGCATACTCATTGCAAACAGAAATAAACATTTCTGAAATAAATAAACCCACCTGCTTGTCTTCCATAAAACTGGGGATGCCTAAAGCCAGAGGGTAAAAGCTGGAAGTATCAACCTTCCTCTCCCAGAATCTGTCTGGGTCTTCATACTTGGGCTTGTCTCCTGCTGTCATCACCTACTGTATCTTCTCAGTGAACACCAATGTCAGGGTTCCAAGTAACAGCCCATAAGGAATCAAAACTCCAAGGCAAGGTCCCTCGAAGTGTAAATTTATTAGGCATGTCATATTGGCACAGCTGGTGAAAACCCGACCCCGAAGTCCCCCGGGTTTTCCCCACCTAGTTCAAAATCCAAAGTTCTTCCCCCCAACACACACAACCATCACATGCCCCAATCAAATCTCTCTCCCCATCCCGGATGCCTCAAATCCATGCTCCTCCAGGTGCTGGTGAGAGAGTCCTTGGTTCCCAGAAGAAATAATGTTATTTTGGCTACATACTCCCCTCAGCTATCTCTACTCCCCCTCCCTTTCCCAGAGCTCCATCCAGCCTCACTGTGGCAACCCTGAAGACGCTCAAAGATGGCTCCAGGGTTGACAGGCTGCCCCTCCTTATGGGAAGAGGATGTCCTGAAAAAGGAAAGAAAGACTATAGAGAATTAAACTAATCCCACTCAGCCTCCCCGCAGTTTGTTTTCAACTTTGCCAAGCATACAGCAATTTTTTTTAAACCATGTAATTAATATAGTTGTGTCCATTAATTGAAGGCCTACATGCACTTCTGCATAGACCTTTCTCAAAAAAAAAAAAGGTTTCAAACCGGCAAAGTGCTGTCCAAAATTTAGAGATGGAACAAAAACTGGATTTTGATTGTGAATTAGTTCTCAATGGGAAATCAGATAAGTTTTCATTAAATTGAAAATGAAATGAATGCACGCGTCATTTCTAGCACTGGGTCATTTAAGTGGCATCTAGATTTTGTTATTTTGGTGATGGCCAGAGCACCAGGCTGGCCTTAATAATATACATTTTTAAAAAGGATCCCAATGCAAGTGTTAGCTGTGAGCCCAGGAACCCTGGAAACTATCCAAGAACATCAGAAACTGATATTACAGTAATTGTAATATCAGCATCCCCACTTTCCTTAATGGGAAACAAAACAATTCAGCTATGCAGATTCTATGCTACTGTTGAAATCCAACAGGGGTCGCCGTATATTCGGTGTCTCTACAGCATGGGTATTAATTGTCTCATCTTTACAAATGCTATGACATTAAATTAAGGTGGATTTTTTAAAAGTGTATGTGATAAAACAATGTCTATTTACCTCACCAGAAGGTCAGAAGTCGAAAGAAGAAGAAAAAAGGACAGTCTGCCAAGAGAAGATTCACTATGGAAACAATGTGGGCATCTATAAGTATGCAGTGTTATTGGATCTTTCTTTTTCCTTTATTTAAAACTGAGAAATATTTCAAAAAAAGAAAGTAGCTACAGATGGTTACTGAGGCTATGCAATTAATGCTCAATGTTACATTAATAAGAGATAACAAGCAGGATATATTGTTGTTTTCATAATATTATTTTTAAAAAGATATATAAAGTTTTGAGCTGAATTGTAAACTCTCTACTATACCATTATTCATAATTATTGAAAAAATAGTAGAAAAAGAAAAAAAGAGAAAGAAATAGCCCTAAAAACAATACGAACAGAATTCTAATTTTTTGACTTTCCTCATCTTTGTTCTCCAATTTACAGTCATTGATTGATTGAATCATCAATTTGGATTGAAGTAGTAGGTATAGTAGTAGTAGGCATATACACATAAAATCTTTTCAGCTTTTCCTTCCTGTCAGTTTAGATCCAGAAGATGGTGCTCACTCCTAGCAAAATATCAAAATAAGCTGTCATTGGAGGTTGAAAGTAACAACTTTCTCATCTCAGGCAAATTCATGTTCCCCTGTTGACTTTTCGATGCACTATTAAACAAATAAAATATCAGCTAACTGCATAACCTCCTGTGCAAACAGAAATGAATAAAAGCTGTGGAAGAACAATGTTTAACTATCAATGAAGCCACAGCAGTGTGGAAATTAAGTTCATAATTTCAGATACCTAAATGGCAAATGAGAAAGCATGTTGCTTTGCAGATAGGGCATCTTGTTTAGCTGAGCCTTCTTAGGCGAAACAGCAAGGAATTTAGAGCAGACAGAAAAGGAAAAAAAAGTACCAACCATTTTAAACAAAGATTAATTATTTTTCATTTATGTCTCCTCCAAAAACATTTGAAAGTTGCCCAGGGATTCAGGGATAGAAAAAAATGGATCAATATGCAATATGCCTATCTCAATAGAATATTGTTTTTCTTCATCATTGTTTACAACATGTGAAACAAACTATGGGGTTGGACTGGACTACATGTGTCATGTGGCATTTGGGTTTTCCTGAAAAAGGTGGACCAGGAGGAAAGAGTGAGCATTAAAATCAGGAAAACTTAAGAAGAACTCCACTGGGCCAAGTATTTTATGCTACAGAGTAGCCAACCACTTAAGAAGCTCACAGAGAAAGATGGATAGTGGCCACTGGTCTTTAAGGCCGACTCCCTTTAATCCTGAAGGAGCTACAGAGTAACTGAAAAAAGTAAGATGATAGCATTGACGGGGCTATCATCCATGGATTTATCTATGTCCCTTTAAATTCTTGTCAGGCGGCATGGTGGCTCAGTGGTTAAGACTCTGGGCTTGTCAGCTGGAAATCTGGCAGCCTAGGTTCGAGGCCTGAGCTCCCATTAACATGCCTCAGCTCCTGCCAATCTAGCAGTTTGAAAGCAGGCAAATGCAAGTAGAAAAATAGGTATCACTTCGGTGGGAAGGTAACAGTGCTCCATGATATCATGCTAGCTACATAATTGCAGAAATGTGTTTGGAAAAATGCTGCCTCAATAAGCATTGCCCCGGCAACGACTAGCTGAATAAAAATAATAGGGGGTGACTCCTTTAAACTTTGACTCCGATGAAAGTGAAGAAGTTAAGTGCTATATTAAAAAATTGTTCTTTTGATTGGGCCAAGATTTCCCAGCATACATTGGGATTGCTTATATATGTCGGTATTTTTTTTACATCATGAGGCTTTATGTCTATCATATCTTCCATGCTGTCTTTCATTCTAAGTTGCAAGACCTCTAAAATGTGCTGTTCTTTCCTCCTAGAGGAGCTGCTCTATTTGTTATCCTCTTCTGTACTTTTTAGACTCCACACTTACCATTTTTGGATATATTAGCCGGCGTACCAGGGGCATTGTATAACAGGTTACAATTGCACAATAGATTTATGGACATTGCTATTTTGGCAGTTCTACTGGCAATCTCCCAATTTAACTTCATTATAGCTGCAGCCCACCAG
Organism: Diadophis punctatus similis; assembly: GCA_023053685.1. Taxonomy (NCBI): domain Eukaryota; kingdom Metazoa; phylum Chordata; class Lepidosauria; order Squamata; family Dipsadidae; genus Diadophis; species Diadophis punctatus. Next base: position 4,308,721 of record JALIGW010000034.1, on the reverse strand, counting down.
GTTACCATTTTTCATCCATCCATCACAACTTCCAGTTCCCTTTCCTAGTGGACAGGCCAAGTTCCTACCCACTGGAATTCAACACCAAAAAGGAGGTGTTGAATTCCAGTGGTAGGGAACCTTTTATCAGCTGGGACCAGAGGTGGTATTCAGCCGGTTCGGATTGGTTCAGGTGAACTGGTAGTAGCGACCGGCGCTATGCCATCCTATTTAGCCACGTTTTCAAGCCGTGCATGTGAGCAAAGCACATGCGCGGAAGGCTGCATGCATGTGTGGTAGGCGCGCACATAATCGAAGTGAGCGCACACATGCTGGGTGAACCTATTACAAGATCATGGGCAAAACAGATGAATTTGGAGGAGGCAATATGTGTGCCTGAAAGGGAGAGGAGTAGCAATGAGGGGGAGGGAGCTGGGAGAAATACCTTCAAAATAATGCTGGATAGTTCTGCATTACCCTCCCCCCCGGGGGAGAGAAAGAGGCAATACACAATAGGGAACGAGGTAGTAGAAATCGCATCGCCATCTGTCAGCATGACTAAGGTAAAAACAACAAAACTAATTATAGGAGGGAGGCAAGGGTGTGGGCCTATAATGCATGCAATGACTCGATCGGCAATACATAAAAGCAAGCATCTCTCCAATGGTGATTTCACACTCTAACGATGTTATCAGGGGCTAACGAAAGCTTAGTATAATAATTTTTTAAAAGAAAAGTTCTGGAGATCGTAAAGAAACACATACGACCTCAACTGGGACTGGAATTGCTAGACATGGTGGTTGTTAAGTGAGTCACATTCAATTTTAGGATCTCTTTTTTAGCATGATTGTTAAGCCAATCAGGGCAGTTAAGTGAATCCAGTTTCTCCCATTGACTTCGCATGTCAGAAGCTGGCTGGGAAGGCTGCAAATGGCAATCACATGACCCCAGGGCACTGCAATCATCGTAAAATACATGCCAGTTGCCAAGTACCTGAATTTTGATCATGTGAGTGTGGGGATGCTGCAACTGTTGTAAATATGAGGACTGATTATAAGTCACTTTTTTCAGTGCCATTGTAACCTCAAATGATTGCTAAGCAAATCAGTAGTGGGCTTCACTTACCTTTGCTACCAGTTCGGAACTGTGAACATGCTCGCGTGCGGCCCTTCTGCGCATGTGCAGATCGTGGAGCCTCCTGCTGCCCCTGCTACCAGTTTGCCTGAACCGGGGAGAACCAGTAGCAACCCATCACTGAAGCAAATGGTTGTAAATCAAGGACTACCTGTAATAGGAATCAACAGAAATGATTTACTGGCAAGGCCCCTGCAACTGTCAATATCTACTATAGTTTTGGAGAGGATCTGCATGTCTGGAAAATTCCTGCCCTTTCCCACGCTCTAACATAGTGGCCCCCAATCTTTTGGGCACCAGGGACCAGTTCCATGGAGAGAGGTTTTTCCATGGACTGGACGGGGTGTGGTTTTATGTGCTGCCTGCATCCCACGGATGGGGCTTTGCTTGTTTGCGCAATCCAGTTTCTGGCATGCGGTGGACTGGTGCCGACCCATGGACTGGGGGTTGGGGACCCATGCTCTAACATGGTGAAGGATAGTTGTTTCCTTTGTTATTGTGTTTCCCACTCACTAAAGACTTTATTTTCCTTGCAAAAAGATGAGTTTTTCTTATGGGCTATTTTGGGGAAACTGGCCTGAGGTTGAGAGATGGTGAGAAATGCTGTATAGTACCTATCTCTTGCTTTCTGGGACTATGTCGGAGGAGGAGGTTCAGGCAAGATCAATGAAGCAGATGTTGAGTAATTGCTGGAATGGATAGCAACAGAAGGGACAGCATTCAAATAAATTAAGATGATGAGATACTGGGAAGCTAAGAAAAGAGGATACTGCTGCTGCTTTAAATGTGCCAATTTCTTTCATGTTAAAGGAATCAAGCTCCATCCTGCCCTGGGATCTAATCTAGCAAATTTCTAGATAGATTTTTAATTTTTTTTTTAAAAAAATCAGATACATAAATCAGATTGAGCAACAATGCATAGAAAATATTTGTTAATACCTACTCAGAAGTATGATTTATATAGTATCAGAATTAAAAGGTTAACTCTGAAGATAAAGTGTGAAAATATTGGTAGTATTGTAGATGACTGATTAGTGGACCTAGTTTTACTTCATGAATATCTTCCCTCTGAACACACATAGTAGAAGTGTGAAATTTGACATTTCCTTATTTTCAGAGTACTAACACATGATATACTAGTGCACTTTTTGGCTTTTGCATTTTTGTCACCTGTTACTGTAACTATTTAGCACTCTGGCCCTTGCATTTAAAGATGGCCAGATTAATTGCAGTAAAATGTGATCTGAGTTTATTATAGTCATTTTGCTGTGATTGTTAAATCAGCTCCTTTTAGTATGTTGACATAAATTCGATAATTGAGAACTGAGACACTTTTTCACGGTAAGGATCCTGTCTTTCAAAATGAATCTGGCCTTTCAGAACCATGCTGACTTGCTTGCCCTCAATTTAAATATTAAAAAACTGCAGCACAATTAGAAAGAATGTGGGACATTAGCTGATTACAAATTGCCATTTATCGAGACTCAATCCATCGAGTATAGAATGATATAATAGTGATAGTCAAAACAAAAATAGCAATATTGTAAAGTATAAATACGTATTTAGGAAATTATTATGAAAAAGCTATAAAAGAGATTTGTTGTTATTATGTTTGTTTTCGTTTTATGTGTGTTTTGTATGTCTTTTTTATACATTGTTTTTAAAGGAAAAGACCTAATAAAGATTATTTTTATTACCCCCAAAAAATACAAATTGCCATTTAACATCAGTAGGGATGCTGATTGGCTAAAACAGTGGTGGCCAACCTTAAGCATACCATGCACCAATTTTTTCACAGATGAGTTCAGATGCGCCATACAACTCAAGCATGTTTTTTACCTTCTTACTTTCACGTTTGAGGTTGTAAAATAGGGATGGGGTAGGATCTGCTTTGCTTAAGGGAGGAAAAGGAATAACTCAATCACACAATTCAATTTTCTTTTGCACTGTAATGGATAACAGGAATTTTAGCATAGAAAAGTATAAAACTTAAAAAAAGTGGAAAAAGAACAAATAGATCACGTGTGTACGTTGTATCACACAGAATATCAGTTATGTGGAATTTGAATTCTATGTTCGCGTCAAGAAAAAGTAGTGGTGCTCTTCTTTAACAAACGTAATATATATTTAATCTTGAATCTGTCTTTCAATCACTCTCAATACAAAAACCACGCTAGTACACTCAATAAAACACTGCTTCAAACTCCACACCACGATGGCTCACTCAGAACTGACTGACCATATCGAACACTCGCCACTCATTCGCACGTGACTTCAAACACATGATGTGTTGCTAGTGCTTGCGGTGTTTGCAATCGTTTAAGCAGGAACGCACAATGACAACACCGATAAAAATATTCGTATGTTTGTAAACCCGCCTAAAGTAACATCTCACAAGTTCCATTCTAAGTTTCAGACACCGAGAAGTTGAACATTACCAAAGGCTGTACAAATTGAACTGAGATCACTTTGGTGTTGAAAATATTAAGATGGATTCAGTTATGACACCTATTTAAAAAAATAAGTAGGCGCAAGGATGCAATGCGCCACTTGTAATCATCCAATGCGCCACGTTTGGCGCATGCGCCATGGTTTGGCCACCCCGGGCTAAAACAACAACAAAAAGTTAACTTGACCTATTCATATAGCTTCTGAAGCAGCTCATGTGAGAGAACTGCAGAAAATAATTATTTTAACAATAAAAAAAGGCTCTCCATTCACCCTCCCATGAATAATGAAGCACCCTTTTCTAAGGATTTGCATATTATGCATTTTACACAGCAGAGTTGGCTAAAACATCAGACAGTGGGTCTCCAGTAAAATCCCCGCTATAGTTCTTGAATAAGGCAAGTTTCACACATGCCAGAAAATTGCTCTTATTGCTATCCCATAAAACAGAGTTGGTTCTGAGTTTCTACTGGTGAAATATAAATGCAGACTCAATCAGTGGCTTAGAAGTGATTGGTACTTGCAGACAGAGACAATTGCCTTAGAAAAACTACGTGATTTGATGAGAACAGTTGGCGAAAGAGCACTCCTGAATTGCTGCTGCAGCATTCACGTCCCATCATTGTTTCAATCAATCAATCAATCAATCAATCAATCAGAATAGAGCTGGAAGAGATCTTGAAGGTCTTCTAGTCCAACCCCCTGCTCAAGCAGGAGACCCTATATCAGTGGTTCTCAACCTTCCTAATGCCACGACCCTTTAATACAGTTCCTCATGTTGTGGTGACTCCCAACTATAAAATTATTAGGAAACTCAGGGGTGGGTTCTAATTTACCTCGCTGCCGGTTCACTTCCTCTTGTACTGCGTGGCCCCGCCTCATGGGCGCGCGTGTGCTTTGTGCGTGCACGCATGCGCAGTGCCAATTTTTAAAAGAAAAATTGCAAAGAAAAAGGTCGAAAATAAGATGGCAACGCATGCGCAGTGCCGGAAATTTGGCTTCTGTGCGTGCTCAGAAGTTCCCATGGTACAATTTTTTTTTTGCAGTAGTCTATTTGCATGTGGGTGGACCTGCCTGGAGACAGATAGAGGAGCAGTGTCTTGGTTCCTAAGACCATTGGAAATATGTGTTTTCCAATGGACTTAGGCGACCCCTGTGAAAGGGTCGTTCAACTCCCCAAAGGGGTCGCGACCCACAGGTTGAGAACTGCTGCCCTATATAATTTTGGACAATTAGCTGTCCTGTCTCTTCTTAAAAACCTCCAGAGATGAAACCCCCACAACTTCTGAAGGCAAGCCATTCATTCCACTGGTGAATTGTTCTCACTGTTAGGAAGTTTCTGCTTCATTCCAGGTTGTTTCTTTCCTTGATTAGTTTCCATCCATTGTTTCTTGTCTTGCCTTCTGGGGCTTTGGAAAATAGGTTAACTCCCTCTTCAATCATGGGAGGGAAAACTAGAAGTCTCTGATGAAATCCAGAACCCTGATTCTCTTCAGGTTTAACTGAATGATTCCCCTGGCAGGGCTTCATAAAAATAACAATTCTAACAAAAGTTGAAGAAGTTGACTTTCATTCTCTCTCATATGTATAAACATGGTCCAGAAGACCAATCTGCACATACAAGAAGATAATCTTACCTTTATACCTCTCCCTTTTTAAAATCAAACAGCGCCATGGATTATAAAAGTGCTTAAACCAATGGAAATTACTATATTATTCAGAGTTGTTTCCCTTTCTTAAGAGCTTTGGGTTTTTACAGATTGTGTATGCTCTGAGAATATAGCTCTTCCTTGCCCTAAGAAACTAGGGCAGTGCCATCATTAAAATTGCTCCACATATAATTAATTCTGCAGCTTATTTGAAGAGGTAGGATATGAAATGTTATTAGTAATCTCTACAAAATGCTCCAGGATATAATGTCATTTATCTGGTTTTCTTATTTTGCATTCCTTCGGAATGATAAACATGTTTATTGTTTCTCACTACTGAATAATTCTTGTAAGTTTCGGTGGTTGACACCATTCTAATCGGAATATATTAAATAATGCCATAAGATGCCATAAGTTATTCCTGCTCTTCATGAAAATCTAGCCTCTGAATTATTCATTAACTGAGAATTCCAACAGTTCATGCTGTTTGCTTGAGTAATCTCACAATCACTTCATCTCAAACAAATAAGCCAATTTATGTAAGGGAGAAAGTAGTCTATATACAGCAGGTTCTAATTTGGTGTAGTCAATGTATGTTGAACTATAATTTCCTTATCTGCTGGCCAGGGGATGATGGGATCTGCAGCCCAACCTAGAAGAAAATGAGATCAGGGAAGGATGCATTATACTTGTAAGGCAGCAGTTTTAACCTCTAGGCCAAGTTCTCTCCCCTATCAGCTCATATATATATGAGTTGATAGGGAAGAGAACCTGGCCTAGAGGTTAAAACTGCTGCCTTACAAGCAGACTGCCCAGGTTCAAATCCCACTAAGGGTATGGCTATCTGACGAGAGCAAAATAGCTCGAAATAGATCTATAATAGTCTCCCTTTATTTTCATTTATCAGCAAAAAATGTTAAATACATACATACATACATACATACATACATACATACATACATACATACATACATATATCGCACGCCCCCTCGCACGATTTTGCTTCTGCGCATGCGCGGAAGCAAAATTGCACCAAAATCTTGTGAGGGGAAGCGCACGCGCGTGAGATTTCAGCGCAATTTTGCTTCCACGCATGCGCAGAAGCAAAATTGACCCAAAATCACTGGAAAAAAATGGCAACATGCGCAGTGGACCGGCAGAGAGGGTTCCGGAGCGGTCGCGCGCAAATTGCGCAATCGGCCGCTCCCTACCGGAGCTGTGCACTGGGCAGTTCCGGCAGTAACCCACCTCTGATATGAATATGTGTGTGGGTAGATAATAGATATGCACAGTCATTTAAAATTAAAATATCCATCAAGGATATTAAATAATTCCTTCATATTTTCCACGCTCCAGGCGTTGGTCAACGCTTCTTTGAGAGAGGGGTCCGTCCCGCAGCCCTTAAAAGCTGCGGTGGTGAGGCCCCTCCTCAAGAAGCCTTCCCTGGACCCAGCGGATTTAAAGAACTTCCGTCCAGTCTCCAACCTTCCCTTCGCGGGGAAGGTTGTTGAGAAAGTGGTGGCACTCCAGCTCCTACGACTGTTGGATGACACTGATTTTCTGGATCCCTTTCAATCTGGCTTCAGGCGCGGTTACAGTACGGAAACGGCTTTGGTCACCCTGATGGATGATCTCTGGCGAGCCCGGGATGGGGGTTATTCCTCTATCCTGGTGCTACTTGACCTCTCAGCGGCCTTCGATACCATTGACCATGGTATCCTTCTGCGTCGTCTCGGAGAGGTGGGGGTGGGCGGCACTGTTTTGCAGTGGTTCTCCTCCTTCCTCTCTGACAGGACGCAGTCGGTGTTGACAGGGGGGCAGAGGTCGAGCCCTAGGCCCCTACTATGTGGGGTGCCACAGGGCTCGGTCCTCTCGCCCATCCTGTTTAATATCTACATGAAGCCGCTGGGTGAGATCATCCGACGACACGGGGTGAGGTATCAGCAATATGCTGATGATACCCAGTTGTACATCTCCACCCCGTCTCAATTTGGGGAAGCCGTAGACGTAATGGACCGCTGCCTGGCCGATGTTAGGGTCTGGATGGGGAAGAACCGGCTAAAGCTTAACCCTGACAAGACTGAGTGGCTGTGGATATTGCCTCCTAAGGACTCGACCAACTGTCCCTCCTTGATTCTTGGGGGGGAGAAATTAGCCCCCTCAGAACGGGTCCGCAATTTGGGTGTCCTCCTAGACCCACAGCTAAAATTGGAACAACATCTTTCAGCTGTGGCTAGGGGGACCTTTGCACAAGTACGTCTTGTGCACCAATTGCGACCCTACTTGGAGAAGGAGGCACTTCTTACAGTCGCTCATGCCCTTATCACCTCACGGCTGGATTACTGCAATGCGCTCTACATGGGGCTACCCTTGAAGAGTGTCCGGCGACTGCAATTGGTGCAAAATGCAGCTGCGCAAGCTGTGGTGGGTGTACCTAGATGCACCCACGTAACACCTATCCTCCGCCAGCTGCATTGGCTGCCCATTAGTCTCCGGATCCAATTTAAGGTGTTGGTCGTTACCTTTAAAGCCCTACATGGCTCAGGGCCAGGTTATCTTCGGGACCGCATCCTGCCGCATACCTCCCTACGACCGGTTAGAGCCCACAGAGTCGGCCTCCTCCAGGTCCCGTCGACCAAACAATGTCGGCTAGTGGGACCTAGGGGGAGGGCCTTCTCTGTGGGAGCCCCCTCCCTTTGGAACCAGCTCCCTCCAGAGATCAGGACCATCCCCACCCTACTGGCCTTCCGTAAAGCAATAAAAACTTGGCTCTTCCGGCAGGCAGGGTATGAATGAAAGTTTGTTTTTTAATGGATAGTATTTTAATATGGCTCCTTTTAAAAATTGTTTTTTATGTGTTTCTATATCTGCTGTGAGCCGCCCAGAGTCCCCCGGGAGTTGGGCGGCATAGAAATTTTAATAAATAAATAAATAAATAAAATAAATAAATAAATAAATATTCTTTCATTCTGCATGTTTATATTTCTGCATGAGCAGTAGTGGGTTTCAAATTCCGTCGCTACCGGCTGGCTATTGGGCGCGCGTGCATGTGCACACGGGGCGCTTCCGGGCATGCACAGAAGCTTCTGCGCATGCGCAGAGACGTCCGGGCAGCTGGGCAGAGCCTCCCGCTGCCGCTACCGGTTCGCCCGATCCTGGGCGAACCGGTAGCAACCCACTACTGTGCATGACATATACATTGCCTTTTATTTAATTTTACCCACCTACAGTTTATTTTAATAAAGGCAAAATACACTCTAGTGCAGGGGTGTCAAACTCACGGTGTCACGGTGTCGTCACATGACATATCGGGACTTTTTCACCTTTGCTAAACTCGGTGTGGGCGTGGCCAGCACATGACACATCTGGCCCGTGGGCTGGAGTTTGGCAGCCCTGCTCTAGTGCATTTATCCAAGGGAAAATGTAGAGTGTGTGTGTGTGTGTGTGTGTGTATCTATATCTATATCTATATAATCTAGATGTATATCTAGATATCTAGATAGATATCTAGATAGATATCTAGATAGATATAGATACAGATACAGATACAGATATAGATATAGATATAGATATAGATATAGATATAGATATAGATATAGATATAGATATAGATATAGATATAGATATTCTTTTCACCTTTAAAGTATATGGATTAAACTGCTTCTTTAAGCGCCTCTAAGGATTAGAAACAAAAACAAGGTTTCTTGACCATTGTTATTTACAGATCAAACTTCTCTAGATTAAGCAGCAGTGGTGGGTTCCTACCGGTGCGGTCCACTCTATAACACCGGTAGCGGCCCGCTGGTGACGTCACAGTACCGGTGCGGTCGGTTGCTGGAGCCTGGGTGCTGCCATTTTTTTTAAAAAAGTTTTTTTTAAATTTTTTTTAAATTTTCTTCTGCGCATGCCCAGAAGCTGAGCTTCCAGCACTGCGCATGCACTGCCTTCCTACTCCACAGTGAGTCCAAGCAGGGGTGGATGGCTGAGGGAGCACGTGAGATGCTGGAAGAACAGGCGGCAGGAGCTATCTCCATTCCCCTCCCTTCAGCAGTCCGAGAAGCCACGAATGCGCGGTGATGATCCCAGGCATTTTCGCATGTTCGAGGCTTCTCAAGCTGCTGAGGGGGGGGTGGTGGAACGGGTGGCAGGAGCCTAGGATCATCGAATGGGGAGAAGAATTCAGGTCGGACGAAGCCTCCTAGAAGAACCGCTACCACGGTCTTACTGCTCCCGCTGCGGGGAGCTGCGTTGTGGGTGGGCAATGCCCCTCCGCTTCTCCAGCCGCTGCCAAGCTCCTGAGGCCCACGGCCACCCGGTCACATGGCTGGCAAGCCACACCCACAAAATAAGCCACGTGCACAGAGTGGTAGTAAAGAAATTAGGAACCCGCTCCTGTTAAGCAGCTATGCTAAGTTGGCTGCCGATTTGTAAAAAAAAAAAAAAACTTGGGAAAACATACTTCATTTCTAAAACTGCACATAGAGAATTTAGGGAGCTAGAATATAGATGTAGTAAGCAGGATATTTTCATTCCAGCATCGATGGTTATGCATTCAGTGCTATCATATACATTTGACTGCCCAATCAATCAATAATGTGTTTACAGATAGTTAGAGACATCCAGATCATTATGCACAAAATCAGATATGATGTTAAATGTAGAACCCTCTCTTATTTATCTCATGCCAAAATGGATACCGTACATCCCTTGCAACCACAGGGAACTCTGCCAAGCCCTGCATGAAAGAGGCTTGATTGATGCAGCTAATGCTCACCAACTCAGAGAAGGATCGGCCTTTAACTCCGCTTTCTGAGTCCCAAAGGAGAATTCTGGTTCTGTAATCCATCAAGGCAAGGAATCCTGTTTTGAATAACAACATTCAAGCAACTCAATGAGGGAGAACCAAGGTAGCTTGTATGAAAGGTGGCTTACATAAAGGTACCATGCTAGAGCAGTGAAGTGTTTGAAGTGGAAGACAACGTTGCTGCATTTTTAGAACGGCTCAGTGGGCAGAGGACAGGAGGCAAACAAAGCAAACCAAAGATGGGAGGCTTTACTTTTACTGAAGGACAGTCTATATGAAAATCCATACAAATGGTCCTCACATTACTGTAATTGAGCCCTGCAATTACAGGTAGTCCTCGACCTACAACCATTTGTTCAGTGGCCGTTTGAAGTTGCAACGGCACTGAAAAATGTGACTTAAAACTGTTTTTCCCACTTATGACCAGGATGGGTTCCACTTACCTTCACCACCGGTTCACATCGCGACGTTTCCCCTGTGCAGTTTCACTTCCGCGCATGCTCAGTAGCAGGATACAGCCCAAATCACAGCTGAGAAGCTGATCAGCTGTGCTTTGGGTGAAGAAATAAAGGTGAGTATTAACCTGGGGGCGGGCGGGAGGACTCTTTTTCAAGCAGCGGAAGAGGAGAAGCCATCCAAACACAGAAAAATTCACCAAAAAATCCCTCCAAAAGATGGTGGCACCCACGGACCGGCACCGACCGAACCGGATCCGTGACACCATCATCGCATCACCAGCGGGTTGCTAACAGTTCGGGCGATCTGGTCCGAACCGGGAGGAACCCACCCCTGCTTATGACCATTATAGTATCCCTATGGTCATGTGATCAAAATTTGAATGCTTGGCAGTTGGTTCATATTTATGACACTTGCAGGATCCCAGGGTTATAGGATCACTTTTTCTGACAAACAATGTCAATGGGGAAGACAGATTCACTTAACAGTTAATATTAACAGTTAACAACCGCGGGCAAGAAAGGTTGTAAAATAAAGGCAAAACTCGCTTAGCAACAGAAATTTTGGGCTCAGTTGTGGTCGTAAGTCGAGGACTACCTGTAATAAGTTATAAAGTGGGTCACCATATGATCAGACCCGCCTTTATGTCCTTTTTTTGTATCAGTTATAAAATGAACACAGCAGTCATTAAGAGACCCCACCGTTCACCATGGGGCACGTTTTTTTCTAGAAACCAGAAGTAAATGTTAGTTTCCAGCAAAACCATTGTAAATCATGGTCACATGACCGTGGGATGCTGCAAAGGGCTGTAAAGGTGGGGAAGTTGTTGAGCACCCCAAATGCAGTCATGTGATCATGGGGGAATGTTGGAACTTTGAATCCAGAACCTAAGTAGCTTTTGGGGGATCCATTGTAATTTCAAATGGTTGCTAAGTGACCCGTCATAAGTCGAGGACTGGCTGTATAATGTAATGGCCCTTTGGGTTTATATTTTGAGTGTAAGCATCTATGGCTTTTGATTTGAGCCAGATACTTTTGTTCTTACACTAGAATAATATAGAGCCATGGTGGCGCAGTGGTTAGAATGCAGTATTGCAGGTTAACTCTGTCCATAGCTTGGAGTTTGATCCTGAGAGGCTCAAAGTTGACACAGCCTTGCATCCTTCTAAGGTCGGTAAAATGAGGACCCAGATTGTTGGGGGCAATATGCTGACTCTGTAAACTGCTTAGAGAGGGCTGTAAAAGCACTATGAAGCAGTATATAAGTCTAAATGCTATTGCTATTGCTAGTGAATACTGGCATAGAAGACTGGTGTGTTTCATTTGCTTTGTAGCTTTAAGAAGCCTGGTCTGTGTTTTCCTAGGTGTCTTGATAACTCCAAGCCAGTGTTTGTGTATAGCTTAATTTTTCTACAGTCTAATTTCTGACTTCCTGAACCTTTAACCAATCTTGATTTGATAGGAATTTTCCTACCAGAGGTGATTTTAGGATCTTGCTTCCTCGAAGTCATTCGTATTTAGAAAATAAAACCGAGATTCAAATCTAATTAACAAAATATTTATTTCGGTACAAAAGTAACAAAAATAAACCCTTAATAAACTACATCTTCTCAGCTAATGGATTCACGTCTGCCTTCGGGCAGGCATCGAAGAAGAAGAGAAGTGGGAGTAGACAAAACTCCTGGAATGCATGCATGCGTAGTAAAACATATCACATGTCTGCTTGATTAGAAATACAATAAACCTTAGAAAACAGTAGAGATGCACAACTGGCAATTATTCACATCGTGACAGTTACAAATGTAATGGAGCCTGCCCATTCCATTCATAATCTGAGGATTCGTGGGAGTGAATCTCGTACCTTGAACGGGATCACTTCCTCCTTTTGCCCATGCATTTGCTAATCAAATGTGAGGCTCGTTAAGTGCACCTGAGGTATTTCAGGTTGGGGAAGCCATGGGGGGCTTAGTGATGGAACAGGCCACCTGCCTAAGATCACCCGATGCCTCCCGGACCCACTGAAATACCTCACGCTCCCCACAATTGCTTTCCCCCCCTACCCAACCTGCTGCGCCAGGTCACTTACCTTGTGAAGATCTAGCAAGCAGTCTCTCTCCAGCCTCTCAGCCATGTTCTCTCCTCTGCAGTTCCATTTGGGCCTCCACGGGCCTCCCCAGGCCTATTGCAGGCCCAAATGGAGCTTCCGAGGGGTGGCTCTGCCCCTCGGTAGCTCCATTTGGGCTGGCAATGTTCAGGACGAATGTTGCAGAGCCTCTGCGGTTGTTCTTAAGGGCAAACAACTGTTGTGGTGCTGCAAGGTTCGTAGTTTCAGGACTTGTTCGCAAATGCTAGGGGGCGCTTATCGCGTAACTTCAAACATTTGCTAAGGGAATGCTCATAACCCGGGGATTACCTGTATGTAATAATTGCCAGGAGTCAAGACTGATTGGAAGGCACATATAAAACAAGTCTTCTGCACTATCTTCTTTTCCTAAAATCCTCTTGCATGGCTCTTTAGAATCTGGTTTTGAGTCTCTTCATTTGACCTGATTTCAACATGTAGTGAGGACACAGAGCTCACCAGTGCTCGCTTCCTTCCCTCCAGCTGACCAGCAGCAGAATGTCAGCCAATCAGCATCTTGTACCTTAGGTTAACTTGGATCATACAGTCACAAAAATCCCCCCTCATCCCAATTTACACAGAAAGAAAGTAAATTGCTAACCTATGTCCAAAATATTATGCAGGCGTGCCTTTGCAAAATTCTGCAAAGCTGCTGCAATGGGAAGCAATGCACAGGAAACCTGATTCTAATACAGAAGTAAGCAAAATCACTCAAATGCCCCAATAGCTCTGCTGTGACCATGGTTATAGGTTGCTATGGCAGCTGGACTGGGGAAGGGGCAGATAGATGATAAACAAAGCATACAGGAAGAGAAAATCTTCAGGAATAGACTGCTAGAAGAGGAGGGGGGGTCTCCTTAGTCCTCAGCTGTTTGGCTTCACTGATCAGCTTTTAATCTTGGTTTTCCATTTCCTCTCCATGTTCTCTAGGGGTGAGAGGAAGATGGGTGGTTGGCCTGAGTCAGGCTGGAAGGCAAGGTGACATCCTGTCAATGGGAAAGCAGATCACCCACAAGTTTTGTTGTCCCAGAGATGCTTTTTCAGGAGGCAACTGGACTTTCTTGGGGTTTTTTTTTTTTGAAGACGTTTCACTTCTCATCCAAGAAACTTCTTCAGCTCTCCTGCAAAAACACTTTTGGGAGAACCATGACCTGGATGACTGAGAATCTCTACCGTCCACAACAGAGGTGTGTTCCTCCCGGTTCAGACCGGTTTGCCCAATCTGGTAGCAACCCATTGGTAATGTCACGATGATGTCACAGAACCGGTTCGGTCGCTGCCGGTCCCTGAGCGTCGCCATCTTTTTTTAAAAAAAAAAATCAAAATATTTTTGGGGGGGAATTTTTCCGGGTTTTTTTCCTCTGCGCATGCGCAGAAGCCAAGTTTCCAGCACTGCGCATGTGCCACCATCTTGTGTTTGGCTCTTTTTTTGCTATTTTTAGTTTGTTTTTGCTTCTGTGCAAAAACTTCTTCCAGGCCAGGAGCAGAAGCCGACTGCCCTCCACCTGGGTTGTTTGGAGAAGGGAAGGGAAGTGTTTTCGGGAGGCAGCACCGTGATCCCCTCCCTGATTCCAAAAATAGGGCATGTGACCGGTGCTGTGTGGAAAGAGAAGTTGAGTCTGCTGAGAAGGAGGAGGTGGAAGGCGCACAGCTCTCCGATGTGCATCGAGAAAGCGGGAGAGGAAAACACTTTTTTTGCATTTGGCAACTTTTCACTTCTTTCCAAATGCCTTAAAGTTGCCAAATGCCTTAAAATCTGGATTCTCTCTCGGTGAGGCAGTGGGTGGGAGCGAGTGGGGGCCAGGGAAGGAGGCAGCTCACCAGAGGCTGGGTGGAAAATAAGCTTCCAAGTTCAGCAGCAGGCTTGGTCCCTTCACAAGGTTGCTTTTCTCCGCTCCCGAGAAAGGCGTGGAGCAGCCTTTAAGGACAAAGTCGGTGTAGCCACCTAGAGGTAAGAAAACAAACCACTGAGGGAAGGGCCCCCCAAAGCTGCTGGCATTGCAGCCGTCCCCCCTCCCCGCAGCATGGAGCTCCAAGAGGAAGAGGTCCTCTGGGTGCGCCACGCCCGCTTCATGTAATTCCCAAATAAGCGTGAAAAGCATTGCAGCTTTAAAACCCAAGTTCAATGCCAGTGATTTAGTAACCAACAATTGTAGTAATTGCAGATGTCATCATTCTTTTGGAAATCCTAGTAACAGGATCCTTGTAAGAAATTCACTAGTAAACCTTACTTAATTTTGTTAATACTTTTGAGCATTTTATAACTTCTATGCTAATTGGGAGAGGAACGGACTAAGAATGTTGCAAGAAGCCAGTGCCTGGCCATTTCTGAGACACTACAACATATTGTAGTTTCAAACTGGTTTGCATTTTGACAATTGAGACACTGAGCACTCATCTGATAATAGCCTCTACTACTCTAGTCTAATCTGATCATTAAACCGGGCAGGTAGTGAGGAGAGAGAAAGGAAAGAAACCACACAGGCTCTCACCAAGTATTCAGTTCCCCATCTCTCTCTCTCTCTCTCTCTCTCTCTCTCTCTCTCTCTCTCTCTCTCTCTCTCTCTCTCTCTCTCTCTCTCTCTCTCTCTCTCTCTCTCTCTCTCTCTCTCTCTCTCTCTCTCTCTCTCTCCCTCCCTCTAAAATCGCTTTCGGCTGCTATCACCTCCCTTAAACCTCCAGGTCAGAAGAAACTACCGACCGCTGGTCCCCTTCCAGCTCCTACTCTCAATAGGACCTTGGTAGCGAGTCTGAGGTCTCGGGCAATTTATCTCCCGAGTCAAAAATGGGGGAACTTTGGCGCGTCTCTGGGCTCTTGCCTGCCCTGCTATAGGGGCACAACTCCTGAAGAAGGCAGTTCTCAACACGAGCCAATGAAGTCTAGCAAAGTGGAGGGCCACATTGCCCACTTCATCACAAGAGGAGAGTGGCCGAGGATGGCAACGGCAGAGTCCGGCACTCAGGGAGGGCAAGGTTAGCACACTCCCAGCCATGCCCTGCACTGCCTCTGCCGGCTTAGGGAAGCTGGCTCAGTCCCCCACATACTGCTCCCAGCCTTCGCCTGCACCTCTGTGCCACCAGCATCTCCTGAAGCTGCCACTGTTGGAGCCACGACAGGGACGGGGGCAACCCAGTAAGCTGGGCACCTAAAATGGCGCGGAGGCACGGGTGAAGGCTGGAGGGGTGCAACATGTGGGAGGCTCCCAGCAGTTCCTCAGCTCATCCGGGCTGCAGCTGAGCCCCCTGCCCTAAGCCAGCAGAAGCAGTGCAAGGTGCAGCTGGGAGTGTGCTAACCTTGCCCTCCCCGAGTGCCGGACTTTTCTATATAAACTGGGAGTGTAAACCGGCCTAGAAAGGGGCGGCACCTGACCACTTCTTGAAGCTGCGGCAGCAACTGGCTTGATTCTCCAGCCCTTCCCAGGAATTCACCGGGAGGAGAAACTCTTTCGGGCCAGGCAGCATCGCACATAAGTCAATGCCCCCCTGTTCATCCTTCAGCATCCCCGGAGCAGCGGAAGGAAGACATGCCCCACAGGGTCCCTCAGAAAGTGTCGGTCTGCCAGCTTTTTTTTTCCTGTTTTGCTGCCAGAACAACACCAAAAAGTTCTCCGGTCGGCCAGCGAGAAGAAAGCTGCTGCCATCTTTGTGCTTTCCCTCCATTGCCCTACCTGGCCTAAAAGCCGTGGCTGGTGGGCAACGGAAACAGGGTCACCCTTTGACCGGGGGCCTGGGCGCATCCTCGGTGAAACCGGCCCGGCTCAGCGCGCCAGCAGGAGTTGGGTGCTCTGGCTGCAACCGCGAGTAAGGCCCATCAGAGGTGAGAAGAGGCACTTTTCAGCCAGGAAGGGCAATGGAGGGAAAGCCGAGATGACCACCACCACCCCATGGCGTCCTGACATGGATATGGGGCCGGAGTGTCAAAAAAAAGTGTCAAAAAGTCCCAAAAAATTTCACCACTATTTCGGTGGACGTGGCTTGGTGCGGGTCATGTGACTGGGTGTGCGTGAGTGATGTCAAGTTGGCCATGCCCACTCAGTCACATGCCCCCCACCTAGCCACACTCACACAACCGGCAGTAAAAAATTTTAGAACCCACCTCCACACGTTTTGTTATTTCCAATAAACTGCAACATAATCAGGAGCAAATTAGCTTAGCTCTCTGAAGCAGAATACATTGGGAGATCAAACAGGTTCAATCAAAGCAGGTTACAAAGTGATGCAAAACAGAAGTGTGTAAGTACTGTTAGATAGTGCAGCCTTCAGAAAAAAGTAGTAATTGGATACAGATTCTCCAAATGTTCCTGCTTGCAAACTATGAGTCCACACTGTTGATTTGTGTCAAAAGGACTCACAAGTTCATATAGGCAGTATAAACCAGAGGTCTTCAAACTTGGCAACTTTAAGACTTGAGGACTTCAACTCCCAGAATTCTCCAGCCAGCTAAATATTGGGAGTTGAAGTCCACAAGTCTTATAGTTGCCAAGTTTGGGGACCCCTGGTATAAACAACTGTCAGCCACCACCCTGCTTTTTTAAAAAAAAAACTACTTCTTCTGGGAAGGCAGCAACTAAAATTGTTTCTGTATTTGTTGAGAAACAATATGCTAGAATTGTGTTATTAGCAGGAAGAGATAACATACAGACTCACTCAGGGGAGTAGATGTGTAAAATTTCAGAGAACAACACATATGTCAGCATAGTGAACAACATAAATGAAAGACTTGTTACATGTTACATCCACTACAAAGAACACAGTGAGAAAAGCAGTGAAATACTGTATAAAATTTGAAGTAGCTTGATTTGGTTGCATGTTGGCTACAGATGGGGCATAGCCAGGGGTGGGTTCCTACTGGTGCGGTCCAGTGCGCCGTTCCAGTAGGGACCCGCCGATTGCGCAATTTGCACGCGACGGCTCCAGTGCCGTCTTCGCCGGACCATCACGCGGCGCCATCTTTTTTCTGGAATTTTTGGGCTTTTTTTGCTTCCTGTGCATGAGCGGAAGCAAAATTGTGCGAGGGGACGCGCACGTGTGTGAGATTTCATCGATGTTTTGCTTCCGCGCATGGGCGGAAGCAAAAAATTCCCTAAATCTCAAGCGTGCGAAATGAGATGATGCGCGCGCAGTGCACCAATAGGCAGGTAAGAGGAACCTCCCCTGGGCATAGCCACAAAATGTTGCAGCATCAATCTGACCTTGATGAAGAATAAAATAGAATAGAATAGAATAGAATAGAATAGAACAGAACAGAACAGAACAGAACAGAACAGAACAGAACAGAACAGAATAGAATAGAGAATTCTTTATTGGCCAAGTGTGATTGGACGTACAAGGAATTTTTCTCTGGTGCAAAAGCTCTCAGTTGTAACTATCCATTAAAGTCTGTGTCTGTTTGTCTTGTTTGGTTGCAATGCCTAACCAGACAGTTATAAAGATGCAGATGATAGACTCAATAATTCCTTTGTAGAACTGTATCAGCAGCTTTTGGGCAGTCTGAGCTTTCTGAATTGGCACAGGAAGAACAGACCTGAGGTAGACCTGGTTAGTTCCCAGATGGGATACAGACAAGATTGGAAAGTTTAAAAAACCTCTTGGAAAGGGGCAACAGAAAACTACATGATCATGTCACCAGGAGTCCTATTCAACTCAAGCAAGTATTTCATTAATGTCATTAATCAAACTTAGATACCACTCCATTTCTGAAGACTCTCAGTGGCTTACAAAATGCCAACAACAAATAATCAGTTGATGCTCTGGTGGACCAAAGCTTCAATTGTCCTCAAATATTTTTCTGGAGAACCAAGTCTTTAGGATTGTAAGAGGGAAAAAGTCTCTCAGATATCCAAGGGTAGATTTTTTCTAAAGGAGAGGGCCATTATTGATATTATTTGGGCCCAAGTCAAAAATTATGGGATGCATCCCTCCTCCCTTGATTCCTTTTTCCTCATTCTCACACACAGAACATAGGAAAGTAAAAAGTCTCTCTCTCTCTCTCTCTCTCCCTCCCTCCCTCTCCCCTTCCCTTTCACTCCTACTGTATTTAAAGTGACTGGAGAAAATTTTCCCATTCATTGAAGTGCAGTGCGAAGCAACTTTTCCCTGAGGACGAAAAGCTGAGGAAGGTAAGTGTCTATGGAGATTCTCCGTCATCCAGGTCATTGTTGTCCCAAAGGTGCTTTTTCTAAAGGCAACTGGATTTTGTTTTTCCTTGAAGATGTTTCACTTCTCATCCAAGAAGCTTCTTCAGTTCTGAAAAAGCTTCAGGATAAGTGTTTATAGGAGGAGAGTTGTGTGTTAATCTATAGTAGTACAAACAAAACAAAAAAACCCAGTCTGGAGCAACTTTTCTGCCTAACGAATGTTACTAAACTTTTGTGAGCTGCATCTAATGAGGTGAGCTGCAGTGAATCATGTCCTTCATCCGCACAGCAATGTTGACAGACTCTACTTACCAAGGAAAATAGGTGAGTATGGAATGTTGCAAGAACACCAGACAGTTGAGGAAGTAAAAAAAAAAACTTTGGAAGAATATCAAAGGACAGTGAAGAAAATGTCTTCTGGTTTTCTGGTCTTCCTATCCAGGGCTTTTAGTTCTGATTGAGCCCATTCCACTTTTCAAGCTGTTTATTTAACGATTGGAATTGCCCAAGTGTTCATTGCCTTGGTGGTATTTCCTCCACTATTTGGACTTTTAAATCTTCACGATGAATTCACTTCTAACCTTTTTTTTATTTCAGTGTGCTTAATGTTATCGGACTGAAGGATGCCTAGGTAGTTGTGGCAATCTCGTCTTCCAGACTCCAGATATTATTTCCACAAGGCATCTTGATTTCTTCAGTTTTCACTATTTCCCCCCTGTTGATGGTGAGAGTGGAGGAATCAGTACAATGATGAACAGTAGTAGTGATAGTGAGTCACCTGGAAAAATTCTTCTCTTATTATTAACCTCTGACCAGCAATCGTGTCTTCCATTGTGCCATTGATTTTTGCATCTTCTGATATTTTGACTGACTCCTGTTATTTTGGGGCACTTGATTATCCAATCATGTGGCAGGGAGTTGAACACCATCTTGTAATCAATCCAAGCTGCATTCAAGTTAGTCTTCCTTCTCTTGCAGTTTCCCAGAATCAACTTGTTGATTAGGAGCTGATTTTTTTAAAAAAAAAACTCTGCTATTTGGGCAGTTTCCTTTCCGATAAAGTGGAAAGGGCTTGTTTTCAACTGAATGCTGTTGGAGTGTATCATCATCATCATCATCATTGTATTATTGCCAAGTAATCAGAAGTCAATCCCAATTTAACAGCGTGTGTACTTTTACTTTGGAGAGAATCCAGTTTCATTCCATAATCTTTAAAGTTAATTTGAAAGCTTAGATCCTATATTCATATATTACCCATATTCCTAAAACTTATATTAAAACTGAGCCTCAACTAGCAACTTGCTATTTATTTGCAAACATGTATTACACAAATCTTATTGCTGCAGAAAATGGGGAAATGGGGGAGTTTTTGTTATCAGGAAAAAAATATTTTAAAAGTCAATACAAATTGAAAGATATCCTAAACTTAGCGCATAATTCCAAACTCTCTCTGTCTCTGTCTGTCTGTCTATCTCTCTCATTCTCTGTCTCTGTCTCTGCCTGTCAGAGAGAGAGAGAGAGAGAGAGAGAGAGAGAGAGAGAGAGAGCAGAAGGCATTGTTTACTCTGTATACATCAGAACATGAGTTTTTTGAATGATCTTTTCTTTTTGCTATATCAGGGTAGTGAAGAGGAGACATTCTGAATAAAAGTGGCATTTTACAATGCATCGACCAAAATTAGGAAGAAACATAAAAACCGAGGAAGAAGATTGGCAGTGCCAGCTTTGGTATTTTCTATTCATCTTTTATAATAGCCTATAAAGGATGACCCATTTGGACACAGTGACACAGAGCAATCAGCTTCAGAGAACTATCTCAGGCCCCGAAATGCCTCCATAAAACTAGCATTTGAAAAGACAGTTTCTTTGTTTTATCCTCACATATCATTTCTTTCCTCAAATGACTCCCAAGTAGAATACACTGTATCTTTGGGAGTCAATATAGAATAATTTCCAGGAGACTCTTTCTATGTAGCACTGTTCCATGTAATTAGAGAGTGATGCTAGGTTGCCAAAGTTATTTATTAAATACGTCTATCATTGGCTGCTACAACATTACAAAAAATAAATTCAATTTTTTTCAAAAAATAACCTAAACCAGAATTCAATTAAAATAGAGGCCTTAATTCAACAGTGGACCAACATCTTCTCCCATTTCTACTCTTTAAATTATTAAATTTTTATCCTGTTTTACTTATAATTCAAGCAGCGAACATATCTAATATTCCTTCTTCCTCCTATTTCCCCCCCAACAATCACCCTGTGAGGTGGGTTAGGTTGAGAAAGAGCAACTGGCCGAAAGTCATCCAGCCGGCTTTCATGACTGGGACTAGAACTCCCAGTCCCCTGGTCTCTGGGCCAGTACCTTCTTCACTATGGTTCTCCCTATTTAATATTTTATGCAGCAAGTGCTAACAGACATGGCTTCATTATAGTCAGATAAAAGGAAGATATGTTTTCTTCAATTGAACTGAGATTGTTCAGCTTTTTTCCATGTTTCTCATGGACTACAATATAATGGGCAACATAAAAAATAAAGCAGTAAATCCTCAATCTGAGAATAACCACAAGAATCTTTACTCAGCAGGGATTTGCTGAAATCTATCCTCAATCACTGCAATGGGCATAGTTTTTAATCTTAAGTGAGATTTATAAAATGGGTGTATGGATTAATATTTGGCCTTTCCTGGCCCAATTTCACCCTGCCATACCATGACCTGAACCATAATATGTTATCATAAGGATCTTATTCCTCCTAATGTCAACATCAACTGGCTAAGGAATCAGTGGTGGGTTCCTACCGGTGTGGTCCAGTGCGCCGTTCCAATTTGCGTGCGATGGCTCCGGTGCCATCTTAGCCGGTCCATCGCGTGGCACCATCTTTTTCCTTGAATTTTTGGGCTTTTTTTTTTGCTTCCTGCGCATGCGCGGAAGCAAAATCTCACAAGGGGACGCTCATGTGCGTGAGATTTCAGCGTTTTTTTTGCTTCCACACATGCGCAGAAGCAAAAAATTGCCAAAATCATGCGCGCATGTGTCCCCTCGCAAGATTCTGGCGATTTTTTTTGCTTCCTGCGCATGCGCGGAAGCAAAATTGCGTGAGGGGATGCACGAGCATAGCGAGCGTGCGTGTGAAACATGATGATGCGCGTGCAGCGCACTGGTAGCCAGGTAAGAGGAACCCGCCCCTGTAAGGAATTCTGGAAGTTGAAATCCACACAATATAAAGTTGCCAAGTTGAAAAACGCTGGTCTACCTCATAAATTAACTTAGGCCTTGAAAAGAAAACGGCCTAAACATTTAGTCACTCTCTAACAAGGGATGCTTTTATATATAGTTTGGTTGTACACCATCGAGAGTCACATTTTTGTGAGATGGAAAGCCATATAAATATGATAAATAAATAAATTAGCCTGGAGGCTTCAATTGGTACAGAATTCAACAGGCCCATAAAAGATGCCACATTTGGAAGTGGACGCAGTGACACAAGGCAAACATTCCAAGATTCATATTACTCTTATGAATTGCAATGACTGCCAATTCATTTCTGGACAAACTATATAATTCTAATAATTACCTTTGATCAACTCTGCGGGCAGACTTTGACTTATGACCACAATTGGAGCCAGAATCTCAGTGGTTGAGCGAGGGGGTCATTAAACAAGATGCCCATGTGACTGCCTCACTCAATAACTGCAATCTCTCTCCCAGTTGTGGTTGTTAAGTGGACCAAAAGTGATTCCTGCCAAAGGAAGGCAGGCAGGCAGCTCCTCTCCATGCATGGATGGGAAATTGTGCCCTGGACTAGGAAGATGAGATGGGGATCATGAAGATTCCTGCTTCATCTCTCCATTCTAGCACAGGAGTTTCTCCGTGTGCAGAAGCAAACTCATGTGCTGGACTAGAGAGACAAACGTTTGATTAACAACTGTCCTGTTTAGTTTGAAGCTACAACAGTGCTTGAAAAGTAACTTTATTGCCAGTCCTCAAATTTACAATTGTCACAGCATCCCTGAGGTCACATGATTATCATTTGAACATTTGAGCATTTTACAACCAACTAGCATTTATAACTGTCACAGTGTCCCATGGTTATGTAATTGCCATTTGTGAGCTTTTCTGCTGGCTTCAGACCAGCAAAGTCAATGGAGGAACTGCCAGTAAAATCACACGTCACAGTCCTTTAATAATTGTGGGTGATTTGCTCAACATCGGCAGTGGAATTGACATCATATTGCCAATGGCACAGTCATGGAATAGTTTGCTTAAATATTTGCTTTGATCTTTGCTTAAGAGCCATATTGCTTAGCAATGAGGTAGTTCAGTGAGGTAGTTCAGTGAGGATTACCTGTAAGTAGCACTTAGACTAGCAATAGCACTTAGACTTATATACCGCTTCATAGTGCTTTACAGCCCTCTCTAAGTGGTTTACAGAGTTCAGCATATTGTCCCCAACAATCTGGGTCCTCATTTTACTGACCTCAGAAGGATGGAAGGCTGAGTCAACCTTGAGCTGGTGAGATTTGAACAGCTGAACTGCTGAACTAGCAGTCAGCTGAAGTAGGTTGCAGTGCTGCTTTTAACCACTGCGCCACCTCGACTGGATAATTAATCACAAAATATGTGATTCTTCTTAATTTACCATGAAGAGAACCAATGACTGCTTCCAAGTCTACCTCTAATCTCTCAGTCTTCTACTATCTTTTTTATTTTTTATTTGAGGAGCATACGCAGATATTTACACAACTTATATCCAAGAACTTTATAATTTATATACAATCTGCAGCAAACTCTAAATTCCCAGCTTGTTTAATAAGCCGACTCATAGCTCATTTGATATAAAAAATAGTAGGAGTCAAATCCTTGCAAAGGACAGACTGGGCTTAGCTATATAATCACATCGTACCTCAAAGTCAAAGAAAAGGTTGTTAGTCTGAGGATTAGATAATCAGAAATACTAAGAAATCTAATCCCATTTCTATTGCTTTGGAATACAATGAATAGGGCTCTATCAAAAAAAAAGGGGGGGGAATCTGTCAACTAAAGGAGCTTCAGAGGCCAGGTTTTAAATTCACGATATTACATTGGCATTTATAGCTTTATAAAGAGAGCAAACCATTTGCAATAAATTTCTCAATTAGAGCTGTGATTCTGGGATTTTCCCCACCACCATCACAGAAAATGCAATGAATACCAATGATAAAATTGGCAGGGATCCAAATGTATGCTGGGAAATCTGGCATGACTTCCCACCATCACTATCCCAACAATGAAAAAAGCAATAAAGCAATCCTATAGCGTCCGGTGAACCATAGTGAAACTTTTAGACGATTACATAGCAGAACTGTTGGTTTCCTTTGTCCTTGAAAATTACACCACCCACAAGGAAATCCATTCACTTTAACCTTTCCAACACTTAACAGGACCAAGCATTAGAAGCATCAGAGGGGGTTGGTGCAAAGCAGAGCCAAAGGAAATGCTTCCCTCTCCCTGCAGATTTGGGACGTAAATCCTATGAAACTTTACAAGATTCATTTGGTGCAAAGGACTTCAAAGTATTACTGTTGGTATTCTGCTTTGTTTCAGCATTCTAGTAGAAGTTATTTTGACAGCTTTATTAACTTTCCCAAGGAACACCTTAAAACAGCTCATGAAACATGGTCTCATATTTTTTCAGGAGCTTAGCAAAACAAAAAAACAAAAAACACCAAACTACCAGGAGGCAATGTTCTGGCAAATTTAGCCTTTGTGAATTTAGCCCTTGCTGCAGGGGTGGGTTCTACTGACCTTCCCCACCAGTTCGCATCGCGACGGAAGTGCACTTCCTGGAAATGATCCTCTGCGCATGTGCAGAAGCCTTTGCGCATGCGCAGAGGATTTTTTTGTAATCCGCGGTGACCGGAGGACCGGTTCGTAGACCGCAGGTCATCGCTGCTGGTTCGGCGAGCGGTGCCAAATGTCCGCTACCGGTTCTAAAGAACAGGTCCAAACCAGCAGCAACCCACCTCTGCTCTGCTGATTATATTATGTTCCCGGGGTTATTAAGTTTTGGCAAGTTTGATGCTATCTGGGCTACTAAATGCCAGGCAACCACTGGATGGCAGCATTAGGTTCAAGAGTGTTCTGTATTGGTTAAGTAACATCTAGCAGGGCCTTTTAAAGACATTTGACGGGTGGGGGCTAAAGTGATTGCAAATTCGAGGCCTCTCCAAATGCATGTACAATTTATGTTTATGTGTGAACACAGGTAGTCATCTGGATGATTGTGGCCTACTTCTAAGAGTTTATCTTTAGGCCAAAATGGATCAAAATATACCATGTGTTACATCCTGGGCCCCTAAAGTCCTGTTAGATTTCAATTCTGTAAAGCCTAGCAAGCGTAGTCTTTGGAGGACAAAAGGCAGGGGTGGGTTCTAATTTTTTTTACTACTGGTTCTGTGGGCATGGCTTGATGATCATGTGATGCTGGCGTGGCTTCATTATCATGTGACTGGGTGGGCATGGTGTCGTGGTCATGTGACTCGGTGGGCACGACTTGGTTGTCATGTGACTGGGTGGTCATGTAACTGGGTGGGCGTGGCTTGGTGATCATCTGACTGGGTGGGCATAGCTGGGCGATCATGTGACTGGTTGGGTGTGGCTGGTTGGTCATGTGATTGGGTGGGCGTGGCCAACTTGACATCACTCACATCAAGGGTTAGGGTTAGGGTGCCTGGCCTCTCCTCACCTCAAAGGCCTCAATGAGATACAATTTCCCTGTCTATTTATTTACTACTACTGAACATGCAAAATATACTATTTAATCCTATGTTCTTTCTTTCTTGTCTCTCTCTCTTTCTCTCTTCCTTCCTTTTTTCTTTCTTTCTTTCTTTCTCTCTTTTTCTTGTCTCTCTCTCTCTGCCTTCCTTTCTCTTTCTTCCTTTCTCTTTCTCTTTCTCTTTCTCTCTTTTTCTTTCTCTCTTTTTCTTTTTCTTTCTTTCTTTTTTTCTTTCTCTCTCCCTCTCTCTCCCTCTCTCCCTCTCCCTCTCCCTCTCCCTCCCTCTCTCTCTCTCTCTCTCTCTCTCTCTCTCTCTCTCTCTCTCTCTCTCTCTCTCTCTCTCTCTCTCTCTCTCTCTCTTTCTTAATACCCTATACTCCACCCACCACAAATGGATGGCTTCAGATTTTAAAACACTTTTTTAAAAATACAATAACTTGGTCAGTATCTTCATTTTGACAAATTTATCCCTACCAGGAAAATTTAACCATTTATGAGCTTCAAGTTAATCCTATTTTTTTAAAAAAATAGTTTTAACTTGTCAGTTAAGAGTATTACGATAGGTTTAGTCAGCCATATACTTTTGTTTTGTTTGTATTTAACGTTTTACCTTTCTAATAAGTTTCTTTTTTTAGATTTAAACATTTACTTTTTAAAATGTTGACTCAGTCTTTTAAGTATAGAGCTTTTCTTTAAAAAAAAAAAAGCTAAAATAATCACCGAATGAAGGACAGTGCTTTCAAATAGGCCTGAAAGAGAAGGAAGGGGGGAGAACAGAAAGTATTTCCCACAATCTGCATCATAAGTCTTCCAACAGCCTGAATCATAAGACTTTGCTTTGCAGATCAAAAGCTTCACTTATATTTAAATACTGAATATTGTCTGCTCTTTATATCTTTGAAGATGTTTCACTTCTCATCCAAGCTTCTTCATTTCTGAAGAAGCTTCTTGGATGAGAAACGAAAGGTCTTCAAAAAACAAAACAAAACTAGAAAGTCCAGTTGCCTCTTGAAAAAACACTTTTGGGACAACCATGACCTGGATGACCGAGAATCTCCATACTCTACTCTTTATACATATATTTTATTTTATCCTGAAATGATCATAATTTTTTTTGCTAATTACCTTACTTTACCTTTTATTGTTGGCATATTTGAAACACTATTACCACATTTTTTTTAGACCATACAGAATAGTAGTGTGCAGTTATTTGGCCTGATTCCTCCATCTCGAGCCTTCCAAAATTTAAAACCTTCAGTAAGAACAACTTGCAGGTAGCACTGCTGAATTCCCGCCCTGCCCCGCCAGCGTCACGTGAAGCAAATTAAAGGTGGCCCGCCTCTCTCTGTCCCACCCCACCCACCCCGCTTCCCTTTTAACTTTTTTTAACGCGCCCCGCTTCCCTCCCCAAACCTCACGGCGGCAGAAGGGGCGGGGGGGAGAAAGGCTCGGCCTCTGAAAGCACCTTTGGGACAACCATTACCTGGATGATTGAGAATCTCCATAGATATATGGAAGTTTCACAATATTTTTAGGACCCTATTTTTCTCAATATTTCTGCTGAGAAAGAGAATCAGTTTAGTTTATTTCATTATCTGGAACTGTAGATCATGAGCTACAAATAGAGAAACCTCTATCTCTATTTAGTCTTGATCCTGATTTAGATCCATGATTTCCTCCCAGTGATTAAAGGATTATTATTAGTGTGTTATGATCCTGTAGGTAGTCCCTGGTGCAGACCTATTTTTTTTTATTTTCTATTTTTTAAAATAAATACATATTTCATATGTGCAAAATCTGAAATTAGGGGCAGTAATATAGTTCATAGGTGAACTGTCTCAAAATTATTTAGGAATGGGTTTTTGTTTCAATTCAGTTTAAAATCCTAATGTTGTCTATTAATGCAACATGTAGCTTGATACCATCCATATATAATATGTATGTCTCAAAGTGAAATATAATTCTCTTTAGATTTTTTAGAAATGTCTAGATAATTGCTGCTTGTAATCTGAAAAAAATCAGCAGAACAATGTTTTTTTTTCTGTTGTTATTTAACTATGGCCCTAAAATGTTACCCAATTCCTGAAATTTGGCCATTTCCTGCTAAAGCTTTCCAAAATCTCATCTAATGAAAATTATGTAAAATGAGCTATAGACCAACTAGATAATTTTTGTCCTGAAGCAGCCAACAGTACAATGCTGTCTCACAGCTGGTATTATGATTGCAATCATATGGGCCTACAATAAAGCATAAAACATTAAGGGCTTTGAAATTACTGATAAAATTATTGATGGCTAATAGAAAAGAAGAAGTATAGAAAAGAAGAAAAGAATAGAAAACGTATCTTGTGTTTACAAATTAATGAAAATATTGCAGAAAATGTTAGTCTGTGAAATAGACTAAAAATATTTGGCTATTGGGAATTTACATTGATAGACACCAAGAAGATGAAGTGATAACACTGATAGAATAAATTTTTGTGGGTGAAAAATTGTCAATTTCAAATTGTAATAATGGATAGCGTTCACAAAGTATGGTGCTATATACCCCTATGTAAATTTCACTGACATTCATTGAAAGGGACACCCTTTTTCTCATTTAGTCTTATGCAAAGTAACCCAATGGCTCAGCAGAAGATATTGCAGAGCAATAGCACTTAGACTTATATACTGCTTTACAGTACTTTACAGCCCTCTCTAACAGAGTCAGCATATTATCCACCTCGGAAGGATGGAAGACTGTCAACCTTGAGCCTGGTGAGATTTGAACTGCCAAATTGAACTTGTATGTTCTACCCTTTTCTAAGTGGAAGTTTCATATTTTATTGCAAGTCATTCTGATTGGTCTTCGGGGGAGACAAATTATCTCCCTCGGACCAGGTTCGCAATTTGGGAGTGCTCCTAGATCCACAGCTAAAATTAGACCAACATCTTACGGCTGTGGCTAGGGGTGCCTTTGCACAGGTTCGCCTGGTGCACCAATTGCGACTTTATTTGGAGAAGGAGGCTTTACTCACTGTCACTCATGCCCTTGTCACCTCTCAATTGGACTACTGTAACACGCTTTACATGGGGCTACCCTTGAAGAGTATCCGGAGACTTCAACTGGTGCAAAATGCGGCTGTGCATGCTGTGGTGGATGTCTCTAGATAAACCCACGTAACACCCATACTCCGCCAGCTGCATTGGTTGCCCATTGGTCTCCAGGTGCAATTTAAGGTGTTGATTATCATCTTTAAAGCCCTACATGGCTTAGGACCAGGTTATCTTTGGGACTGCATCCTACCTCATACATCCCTACAACCAGTTAGGTCCCACAGAGTCAGTCTCCTCCAGGTCCCTTCAACCAAACAATGTCGGTTGGCGGGACCAAGGGGGAGAGCCTTCTCTGTGGGGGCTCTGGCTCTCTGGAACCAACTACCCCCAGGGATCCGAACTATTCCTACCTTGCTGGCCTTCCAGAAAGCCATTAAGACATGGCTATTCCTGCAGTCGGGGTATTGAGACCGTTGAATATCTTGGTTTCCCTCATGTATGTATTGCTTGTGTTGTTTTTATTCTTTTAAATTGCTATTTTATCGTTGTATTTTCTATTGTATTATAGCTGTTCTTGCACATGTTGTACGCCGCCCTGAGTCCCCAGGGAGTAGAGTGGCATATAAGAATCGCTAAATAAATAAATAAATAAATAAATAAATAAATAAATAAATAAATAAATAAATAAATAAATAAATAAATAAATAAATAAATAAATAAATAAATAAATAAATAAATAAATAAATAATTGTGGAAAAGCGGAATATAAATTGTTTTAATAAATAAGGGAAGTCCTGTTTTATTGCCAGCACACCTAAAGATGAAATATTTCGTGCTAGTTTCTTTAAAGCACTAATGCAAAGTCAGAAATTATATTAATCCCATCATTGGAAATAATGACAAGTATGTTTTAAAAAATAATTTGATTAGTGGAAATTGGTTTTCTAGAAAAACATCTGATAGTTCTAAGGAAGATTCTTGAGGTTTAGATCCTTATTAAGTCTGAAGATTTGTAGGAAAGGAATGCTAAAAACATAATTTATTATCATTATGGAACTACAAGTTTAGGCTTTATTTTCTGCTAAAAGTAATTAATGGATTTTTCCTGAACAATAAGGAAATAGTTGCATGTACTCAACACTAATGCAATATTACTGGCCACTTACTGAAAAAGAAAGAGCAATATATCAATAAATATCATTACCTGTCATTTTTCTCATTTATTGAATAAATTTAACCTTTTTCAATTCATGCTTGGAACTTGAATAATTGTGTTGCTGATTTTGAATGAAGAGAACAGAAAAATAGACAATAGTTCCTCAATTCCCTTTCCCCAATCAATCAATTACTTATCTATCTTCAAATTCTGAATACACAAAGAGATGGTGTCATCCTTCTTCCCAGGGGCGGGTTGCTCACTTACCTATACCGGTGCGCTGCGCACGTATCTCCACATTTCAGGCGTGCGCCCCCTCGTGCGATTTTGCTTCTGCGCATGCGCGGAAGCAAAATCTCACCGAAATCTCGCGAGGGGATGCGCGTGCAAGATTTCGGCATGATTTTGCTTCCGCGCATGCGCAGAAGCAAAAAAGCCCAAAAATTCTCACAAAAAGATGGCGATGCGCGCGACGGACCGGCGGAGATGGCACTGGAGCGGTCACGCGCAAATTGCTCCAGTAGGAACCCACCACTGCTTCTTCCACTCCCAGATGATTTGAAGTGAATAATCAGCTCTTCCTTGTTACAGAGCAGGGGTCCCTAAACTCGGCAACTTTAAGACTTGTGGACTTCAACTCCCAGAATTCTCCAGCCAGGAGAATTCTGGGAGTTGAAATCCACAAGTCTTAAAGTTCCCGAGTTTGAAGACTTCTGTTACAGAGCTTCTAAGCACCTCCAGAAAAATCTAGGAATGAAAGATCAAGCTGTTTCTTATTGATAGAAGAGAATATATGTAGCCCAAGGTTGAACTGTGGGTACTTTGGTGCTCTGTGAGCTTGCATGTTTGCTTACAGATGTTTCATTACCAGACTAGGTAACATCTAGGCAGTTTTCCTCTCAGAGCAGAGTGAGCAAGCCAGCGATCTGCAGCTGCCTGCAATTTACAGTTTACTCGTGAGATCCATGCTCAAGAGTAAACATGCTCACAAGTAAACTGCAGCTTAGAAGTAGCTGGCAGATCACTGGCTTACTCGCTCTGCTCTGAGAGGAAAACTGCCTTTTCCTCTCCGACTTGTGTTAGCAGAGAGAAGGAAGAAGCAGATGCAGTGCTGGCCAATTGCTTCTTAGCCGGTGTGGTTTCACGGGCTCCCTTTGCCTGGCTCTCTTCACAGCGCCGCCACACACACACACAAGGATGTCTCCCTTGAGAAGCTTCAGAGGCCTAGCCTTTTTCTTTTCCCCCTCCTACCCCCGCAAAGGCTTTGTGGCATGGGTGCGGAGACTTCTTCCTCCACAGGCCGCGAGCGGCCCCCTCCTGAGGTTTGGGGAGGGAAGCGGGGCATGTTAAAGAAAGGTAAAAGGGAAGCGGGGTGGGAGAGATGTGCATCTCGCAGTGGGGTGCAATTTGGGGGTGGCAGATGGGGCGGGAAGCCATGCATCTTACTGGAGACTAGCAGCTCCGGGTCGTCTCCCAGCCATTGCGTGCAGAGTAAAGTCTTACTGTGAGTGCTACAAACAGAGCTTTTGCACATGCACAGAAGAAACCCCAGCTTCTGCGCATGCGCAGAAGCAAAAAACAAGATGGCGGTGCCTATGGCGGTGCTGAAAGAGCCAGTTCGGAGGTATGGCCAAGCCGGCCATTGTTCCCGGTTCAGCGAGAGGGGGGAAATGCCGGCAGGAACCCACCTCTGGCGCGCATGCATGCGCAGTGCAAAAAAATTAAAATATTTTTTAAAAAGCCAAAAACAAGATAGCGACACATACGCAGTGCTGGAAACTTGGCTTCTGCACATGCACAGAAGAAAAAAACCTGGAAAATTTTTTTAAAAATCCAAAAAAAATTCTGAAAAAAAAAGATGGCGGCGTCCACGGACCGGCACCAACTGAACCGGATCTGTGACATCATCATGACATCACCAGCAGTTTGCTACAGGTTTGGGCAAACCTGTCCAAACCGGGAGGAACCCACCTCTGACAAAAGGTGAAGTCCAAACTGATAGAGACAGTTTAGCAGTTAAAGCACCAGCCTAGAAACCAGGAGACTGAGAATTCAAGTGTCTCTCTCCCCCCTTACGCATGAAAGACAGTTGGGTAATTTTCAGCCAGTCCCTCTCTCTCTCAGCCCAACTCACCTCATAGAATCGTTATTGTATGGAAAATATGAGGAGGAAGGAGTATTTGGTATGTTCACTGGTTGAGTTATTTTGTAAAAAATAACAAAAGTGGGAGTAAGCAAGCAAGCAAATAAATAAATATTCATTGGACCAAGTTGTGGAAGGCTGTACATTGCCAACTCATAACCAGGGGTGGGCGGCTGGGGGTTCGCAGGGGTTCAGGCAAACCTCTAGCTAAGATTCTGTGCAGTTCGGAGAACCCCCAAATCCCACTCCTGGCTGGCCCCACCCACCTCACCATGCCCTTCCCAGGAGTCCCCATGAGGCCCGTTTTGGATGCAGGTAAGTGCAGGGCACACGCGGAGGCTCGGGAGAGCGTCCAGAGTCCGGGGAGGGCAAAAATGCCCCCCCATGGTGCAGGAGGCTGACTAGGCCACGCTCACCATGGCCACGCCCACCCAGCAACAGGGCAGAGAACCCCTTGCTAAAATTTTTGAAGCCCATCCCTGCTCATAATGTATTATTTCTAAGATTTAATATTTGCTAATTTTTTTTGTAGAAGGTAGCCTCTTGTGTGCAATTAAAAAAAAGCTAAAATAATTTAAAGCATGCTTTAATTTTACTATTCAATAGCTAGTGATCTATGGCTAAATTGAAAAAGAGCTATGCTGAATCCGTACCATGTAAACCCTCTATGCATTGTCCATGGGTCAGCATGTGAGCAGAGGGTCTCAAAACTAAAGTACAGGTTTTGGGTGTATGAATGAATGAGCAAAAGGTAGATACAGTAAATTCAATAATGAGACCTTAAACACATCTTGCATCATCTGTGTGTTTTAAACAATAATTCCTCCAGTTTGCTATGAATCTCTGGATTTTATTTATTCAGCAAGTTAAGAGTGAAATAACTATGGTAATAGAATATTTGGTCTCCGTTGCTGTTTAATTATGGATTAACTTTAGCTAGTGAAAATTAAGAAACGCTCTACATTTTGTTGAGAAATGTGCGAGAAATGGAACCGGACAGCAGGTGGCACTGCAGCTGAGATAAATATTAGTGCTACTCAAGAAATTAGATTTCTTGTATGGGACTGCATTTCTCATAAATGAGGATTAATCTGTTTTCGCTTTCAATCCAGTGTCTCATCTGCACCAGCGAAGAATGGCAATGGGTTTTTCTTCCACAGGCGGGTAGATATTGATATGATTCATGTGGCATATAGTGGATAAAGGTCAGCTACGGTATAGAAGTGTCAGCGTTGTGGTTGTTATGATCCCTGCCAAAAGCTGAAGTATAACTGTATATTGAGCTGTATTACCTTATAATCCTTTGATATGGTCAACCGTATTAAACCATATTAAACCGTATTAAACCGTATTAAACCATTGCAAAATCAAAACCAGAAGCGCACACAGATGACTGATTCAGCTGGATTCAATAACTTCTTTATAAACATAATAACAGATGAATCTACAATACCATTAGCAGATTATTTCTTCAATCAGTTACAGGTAAACACAAGCAGGAGTTAATTTCATTTCAGCAGAGTTCAGAGTGGAAGAGTACAGAGTGGAGACTAGAGTGGAGACTGGAGCCACACCCAGTTTCTTAAGCTTCTCAGTTTCGATTCTCTGCACAGACTCAGAAGTGGTTAGCTCCCATTGGCTGATTCAGTTGCTATGCCTAGTCATTGGCTAACCTTGTTAACATGGCTCTCCCAGTCATGAATATTCTAACAAACCGACTAATCAATAAAGTATGCTACTATTACTTTATAATTCAGGCAGTATTCAAATTATCCCTAGTTTAATTTAATACGACCACGTCTTTTTTACAACCTTCTTCAGGGGCCCCCTAACTCCAGATACCATCAGCAAAGTGGCCTTGCTTTTCTTTGGACCTTGGACTGCATCTGCACTAGTTAACTGGGATAATTCAGGTAATCCTCAACTTACGACCGCAACTGAGCCCAAAATTTCTGTTGCTAAATGAGACGGTTGTTAAGTGAGCTTTGTCTCATGTTACGATCTTTCTCCACCCAGTTGTTAAGTGAATCACAACCGTTGTCAAGTTAGTAACACGGTTGTCAAGTGAATCTGGCTTTTTCGTTGACTTTGCTTGTCGGAGGGTGACGAGAGGGGATCACACGACCCTGGGACACTGCAACCGTCATAAATATGAGTCAGTTGCTGAATTTTGATCACATGATCACAGAGATGCTGCAACGGTCGTAAGTGTGAAAAATGGTCATAAACCACTTTTTCCAGTGCTGTTGTAACTTTGAACAGTCACTAAATGAACTGTTGTAAGTTGAGGGCTACCTGTACTGGAAACGCTGAAGATGAGAGGGAATCTTTACGCTGCAACTGGCTCTGAGTTCTCGACCTTTAAACCTGGGCTCAAGGGATCAAGTAGGGAAAGATGTGCAGTCTTGTACCCTGCTTGGCTCATACCTAAGAATATAAAACTTCATTCTTTGAGATGTTCAGGACTCCACTCTTGTTCACCAAGCACAACCAATGGGAAGGGTCTTGAAGATGTGTCTAACATTTGACACAATGCTTCCTATACGAATGGCGGAGCCAGTCTTCTCATTGAGAGTGGAACAAAGCAGAACACAATGGATAACTTTGCTTTTCAGCTCCAGTCTAGTTTGATGTTGCAACATCATCTATATTGGTCTTTAAAAATTAGCAGTGGATGGATGGATGGATGGATGGATGGATGGATGGATGGATGGATGGATGGATGGATGGATGGATAGATAGATAGATAGATAGATAGATAGATAGATAGATAGATAGATAGATAGATAGATAGATAGATAGATAGATAGATAGATAACCTTTATTGTCACTTAGAACTGCAGAAAAAAAATTGCTACCAACCTGCCTTCCATTGAGGACCTGTATACTGCACAAGTCAAAAAGAGGGTTGTGAAAATATTTACAGACACTTCACATCCTGGACACAAACTGTTTCAACTCCTACCCTCAAAACGATGCTATAGAGCACTGCACACCAGAACAACTAGACACAAGAACAGTTTTTCCCCGAACGCCATCACTCTGCTAATCAAATAATTCCCTCAACACTGTCAAACTATTTACTAAGTCTGCACTACTATTAACCTTCTCATTGTTCCCATCACCCATCTCCTCCCACTAATGACTGTATGACTGTAATTTTGTTGCTTGTATCTTTACGATTTACATTGACTGGTTCCTAATATGATTTGATTGCTTATTTGTACCCGGACTATCATTAAGTGTTGTACTTATGATTCATGATGAACATATCTTTTCTTTTATGTACACTGAGAGCATATGCACCAAGACAAATTCCTTATGTGTCCAATCACACTTGGCTAATAAAAAATTCTATTCTATTCTATTTTACTGTGGACACACTGGCACATATTAAAAATGAAATTCTGCTGCCTGCTCTCAAAAGTGTACACATACGTAACACACATATACATATTAGGGCGTGTCAACTCTCAATTTCCAAACATTAGGGGTGCTCAAAAGTTGTGACATGCCTTGGGGATTGTAAAGATTTTTGGTTACTTTAATATAATTTAGATGTACTTGGTAAATAACTACCGGTACATAAATATCATAATTTTTTAACATTTTGTTTGTTTCATTTGTAGGGCATGTCAAATTTTTTCAACTTTCAATTTCCAAAAATTAGGGGTGCTTCTCAGAAAAGTAATGAGTATAGGGGGTGGCAATCTGTAGCACAGAACTATGTGTTTGCCCATTTTATATAACTAGAAGCAATTTTACATTTGTGGTGCAAGTTTGCACATCATATATGTTACTGCTGTTAAATTGGATTTTGTTGATTTGGATTATGCTCAGAGATGTGTGTGTGTGTGTAATGTATATTAATGCTTTTCTCATAGTGAATAGGTATTTTTTTATTTTTTTATTTATTTATCTATCTATCTATCTATCTATCTATCTATCTATCTATCTATCTATCTATCTATCTATCTATCTATCTATCTATCTATCTATCTATCTATCTATCTAGTCATTTTTATATGCTGCCCAACTCCTGTAGGTACACTGTGGGTAGATTTTATCTGGTGGGGAGAATCAAAGAAGGTGATGAAAATTTCAACAAAATCCTCTCCCACTAGGTTCTTCAACCTAGTCCTAATCTTAAATATCTCTGTTAGGTGACTCACATCGCATGTGAACATTGTATTCAGATTAATTTTTTAAAAAATAAAACATTCTCTTCTTCCCAGATGTTTCCTTTCTCCTACCTAGATCATTTTTATTCTTTACATCCCAGTAAAAGTTTGGAAGGAAGGGGCTCAGTGGCTATTTATCTATCGGTAGGATAACTCTCTCAAAACGGAACAGACTGGGATTGCATTGAAAGGGGGTCGGTGGAGAAACCAGTAAAACTCAATCTTGAGTTTGAAAATAAGCCAAAGGTTGTAGAGAAAAAATGTCCTACCAATGTATCTCTTTGATACAGAATGCTGCTGATTGGGCCATTCTAACCACCCTGGTCACATGATCCTGAATGGAGCATCGGCAGCCTATCGAAACACAGAAACAATATGTGGGAACAGCACAAACATGCACAAACATAAAAGGCCCTACCATGTTACTGAATTATGCAGAAGAAAACAGAGATGCTGTTTATGGCCACTGCTAGTAAAGAGATTGGGGGGAGAAATCCTATAAGTCATGCTTTACATGTTTCTTCTATCTTGATTCTTATCCTTCCTCATAACCTCTGGAAATAACTTCTCTTAAACATTTCCTCTTTTTCTTTTCAGATGACCTTTTAGGAATTAAGAAAGGCCTCGTGTTAAAATAAACAAATGGATTAGCAAAAATTGGTAGCTGCACAACGATGTTTTCCTATTACCAGCACTTGCAGAAGCTTATAGGGGAGAAACCCTCCATTGATACCATATCGATGTAATTTCTCTGTTAGGATCTATTGGAGGCTGTCTAGGTGACAAATTGAAATGAACACTTATAATGAAGTCTGTGGAGCAAACCAATTAACATCTTAATGCCCTGAAAAAGGAAAAGGATGAATTGGTTTGGAAATATTTAGGAACCCATTTATTAAGCTTGAGATTTTGACATTAAAGAGCATCTATTCCCCACCAACTCCAGTTCAACTCCTCATCTAATTAGAACTGGTTTTGGAAAGGTTTCCTGACAAATCACTTTAGACATTATACACAAATCTAAACAAAAAAACACCATGGCAATCCCAGGTATGGTAAATAAGAATAGATTCCAGATAATTTCCCATATAACAATTCAATATATATTTGTCATTGAATATATTTTTATATATTTCCCATCTTCTCAAGGAAATCAACCATACCCCTCACTAACTTGAACATTTATTATTGTAGACCAAGAATGGATCATAAGAGCTAAAGCAAATATAATTAAAAATACAATCAGATCTAATTAAATAAATCATCTTCTGATGTTGGATTTGAACATAGCAAAGCCTCATGGTTTGGGCACAGAATGTAGCTATTTCAGGGTGCTATCCTTTTAGGAAAAAGCAGTCTATTTTTAAGGGTTGAATTTGTCAAGAGCACAATTCCTTGCAAAATCTAAATCTCAGGAAAACATGTTCCAAAGTTTCAGTTACTTTGGAAAGCAATTTGTGTGAGAAAATGGTGTCTAATTGTATCTACCATCCATGATTGCAGAGGGGAGGTCTTCTAGAGAAGGCTCAGCAATATTTGGAAATAGATAATTTGCATGGGTTGCAGTTTCCTTGAGTCAGCATAGCCAATAAACTATACATTATGTTCCTGGGAATCATAATATTCACAATATATGTGAAGTACTAAGATAGTTCTAGACTAGAGGTTCAAATCCCCTTTAGATTAATGAGACCACTGCAGACTTCTACCGTAATACTGTTGCAATAACCATATAGTTGTCAGGGTTCCAAGTAACAATACAATAAATTTTACAATAGTTTTAAATGAAGCAGGAAAAAAGGAGAAAACTCATAAGAGGCATAATCTTACATCAGGTCCCCGAAAAGCAAATGCATGTATAAGATATTTCAGTTTCAGACAATTTAATCTACAAAGTTTGTTTTATTTTCCTAGCTTCAAACTTTTTCCAGTTAATTCCATGTCCTTATCTAAGAGCTGCGGTGGCGCAGTGGTTAGAGTGCAGTACTGCAGGCTACTTCTGCTGACTGCCAGCTGCCTGCAATTTGGCAGTTCAAATCTCACCAAGCTCAAAGTTGACTCAGCCTCCCATTCTTCTGAGGTTGGCAGTTTGGCAGTTCAAATCTCACCAGGCACAAAGTTGACTCAGCCTCCCATCCTTCCGAGAACCCAAACTGTTGGGGGAAATATGCTGACTCTGTAAACCGCTTAGAGCAGGCTTTAAAGCACTGTGAAGCAATATATACGTCTAAGTGCTATTGCTATTGCTAAACTCAGATGGGCATGGGCACAGAAGAGAGAATGCAAACCACTAAGTATTTTAAAGATTCTTTTATTTTGCTAAATCTTGATCACTTATCAAGTTAATCTGATACATTAATAATGCTAGTTCTGTTCATGCTAAAAAGGGCAATTGAAAAAATATCAAAAGTTGTACATCTTCCATATATTTTCATCTCTGTGAAATGTGCAAGGAAGGGTTTTGGGGGGGAAAGGCCATGACAATGAAAAACAGAATCCATTTTTTAAAATCCTGTGAGGAACAGGGACATGGCCTTTTCATAGATGATTATCCTACATAATAATCATAGATGATTATCCTACATAATAATCCTCAAGCAATAATCTATAACCCCTAGACCTACACTTTGAATAAATCCAGATTCCAAACACATTTGCTTTAATCTGCAGCTCCTTTGCTTAATCACAATTTTCTTTAATAAACAACAAACAAGGACAGCACATTGTCACTTTCCCAAATTAGTAAATCCCAATTCTGAGTCACTCCAGCAAAGCTAATATTGTTATTTGTAGATAATTTGAGCAACCAAATTTCCAATCTAATGCTAGCTCTTTCCTTGCTGTTTTCCCATTTATAACTTCAATGCATTTGTAGAGATACTGGCTGTTCTGTTTGCCTTTTTCCCATTTTTAAGCAGGTTACAGATTTAGAAGCACTCCAGGAACCTTGAAATCTGTGATATTGCCCAGGTGACATGCAGAGCAAGCAGCTGTGAATCCTAATTTCACTTCTACTAATCCAAACCTAGAGCTGAAGGGCTTTACTAAATTTTGAGTCTGCTATCACTGTCAGTCTTCCTCCTTGACCAGTGTACTATTAATAAAGACAACACACTTGTATATTTGGTTAAACTGAGTGCTGTATAACAGCGGCCCCCAACTTTTTGGGCACCAGGGACCAGTTTCGTAGAGAGAGGTTTTTCACATGCTGCCCCCATCCCGTGGATGGGGCTTCGCTTGTTTGCACAGCCCAATTTCTGGCATGCCACGGCCTGGTGTCGGTCCATGGCCCTAGGGTTGGGGACCCCTGCTGTATAACATTTAGGGAAGGACCTTATTTTTAAAATGAGATAATCATGCAGTAGGATTTTCGCCACTTACAAAGAATAGTAAATTGAAAAATTCAAATCCAGATTAGAGTTGGGGTTAGGTTCAAGAAGTCAGAAATTAGACTGTAGAAAAATTAAGCTATACACAAACACTGGCTTGGAGTTACCAAGACACCTAGGAAACACAGACCAGACTTCTTAAAGCTACAAAGCAAATGAAACACATCAGACCTCTATGCCAGTGTCCAATAGCAATAGCACTTAGACTTGTATACCATTTCACAGTACTTTTACAGCCTTCCCTAAGCAGTTTACAGAATCAGCATATTCTCCCCAACAATCTAGTTCCTTATTTTACCAATTTTGGAAGGATGAAAGGCTGAGTCAACCTTGAACTGGTCAGGATCGAACTCCTGGCAGTGGACAGAGTTAGCCTGCAATGCTGCCTTCTAACCACTGTGCCGCCACAGCTCTTCTGCCCTAACATTAGGACTTTTCAGATAGCAGGTATAAAAATCCAGATGAGTACTAGCTGGCAGCAGAGTTAAGGCTTCTGCATCAGATGATTGTCATCTACTGCGTAGTTCTCAACTGAGAGGCACATGACTCCTTGGGGGCCCTTGGGTGTTCCAAGGGGACCACAGGTGAAAAACATGTAATGGAGGCCACAGCATATGACAGAGAGGAGGCATAGAAAAGCAAAGTGCATTATACTGCTAATACTGGTTTGCCAGAGCATGTACCAATTATTGTTCCATCTTCATATCTGATAATGGGACCTGGATGGATGGCCATAGGAGAAAACCAAGGTTGGAATGGGACCATTAGTGGAAAAAAAGGTTGAGAAACATTGAGCCAGATTTTTGCAATCCAGATCTAGCAGCTCTAACACCATTCGCCACCCAAAGTCACTTGGATAGTGAGGTGGATGGCATATAAATTTAATAAATAATGCATAAAGAAGAAATGGGCTTAGTAAGTAACTGTCCTGTCTGGCGCGCGCGCACACACACACACACACACACACACACACACACACACACACACACACACACACTATCATTAGCAGAGTTCTTCTTCAATGTAGATACTGATAGCAGAGAACAGTTAGTTTCATTTCAGCAGAGTTCAGAGTGGAAGAGTACAGAGTGGAGACAGGAGCCACACCCAGCCTTAAGCTTAAGTTTCAATTTTGATTCTCTGCACAGACTCAGAAGTGGTTAGCTCCCATTGGCTGACTTAGTTGCTATGCCTATTCTTTGGCTCACCTTGTTAACATGGCTCTCCCAGTCATGAATATTCTAACACATAGGAATTCTGGTAGAGGAACTAAGGTTATTGGGCATATTCAGGTGGCCACTGTAATAGAGAAAAGCAAACACATGTGCAGTAGGCTGGCTCTACAGATTTTTCCATCCTGATCAATGGGCAGGGTCACAAGCAGATAGCCCCAGGAAAGCTCTCTCTTACTGTGCCTTTCTGAGAGCACCTGCCTAGTGATACTTATCTTGCATCACTTTCTGTGATAGTGGCATCTTAATTCACTGCATTTTAAACCTCTCAAATCTTTAACTGGTGGCCTAAGTGCCCAATTATCTAAGGCAGCTACTTTGATGTGGTGGTTAGAATGCTGGACTAGAAGAGGGAAGACTGTGAGTTGACTTGAAAGCCATGTGCATCTTTCTCAGCCCAACCTTATCTCACAGGGCTGTTATTGTGGGGAAAAGAAGAAGTGGGAGCTCCCTCATGTTATAAAGGAGAGATATAAATCTAATAAAGAAATACTGGAGAAAATATCAGATGAACTGGCAGTCCAGCTAAGGCAACACTCAAAGGTGAACTGAAGCAGATTAAAAAAAACCTTGGAAAGAGTAATAACTTACTTAATGTTTTGGTCTTTTACTACAGTGGTACTTCAGTACTTGGCATTAATTGGTTCCAGGAGGTTCAACAAATACTAAAAAGGATGAGTCCCAAACAAACCATGTGACTTACCATGTGTCGCTTTGTTTTGGCTGGGAAGAACTTTCTATCTGTCCCTTTTCCTATGTCAGCGACCTTCCCAGCATGGCCAACTTCCTGTATACCCTCTATGGCCCTCCCTCTCCTTTTGCAGTGACCTTCCCAGCATGGATGACTTCCTGTCCATTTTCCACAGCTATCCCCTTCTTCCTGTCACAGTGCTAAACAAGTACTAAATACTTGTACTTAGTACTACGAGTACTAAACAAATGCCAAGCACTGGGACAAGTTTCACAAAATGCATAGAATACCAAATTCAACGAGTTTTGAAGCAGTTGAGTACCAAGGTACTCAAACATTTGCATCTCTTCCAGGAATCCATGCAGTTGCCCTCCACAGTCATTATACAAGTCTGGGGAAAGATGCAGCTGCTTTAATGGGTTACAGGGAGACTATATCCTTATCCTGCACTTCCATTCCACATATAATCCAAAGGACCATTTTGGAATTGAATTCAAATCACTGTGCATGAGGAACGTTTATTGCAAAGTTTACGCTCATGTAAAGATGTGTAAGATTGCAGATTAGCTTCTAGTTAGAATGTCCTTGATTCAGGTTGGTAACCTTAAAGGAAGAATGCTGTCTCAGCCTCAGCCTTCTCCGCCCACACAATCAGAATAGAAATATTGAACTGTTTGTAAGGATTACAATTAGATAGCACAAAACACACACACCCTTTGCATTGGTAGCATGTATCAAAATGTTGAAGGCCAATATCCTTATTCTATAAAGTTTCAATCAACTGGATATCCCAAAGGTGATTTTTTCAAAAGGCAACTGGACTTTGTTTTTCCTTGAAGATATTTCACTTCTCATCTTCTTGTCTTCAAGGAAAAACGAAGTCCAGTTGCCTTTTGGGGGGAAAAACACTTTTGGGATAACCATGACCTGGATGACTGAGAATCTCCATAGACAATCAACTGGATAAGTTACAATTCTGCCGAGGGCCAAAAAAAAAAAAGGATTTTATGTAGCTCTTTGTTACAGCTGATTGACTTTTTAACTTTTTAGTTAAAAATGGTAGGCTCGCCCTTCAGGACTCCAAGAGATAAAACCTAAATAAATGTTGACAACTTACTTCTTCTATATTAGTAAAAAAGATTATTGGGGCAGTGCATGCCAATACAAATGATATAGTAAGAAACTTGTTCTAAAAAAAAAAAACCAAAGAAGCAAGAGGATCAGTTGGATATTAGTTCCCCAAGTAATTTAGAACTAAAAGATATGCATGGTAAACTAAATTCACTGGTATGTTTTTGGCACAACTGTGTTCTTGGCTTCAGTCCCATACCCTTGACTTTCTCATGATAATGGTCCTCCAGAGTTAAGTAGTCTATATGAAGTGAACCTGATTGCAGAAAGCTCACTGATGCTTGAGGAAATAAAACAATAGACGTTATCTTGGATGGAGTCTCAACAGAGATTTATTTCAGTCTTCTCCAATCTGGGTATCCTCTAGGACAGTGATGGCGAACCTTTTTTGGTTCGCGTGCCAAAAGGGTGCATGTGCGCGCGCTAGCGCACGCACATGTGCCCACACCCATTCCCTCTCCCCCCATGCATGCGCACAACCCCCCACGCTGCCCCCTGCACATGCGCACCCCCACCCCACCCCGCGCAAAGGTCTTACCGAAGCCTGGGACGGTGAAAAATGGCAAAATGGGCAAAACGGAAGTTCAGAAAAACGCACTTCCAGTTTGCCCGTTGGGCTGTTTTTTGCACTCCGGGGCTTCAGGAAGCTTCCCTAAACCCTCCCGGAGTGCAAAAAACAGCCCAACGGCAAATCGGAAGTGCATTTTTCCAAACTTCCGGTTTGCCCGTGGAGCTGACAGGGCAACGCCTCACGTGCCCTCTGATATGGCTCCGCGTGCCACCTGTGGCACACGTGCCATAGGTTCGCCATCACTGCTCTAGGAACATGGACATTAATTCTCAGAATGTCCATGTTAAACTAGGAAATTCTGGAAGTTATCAGAAATGATACCAAAGATGGGGATATTGATATATAGGACCACACTATGAAAAGTGCCTTTTACATGTCATGTCAGGTCATGTCAAGGTCATGTCTAGTCCATGAAGATCTGTTCTAATTGTCTAGTCTTGTATTTCAGGAAACAGAATGTGAAATCGTCATCCTTCCATTTTAGGATCATTGTTTTTAACAGCCAGCTTAGCGGTTTATTTCTTTTCTTCTGCACAAATTATTTAGTCCTCATCTGTCTATGCACCATGTCTGCTTTTGAAATGAATCCTTTATTTACTTTAATTCTTTCTGATAATTTCTTCCTTCCTAGCCTGTTTGTTAAATTAAAGGTACATTTTTCCAGCCTCTGAGTGCACTTCTCTTTCTATACACACAGCTTTACTGCAGTCTCTTCCCATTCCTCCTTCCTTCATCTGTATGCATTACAAGCCTCTCTGTCTTCTACTGCAGACTAATTCTGTCATTGCAGCATTAGAGCAATATCTTAGTTCTAAATGTGTCTGCAGACTTTTCTTTCCTCCTTGGAGCTGGTCAAATATGATCACATTGAATTGCATGACTTCCATATATATATACGAGACCAAAATAAGCTCGAAATAGATCTATAATAGTCTCCCTTTATTTTCATTTATCAGCAAAAAATCATATACCGTATATACTCGAGTATAAGCCGAGTTTTTCAGCCCACTTTTTGGGCTGAAAAAAGCCGCCTCGGCTTATACTTGAGTCAGTGAAAAATTTGTCCGAAATGGAGGAGAAAAAGGGGCGGGGCCATGCCGCTGGGTGACGCTCATGAATGGCCCGGCGCCCCTGTGAGTTTCCCCTCCCTCTGTGTCAGTTTGCTGCGCAGCGTGCACCGCACCATCCCCCCTCCTCACGTTCTAATGTAATGCAGGGCTGTCTTACGATTCCCCTTCCTCCCCCTCCTGCCGCTCTGCAACGATGTCCCACCTCCTCCTTAGTTATTGTTGATACCATATTGTTTTTATTGACCCTCTTTTCCACTTACAGAGCTAGTTTACTGTTTTTCTTTGAAATAAATATTCAAAAACATTATTGGTATCTATTTTTATTTTTGAAATTTACCAGTAGCTGTTGCATTTCCCACCCTAGGCTTATACTCGAGTCAATAACTTTTCCAGTTTTTTGTGGTAAAATTAGGTGCCTCGGCTTATATTCGTGTCGACCTATACTCGAGTATATACGATATATATACATATATATACATACATACATATATATATATATATATATATATATATATATATATATATATATATATATATATATATATATATATATATATATATAATTTATTGTCATTGTACGTATATACACAGTTCACCCATACAATGAAATTCACATAACGCTTCAAGACCAGTCCCAACACACATAGCAATCCCTACCCGCCACGAATAGCATGCGCAGGAAGCAAAAAGAGCCCAAAAATTCCACAAAAAAGATGGTGCCGCGCGACGGACTGGTGAAGACAGCACCGG
The DNA here is from genome assembly GCA_023053685.1 of Diadophis punctatus similis. NCBI lineage: Eukaryota > Metazoa > Chordata > Lepidosauria > Squamata > Dipsadidae > Diadophis > Diadophis punctatus. The sequence continues at coordinate 4,263,885 of JALIGW010000034.1, read as the reverse complement.
AGCCGTCGCACGCAAATTACGCAATCAGCCAGCCACTACTGGTGGAAACTAATCAAGGAGAGAAGCAACTTAGGAGAAATTTCCTGACAGTTAGAACAATTAATCAGTGGAACAACTTGCCTCCAGAAGTAGTGAATGCTCCAACACTGGAAGTTTTTAAGAAGGTGTTGGATAACCATTTGTCTGAAGTGATGTAGGGTTTCCTGCCTAAGCAGAGGGTTGGACTAGAAGACCTCCAAGGTCCCTTCCAACTCTGTTATTCTATTCTATTCTATTCTATTCTATTCTATTCTATTCTATTCTATTCTATTCTATTCTATTCTATTCTATTCTATTCTATTCTATTTTAATCGTTCTCTTATTTTCCCAACTGTTCTGCCTCAGACACCTACACTGGAGATGCCAGAAGTTGATTCTGGTACTTCTCTTGCCAAATATCTCCACTGAGTTACATCTCTTGCTTTGGTTTCTGGGAAAGGGACAAAGCTAACAAGTAACAAGTAGCACTTGCTAGACTTTCTGTGAGTAAGCGGGGAAGAGGAATGTTTTTTGGGTGTTTTGGGGGGATGAGGTATCACTTCACTAGCTATGAATACCCAGGTGCAAATGAGGGTGAGATTTGAGGGCAGACAGCAAGGCTGAATACTGTCGGATGATCTCTCTTCTAAATATGTTACCTTTATAGATTTTTTGGCTGCTAAAATATTTTTAAAAGTTTCCTTTATTAAAATTTGAACGGCTAATGGATAAATAAACATCAGGGCCTATGCAAGCCTTTCATTATTAACTGTTACAAATGAGGCTTCTTTGCAGATGAAATAGAACATAGCATAGACAGGTTTTATACCAGAGAAATTAAAAGAACCCACTATTTTATTTTTTCCCCAGACATGTGTCATGTTCCTCCATCCATTGTATTTCACAATTAAGCTAAATGCATAAATAAATGCATAAATGCATAAATGCATAAATGCATAAATGCATAAATCAATCAATCAATAAATAAATAATAAATAAATAAATACAGTCCAATCACGGAAAATAGTCAAACTAAATTAGCCTTTAAAAAAAATGAAATATAAATTTTATTATTTTGGAAAATATTCTGCATCAGAATACAGCACTATAGAATGAGGGTGCAGAAGAGCATATCCTTCATTTAGAAGTACTGTAGTAGCTACAGAATAATCATTGGCCCTTGTTAAATCTGAACTCACTGAGAGTTCTCTGTGAAAGAAAGAAAAAAGGAACTGTATTCATTATTGAAAATTAGTTAGGACCTCCACCTGCTTTGCAATCTTGCTACCCTCTAAATCCAACTGTGCAGCAAAGCCAGTGCTCTTGTACATCACGGTATGGGTAATTATCACTGAATTCACTCTGAAATTGATGGTGGTACTTCTTCTGTCTCTAGTAAGAAATACAGCCCAATAAGTCATTGTACAGGTCTCAAAAAACCCTTTCCTTCTAATCGTGCATATGGTTTATATACGTAATTAAAGGTTCCGGGAAGATTTGCCAGATTAGTATTCTAGTAACACATTGGAGCTGCGATGACTGAAATTAAAGAAGTAAATGTTTATTTATCTCACAAATGGAACTCTGGGATTAAGCATATCCAATTTATATATTCATACATTCGTTTGTACTTGTCACTTGCTCAAAGTCAAAAATAACAAGAAACTGTTACCTCCTCGCCCTGATCTACGACACAAACATGTTGTTTGAGTAGAGTCTATGTCCATCTAGGGTTCTGGATTAACTATTAAGCAAAATAAGCAAGAGTTTTAGGGCACCACAGAGGTTTTCCCTATCTCTCATGCTATTAACTTTCTCCTGGCCACACTCAATTTTAGTTTTCAGTGCTTACTGAATTTTAATGTTTATCAGTTAACCAATGGAATGACTGAGAGGATTGTGATAGGCTATGTTTAGAGCAGTGGCTCACAACCTTTTGGGTACCAGGGACTGGCTCTGTGGTGAGAGGTTTTTCCACGGATCCACGGGCGTGGTTCCGCTGCTGACTGCATCTCGCTGCTGACTGCATCCCAATGGGACTTTGCTTGTTTGCGCGGATCGGTTTCTGGCATGCTGCAGACTGGTGCCGGTCCATGGATCGGGGGCTGGGGACCCTGGCTTAGAGCATCAGTTGGCCTTAATGTGTCCTTATCTATTTGGTGCTACTAGAGCTAAAGTCCAGGCTGCTGAAATTATAGGGGCCACTTCTCCTGGATGGGGTTTCTAAATTAGCTCTTAGAGAATGGCAGTTGATAGGGGCACAGCAAACAACAGTACCCAGTCTCAAGATTTTAATTCTTTTTTTTCTATGGGATATTTCTTCCTCTTTTTAAGGTGGTATCAATACACAATTGCATGGGTTTTTTTTATGTATATGTATCAGAGGTGGGTTCCTCCCAGTTCGGACTGGTTCGCCCAAACTTATAGCGACCCACTGGTGACGTCTCAATGATGTCACTGAACCGGATCAGTCGGTGCCGGTCCGTGCGCGCCACCATCTCTTTTTTTATTTTATTTTTTTATTTTTTTTCTTCTGCGCATGCGCAGAAGCCGAGTTTCCGCTGAATTTCCAGCGCATGTGTCGCCATGTTGTTTTCAGCGGTTTTTTTTAATTCTGGGGGGGGGTTGCACTGCGCATGAGCGCTCACGCGGCGCACCCACGCGGTGCGGGAGGAAGCGAAACGGCAGCAAGGTAAGTTGGAATCCACCCCTGATATGTATATGTGTGTGTATACCCACACACACATATATACACACATACATACAGTGTGTGTGTGTGCATGTGTATAATTCTTTCTATAATAAAACAATGCCTACTCACAAATATATATGACTGCAAATATATATTATACTAGCAGCTGGCCCTTTAAAAAAACAAGCAAGCATAACATGCCCAGAAGTAGTCATGTGACTCCTGGCAGCCAATAAAAGAAAAGGAGGGGGTTCTGCCAGGTTTGCAGGGAAAGATTTCGTAGGGCAGTGATGGCGAACCTTTTTTTCCTTGGGTGCCGAAATAGTGCGGGCATGTGCTATCGCATGTGTGTGCATGCCCACACCCATAATTCAAAGCCCCCCACTTGCCCCACCCCCCTGCACATGCGTGCGTGACCCCCCCACTCCCCTGTTTCCCGACTTCCAGTGGGCCCAGTAGGCTCATTTTTTGCCCTCCCCAGACTCCAGAGGCTTTCTTGGAGCTTGGGGAGGGCGAAAATACCCCCCCCTGGCACCCCGGAGGCCCTCCGGTGGCCGAAATCGCCCTACCAGAGCCTCTGCGCGAGCCAAAAATCAGCTGGCGGGCACGCACATGAGCTAGGGCAACGGCTCGCGTGCCGGCAGATATGGCTTCGCATGCCACCTGTGGCACCCGTGCCATAGGTTCGCCATCACTGTCATAGGGTCTTTAGCAAGTTGGCTGAAGTCTCAGACAAAGTTGGAAACGGAGTTGTTTGGCTGTAGGAGGAATTGCGTTTTATCTCATTTTAACTCTGTATTGTGGAAACTTTAAGGAAGTTGCTTTTGGTTTAAATCCTAGAGTTTATTTTTATTTTATTTTATTTATTTGTCAAACATGTATAGTAGTAATTTGTATAAACATAAGTAAAAAGTAACGATAAAAGAGGACAATTGGACAGTAGGACAGGGACGGTAGGCACGCTGGTACCTTCTAGCACCTGCTAGTTCCAGATTCTCAAATTTTTATTTGGTCTCCCTTCTCTATCTACAGCCTTTCTTGAAGGGGATGGGAGCAGGCAAGGATTAGTTACCCTTCAATCCTCTCCTGATTACCCCAGAGGGTTGGTGGGAAGGAAGAACCTGGTTGGTACCAAAGTGTGTGTGTGTGAGAGAGGGTGTGTGTGTGAGGGTGTGTGTGAGGGTGTTGGTGTGGGTGCATGCGCAGAGGACCTAATTTTCTACTTGCTGCTCATCTCCTGGACCAAGTGACCTCAGAACCAAAGGACCTCAGATGGAAGGATTGGTAAAGATCATCTTCCTTTATTATATCATCAGAAGAAAGACATATAAATCCAGTGTCTAAAAATTCACTATCTACATTATTGATAACATGATATGAGAGGTATCAATATGGAATCCTTTTTTATATATGCAAATTTTATTTGTACATTTTTCTTTAACATAGATAAGTGCTTAATAAACAAAGTATTTGTCTGGGTGAATTTACTTATACATATTACCAATAATAATAACAACAATATTTACTTGTATATAGTAGTATTCTTCCAACTTCTAATTTCTACCTTTATTGTCTAACCATTTGTAAAACAAATCCCATGTTAAAAAATATTTTGTATCTTCTTTATCCTTTATCCTTTATCTTTAATGTTAACCTATCCATCTCCGCACAGTCTAATATTTTTTTTAATTATGATTTCATCTGAAGGGATTTCCTCATTTTTCCAATATTGTGCAAATACAATTCTTCCTGCTGTCAAGACATGGAATCCTATTACGTCAAAATACATATGCTAGAATCAGTGTTTCATCCCTTCCAGATATGTCAGAGACATCTAACATTTATTTCCATCTCTTACAGGAATGCCGCAGCTTGACTAAAGGGCTGAACGTGAAAGGAGGAAACCCAAATTCTAGTTCACCCTCAGCCACAGAAGCTCCCTGGGTGACTTTGGGCCAGTCGTTGTCTCTCAGTCCAATCTACCTCACAGGGTTGCTGTTGTGAGAAAAAGGAGAAAACCCATTGGAATGAAAGGTGAGATATAAAACAAACAAACAAACAAATAAATAAACGCTAAACATGAGTTTTGGTAAAGCAGCAAAAAATAAACAACCACATTTCGTTCTAGGACAAAAAACAAGGCTGCCACATTCTGCCTGTCCCTAAAGCGCCATGTTGGAAAAGCTTAGTGACCCGGATTGAGAGTAGCTCTTCCAGAGCAACTTTCCACATTAAGAGCACCTGACGTTTGCCAGGAATCCTGGCAATGGGAATAAAAACACTACATTTCCACAGTTCTATTTCATTCATATTTTTCATTGTTATTAAAGCTAGAAATGCATACCTGCAATTTGGAAAGCCAGGTTTAATTATAAGACATTCTGTGTACTCTGGAGTTTTCTATATGACCTAGTAGAAGTCTTATAGTTCAAACTCAGACTATGTCTCCAACAGCTATTATAGTGGTAGAATGGTTCCAGTTGCTGCAGGTACATACTTTTAGCTACCTATTTGCTTAAAGTGACCAGATTTTTTTTTTAAGCGGGACACCGATGGGGGGCGGGGCCGCCTGGACGCCGGGTTTTGCCCTCTGCGCATGCGCAGAACGCTGCGCATGCGCAGAGGGCAAAAGACCGCTAACGTCATTTCACAGGAGCCTTTTGCGTGCAGGGCAGTTTATAAATAGCGGCCGCCAGGTAGGGAGCCGGCCGGGGTTGCGCAGGGCTGGGGGAGGCTCGCTAGCCCGGCAGCTCCGGCCGCAGGAAAGAGCGGGGGGGGTGCCATACTGGGAAGGGCCAGCAGTCACCGCCGCCTGAGGGGGCCACCCCCCCCGCCCGCCTGCCCGCCCGCTTCGCTGCAGGGGACGCTGCACCGGATCCCGAGTTGCGCTGGCTCTCCCGCGGCCACGATGCCCGCCGACCTGATGGAGAAGAGCTCCTCCTCGCCCACGGCGGCCATCCCGGCCAGCACCGGAGGAGTCAACGCAGGATGCCCGCCCGCCGCCCACGGCCGGCCCGAGCTGAGAGGCCTGTTGCTGCTGCTGCTGCGGCTGGGCCCCCAGTCCCGGCGGCGGGAAGGCTGCGGCGGCGGCCCCAGCCTGCTGAGCCAGCGCCGGGCCATGGATGCGACTCCTTCGCTCGGGCCGCCCCACCCACTGCGACGCCGGCCTTTTCAAGAGGGCGGGGCTGCATCAGGCGCCGGGCATGCACTGGAGGGCGGTGAAGGACACGGTGGAGAGGCGCCTGATGCAGCCCCGCCCTCTCGAAAAGGCCGGCGTCGCGGTGGGCGGGGCGGCCCGAGCGAAGGAGTCGCATCCATGTCCCTCGGGCCGGCGCTGGCTCAGCAGGCTGGGGCCGCCGCCGCAGCCTTCCCGCCGCCGGGACTGGGGGCCCAGCCGCAACAGCAGCAGCAGCAGGCCTCTCAGCTCGGGCCGGCCGTGGGCGGCGGGCGGGCGTCCTGCGTTGACTCCTCCGGCGCTGGCCGGGATGGCCGCTGCGGGCGAGGAGGAGCTCTTCTCCATCAGGTCGGCGGGCATCGTGGCCGCGGGAGAGCCGGCGCGACTTGGGATCTGGTGCAGCGTCCCCTGCAGCGAAGCGGGCGGGCGGGCGGGGGGGTGGCCCCCTCAGGCGGCGGCGACTGCTGGCCCTTCCCAGTACGGCACCCCCCCCGCTCTTTCCTGCGGCCGGAGCTGCCGGGCTAGCGAGCCTCCCCCAGCCCTGTGCAACCCCGGCCGGCTCCCTACCTGGCGTCCGCTATTTATAAACTGCCCTGCACGCGAACGGCTCTTGTGAAACTTGCCAAACTTGTGAAGAGCCCTTGCAAAGCCGTGCCCGCCGAAAATTGTATTTGTCTTTCGCCCCCCATGAGCCGCGGCCGGCCGGCCCTGCAGGGGAGAGCCCGCCCCCCAGCCCTCCCTCGCCCCTTTCAAAAAATCGGGACTTTTTAAGAGGGCAGGCAGGACGCGGGACAAACCATTAAAAAGCGGGTCTGTCCCGCCAAAATCGGGACGTCTGGTCACCTTATATTTGCTAGATCTCAAACAATAGCTTAAATGTCAGCATCAGGCCTATTTATACTGTCATGCCATTATTTACAGCAAATTAAGTTCCCATTCAATTATTATTATCATCTACAGTTTTCCTAACATTATGGAAGCACTCACGAAAGACTGATACCATGTGTGACACAATGAGTAGTACAGACAATAGCAATAGCACTTAGACTTATATACCGCTTCATAGTGCTTTATAGCCCTCTCTAAGTGGTTTACAGAGTTCAGCATATTGCCCCCAACAATCTGGGTCCTCATTTTACCAACCTCGGAAGGATGGAAGGCTGAGTCAACCTTGAGCCGGTGAGAATTGAACAGCTGAACTGCTGAACTAGCAGTTAGCTGAAGTAGGTTACAGTGCTGCTTTTAACCACTGAGCCACCTTGGCTCAATCCACTCCCTTCATTCTGAATGTATTATTCTTGACTAAGGAAAAAAAATATCCTAAATTAAACTTTTTCATGTGTTTTCAAAAGAAATTATAAAATACTATTTTACACAGCCTGGGTCCCAAAATTAAGATATTGTCGATCGCTTTTTCCTTGGCTACATTCACATTAAAGACTGAAATCTTGTTTGTATTCCATCTTTCCCAAGGCAAGCCTCTAGATGTCTCTTTAGACATCTCTAAAACATGTCTAAGCTTTAAAAGCCAGGGACTGTAGAATATGATTCACATAGAGAAAATCCTGGCCTCACACCCCAGCATTTCTGATTAAAAAAAACAGAGATGCAACCCAGCCCTCTGTGTGAGGGAGGCTACTGTCCCCATCTAACAGCATCTGCAAGAGGGAGGGTCATAGTTGCCAATATGATGAACAGAACTAATGTGCAATCTTGATGCATGTAGAGAGTGAAAGGACTTGTATTGCAAAGCTCTGTCCATCTTCTGACTGATTTTGAACCTCCTTCGACCGATGATGTCACCCTCATCTCCTACCTCTCCCAGCACTTAAAGGACACTTCCCAAGGTAAACAGGGTGGCATACTTGCTCCCTTACTAGCTTTTTTTCCTTCTCTTCCCTTTTCTATCACATAACAATTGAACATTACTAAGCACTTGCAACAGCTGCACAAATTCAACATTCCTCCAACCAGCATTTACCAGGATTTACTTTACAGAGGAGGCAAGAGGCCCTTTCCTCCATCTCATAAATTTGGGACCCACACCAGGGGCGGGTTCCTAATTTTTTTACTACCACTCTGTGGGCGTGGCTTATTTTGTGGGTGTGGCTTGCCAGCCATATGACCGGGTGGGCGTGGGCCTCAGGAGCTTGGCAGCGGCTGGAGAAGCAGGGGAGCATTGCCCACCTGCAACGCAGCCCCCCGCAGCGGGAGCAGCAAGACCGCGGCAGCGGTTCTTCTAGGAGGCTCCGGCCGGCCTGAATGCTTCTCCCCATTCGATGATCCTAGGCTCCTGCCACCTGTTCCCCCTTCCCTCAGCAGCTCAAGAAGCCTCGAACGTGCAAAAATGCCTGGGATCATCACCGCGCATTCGTGGCTTCTCGGACTGCTGAAGGGATGGGAATGGAGATAGCTCCTGCCGCCCATTCTTTCAACGTCTCACGCGCTCCCTCAGCCATCCTCCCCTGCTTGGACTCACTGTGGGGTAGGAAGGCAGCGCATGCGCAGTGCCGGAAGCTCAGCTTCTGGGCATGCGCAGAAGAAAATTTTTAAAAAATTAAAAAAAAATTTTTTTAAAAAGTGGCAGTGCCCAGGCACAGGTAACCGACCGCACCAGTACTGTGACATCGCCAGCGGGCTGCTACCGGTGCTATAGAGTGGACCGCACTGGTAGGAACCCACCACTGACCCACACTCTCTATAGTGCTTTTAGAAGACTGAGAATGTACACCTGGAAATCCTCTGAGGTTTTTACGAATTAAGAATTTCTTTTGTAAAGACCTCACCCCCCACTGCCCCTTAGAAATTTATTGTTCTGCATTTGCAAGCATAGGTGTCACATTTTTTAATTTAAAAAAAAAAAACAGAGGTGGAAGCATCTAGTTCACCAGACTGAGAAATAGATGTAACTGTGATGGCATGTATTAAGCAGGTGGATTTCCATGAGGGAGGCCATGTATTTCAGAGGAGTAAGAGGCAAGTCAGTTCAGATGTTACATGTGAAAGAAAGAGGGCGAAGACAGCCCCTCCCTTATAGTTCACAGAATATATGGTAGATGCAGATATAGTCTGACAAGAATTTGTCTATGGGTATGAAACAATAAAGAACACAGCTTGGACGAATTGCTATGTGTCATTCTTGATTTTGGGCCTGACAGCAACACAACTATGAGAGGAAAAGAAGAAAGGTATTCATCTAACGGCTTGTGGTTATAAATCAGTGCTTTTCCATTTTATTTTACAGAGAATTTCTTTTCCTGTAGGAAGTAAAAGCCATCATATTATAGTTCAAGTAAATGTTTTAATGGCCTTCACCTTTGGTTTTGTTCATGAGTCTAAAGCCACTTCTCTGAGTTTCTCTTTTTGTGCACAACAGGCTGGGCGAGTGGGCAGAGCACAGCTGGGAGCTACCGAGTGAGTGAGCGGAAGCTCACAGCAGCAGCAGAAGAGTGGGGGAAGAATATTAAACAGAATTAAGTTCAGTTTATTAGTTTGGCCCTCCACAACAGTTCCAGTTTCTTATGTGGCCCCTTGACAAAATTAATTGCTCACTTCTGGTCTATGGCAACCTATAATGACCCCCTTTACCCAACCCATTAGCAGCTTAGCTGTTGGGAAACATCTCTGCCCAAGATTTTGGAGTGTCCCTGCCAGGCAGACTTCACAATATTGATCTTACTACCAGTGCAGTGGTGGGTTCCTACCAGTGCTGTCCACTTTGTCATTCTGGTAGCGGCCAGCAGATGGCGCTATTTGTGCGTGACAGCTCCGGTGCTGTCTTCCCTGGTCTGTTGCGTGGCACCATCTTTTGGGGGGGAATTTTTGGGCTGATTTTGTTTCCTGTGCATGCGTGGAAGCAAAGTCTCGTGAGGGGACGCACGCATGCACGCATGAGATTTCAGTGATTTTTTGCTTCCGTGCATGCGCAGAAGCAAAAATCGCCAAAATTGCGCGTGCGTGCAAATCCCCTCACAAGATTTCAGTGAGATTTTGCTTCCACACATACGCAGGAAGCAAAATTGCTTGAGGGGCGCGCATGCATAGCGAGCGCACGCGAGCTCACAACATGGCAGCGCACCAGTAGCGAGGTAAGTGCAACCCGCCCCTGTACCAGTGGCCTGATTCCATACAAGAAACCCAATGGCTTAATCCAAGATTTCCTACTTTGCATGCAATGGGTCCCAAGTCCAGCATCTCCTACTCTCTGCTAATTCTGGCAACCCTGAAAAGTTTCAATTTGTCAATTTGATAATACTATGGTAAAAGGCTATTTTGTCATGGCATGAAGGATGTACACTTATTCAGGAAAGGAATGAAAAAGAAAGATTTTCTGTATAGCCAGGTGTTCTACATGAAGAACAGTCCTCTTTATAAAGTCAGATTGTTAGATTGTCAGAAGATAAAGGACAATCAGAAGGATAATTAACATCAGGAGATCAGATTGAGCTGTGCACAGAATTTTCTAGTCATAATGTTCCCTCCTATATTGAGCAGTATTTCTATTTGTGGGGCCCTTGATGCTCTCTGAGCTTGGTTGTTTTCTTGCAGATGTCTCATTACCTAACATCATTAGAACTAGAAGGGAGTGGGGTTTGCTCTCTTTTTATACAGTATACTAGTGGTTTATCCTTTCAGTGTTGGTGGGAGTGTTCATGGCGGTTATTTGGCAGTTGTCTATTGTTATTTTGTTTGTCTGAGTTAGTAGATGTCCTTGATTAGGGTATTGTTTACTTTTTCATTGTTGGTCTAGTATTAATCCTGGTATTAATCTCTGCTTATTTGAGTGATGATTGCTGGCAAGGGAGTGTTTTGGTTTTTCTGTTTTCTTTTTGGCTTTTTGATTCTCTCTGTTTGCTAACTTCTTGTGCCTTATCTCATTTAGAGAATATGATTTTTCCAGGCTGACCAGGCTAAATAAGAACTCTTAAGAGCTACCATTTCTCTTTCCTTCCTTTATGTTTCAGTCACTAACCCTGAAGCATAGAACACAATGCTCTATGGCAAGAGAAAGCCACTGGAGGGTTCAGAAGTTGGGTGAGATGAAAAGAAGAGAATTACTGCCACCCAGGAGCAGACTGCACAGAAGCTCTGAAGACCTACATTACTTTCAGGGGGAAAGCAACATTGGAGTGATTTCAATTATAACACAGCACAAAGCACTCCTGATGGCCTTGTGAAAATGGGCAGGTCGACTTCTGGCTGTGCGAATGTACTCTAATTGTTTGGCCTCTTGGCTTTGCTAGATCAAAATTTCAATAACTTCACCGATTCCCTCTGGATATAAATGTCTACTAGTGTGGCCTTGGTAGGCACTCACCTGTAACAGTTGCATCTCAGCCTCGCACCTTTTCATGTGTGGGCTCTGAATTTGGCTAAGGATGTGGAGAGTTGCATTCTCTGCGCCAGGGGTGGGTTCTACTCACCTTCCCTACCGGTTCGCATCGCATCGGAAGTGCTCACTTTGCTCAGGCGTGCACCCCTGTCACGTCACGCAAATGACCCTCTGCGCATGCGCAGAGGGTTCTTTGCAAGCCGTTTTCATGGAGCGGCGAGCAGAGAACTGCTTTGGGGGCGTGGCCAGCCAGCCATCGCTGCCGGTTCAGTGAGCAGGGGCAAATTCCCGCCACCGGTACGGGAGAACCGGTCCGAACCAGCAGCGACCCACCACAGCTCTGCGCCCTTCGAACATACCAGTTTACAGTAGGATAATATTGTCCTAAGCAAAATGGTCTATATCCCTTTTTCTTGGATTCTGAATATTGGAACTAATTCAAAGATTTCAAGGAAATTGAATATTTATACATGTCAGCCCCGTTAGGTAGACCAGGCCAAGAAATCAAGGTCCACAGTTAAGACTAAGTTTAATTTATTTTTACTTCTGTATGGGTAAGGAGCCGAGGTGGCGCAGCGGTTAAAGGCAGGTACTGCAGGCCACTTTAGCTGACACTGATCCGCAGGTCAGCAGTTCAAATCTCACCAGCTCAAGGTTGACTCAGCCTTCCATCCTTCCGAGGTAGGTAAAATGAGGACCCAGATTGTTGGGGGCAATATAAATATACATTGCTTACTGGTGTAAACTGCTTAGAGAGTGATTGCACTGTGAGGCGGTATATAAATCTCACAAATAAATAGATAGATAGATAGATAGATAGATAGATAGATAGATAGATAGATAGATAGATAGATAGATAGATAGATAGATAGATATAGATAGATAGATAGATAGATAGATAGATGATAGATAGATAAGTGTAATTTATTTTCTCTGATTATTATTATCTCTCCATAAGCTTTCTCCTTTGCTTCATGCAAATTGGTACCTGTTTACATCAGAGTTGCTTCTATGTAGGAACAGATTAGACTCATGTTGGGATTTGCTCAGGGGCTTTACACACATATTTTTCTACTGGAGGCCTTCTGAGATGCTGCCTCTGATTTCAGCAATCTTACATTTTTATTTCCTCCACTGTTTGTTTGTATGTGACTACTTTCAGTTAAACATGATTTCTACATTTTTATTTTTATTTTCAAAAACAAAGTTTAATAGGAGCCCTGGTGGCGCGGTGGTTAGAATGCAATATTGCAGGTTGATTCTGCCCACCGTCAGGAGTTTGATTCCTGACCAACTCAAGGTTGACTCAGCCTTCCATCCTTCCGAGGTGGGTAAAATGAGAACTCAAATTGTTGGGGGGCAATATGATGACGCTTAGAGAGGGCTGAAGAGCACTATGAAGCGGTATACAAGTCTAAGTGCTGTGGCTATGGGTATTGCTATTCTATTTATCTCATGTGAGATTATTCTATTTCCCCACATAATAGAAGGGAAGAGCTGAATTCCATAGCCACAATCATTGATATCACAGAGTCAGGAGATACTACTATAAACTTTGCCTTGCAATTATTTTTTTTCCCTTTTACTTACCAATAAGGCACATGCTATGGGAACCCTTTTTCTCATATGGAAGATTATGTGTAGTAAAGATATTTTGCTGGAAGAAAGGTGATAGCAGTGAGATCTCCCAGGCCACTTTACTAGGCAGGACGGGTGGTGGTGGGGAGAGTGTGTATGCTCAGAAGGTTTCGGAGAGAGGAGGTATGAAACCTCCAATCGGTCACCCAATGCAGGGGTCTCCAACCTTGGCAACATTAAGACTTGTGGACTTCAAATCCCATAATTCCTCAGCCAGCTGGCTGAGGAATTCTGGGAGTTGAAGTCCACAAGTCTTAAAGTTGCCAAGGTTGGGGACCCCTGATTTAGTGGATTCAAAAGTACTGCTACAAATCCAGATAGATTAGCATGCGACCTTTGCAACTGGTAATTCTGTCCATCCAGTCCTTAGCCAGAAACTGACTTTTCTGTCAACATCGCAACATCGTTAGCATGATGCGACACCTAAAGGATTGGAATATGGGAGAAATATAGAAAGGGCTTCCTTCTATCCTCCTTTTACAATTAAAAACAGCACATTGTAGCTGAAGACATATAGGTGGAGAACACAACACAACAGAACAACTGTTAGATATTACACAGCACTTTAAATTGCTACATAGTTACAGGTTCTTTTTTTGCTTCTCACAAAAACTATGCCTTGACTTTAAAAAAATGGATTTAGTCCAGAGATCCTTTAACAATCTGTCAGGACAAATAAGATTTTAATAGAAAGGCTCTTCTGTCATTCACAGTAGATTGGTAAAGCAACTGTTTGTTTTGGCACTATCCATTTCTACTTAGACAAATATAAATTGCTATCTGAAACTTGGAAATCTATTTAAACATCCATTTCTGAGACATGTTGCAATTTGCCGCTGATTTAAATGAGGCAGGCTAAATTTCAGATATTCCAAGAAAATTATCAGCTCATATTCAGGGATGTAATTATGTCAATATCATAGCATAGAACACATTATTTTACTTTTTATACAAATGAAGAGAAACCATACACAGTATGTTCTTTTTTAAATTAGAGCCCCTATAAATAGGAAGTGGAGCTTGTCCTGTGCCACTAATTTTTTTAAAAAAGAAAACTGCTTTCACAGCTCTTTTAATTTTTCCAATTGTTTTTAACCGTTATCCTTGAGGAGAAAAAGAAAGTAAGAAAAATGAATCTCTCCTAGTGGTATATATAAGTCTTAAATTTATCTTGGACTAAATAAAATGCAGATTGAGTATGTTATAAATATGGCAGGCATGTATTTTCATTTTTATCATTAGAATTTTAGAAAAAGCTAAAATAGATTACATTGGATTGTATTACAGTGCTGAATTTAAGTAATGGTTGGCTCAGTGGACCAGCAAATGATGTACATCTCATCATATCTCTTAAATACTTGTTTATTACTTTAATCACAGTTCAACAACCCTTATCTATCCTAAAGAAGTATTCTAAAATGAGTGGCAACAAAAATTAGAGTTAAAATTTTTTTGAAATCAGAAGTTAAGGGACATGATTTGTGCCACAGGACTTGTAAAAGTTTAAGCAATTGCAGTCCCCCACCTAACCAATGGTTGGTTGCTCCCGGTTCGGCCCGGTTCTAAGAACTGGTAGCGCCGGCAGCAGGAGGCTCCGTCCACCTGCCCAGGACGTTTCTGCACATATGCAGAAGCGTCACACATGAGCATGCACACGAACCGGTAGTAAAGGTTTTAGAACCCACTACTGCATCTAACCCTCAAATCTTGATCCCATACACCTTTGGAGTGCAGTCTTTAAAATGTCATTAAATGCTTAGTGATGACCCTAAATTAAAGGATATTTTGTATTCCTGAACAAAAGAAACAACTGATTTTTTTAAACATCAGGGCATACATATTTCCTTGTGAGATATTGCATTCTAGGATGCTCATTTGAAAACATGGAAATTGCTGAGAAAAGCTTTGAATATATGGATCCTAACACCTATCAACCCGACTAAATTCCTAACTAACAGAAGGAAATAATTGATTTGCCCGGCTTCAGGAACATTTGGAACTGTGATAGAAACATTAGTGGTCTTGGTTAACGATTAGCCCTTTTTTTATCGTGTGCAGCACAACAAAAACACATGTTTGATAGTGGTCTGTGGAGAGAATCAGTGAAAATGGAAGATGGTTCCACTAAAGCAGCTTATAGTATTATTCAAGCTTTGCAGATACAATAGAAAACATATTCAGAATAATACTAAGATCTTTACCTGCATTGGTACATCATTAAGCCGCTATATGCATCCACCTGAGTGGGTGCAGAATTCTAGGATAATGACTAAACAATCAATTAAAAATTATCACTATGCTCCTCCAAGCTAGCCAAATTAATTGTTGTCCTACCGGTAGCTTTTTATCTGCAGATCTCCCCAGCTGCATGTTGAGTGGGCCTTTTCAGAAAGACAAAAATGAGTTTGCTGGTGGTTAGCGTCTCCTTATCCATCTGATTTGGTTGAGAGGATACAACATGGAAGGCAGCTAAATTACTTAACGATTGAGTGCATACATTGTAAACCAAAGCCATTAGAAATATGGTAAGGAAAAATAGCACAAAGAAATAATCATCTGGATATTATAGGACCTAGCCAGGAGTTCTCCAGCTGATTTTAAATAAATGAAAGCAGAGGAAATACTGTCAAACAAATACCTGAATGAAAGAAACTTCACAGAAAGCAAAACCTATATGGCAAAGACAAGTGGAAGTGTGCACTTGCAAGTAGAGAATGGTTTCTACAGAAATGTCACAGAAAGATCATCTTTCAGGAATAGCAAAAGGTTATAAAATCTCCCAAAATGTGAAACGTTCCGCATGTGTGGTGGCTGCTTTGAGGGGGATTAACAAAAAAGTTCTTCTATGCCATAGAAAGACACAGGGAACTGCCACATAAATATTGGAGAGTCTGTTGGAGAATAATGGCACAATTAGGACAACCAACACTGTGCAAATGGTAATATCTGGTAAAGAATCAAGAGTTCTAAGCTGAATTAAGCCTCTCCCCGACCTTCCTTTTTACTTATATCTACAAGAGGAATTTTTATTTCCTTCTTGATAATTAAGGGGCACCTATTCAGAATGTCCATCTGAAATGAATTGCAGAGAGGTTAATTCATTTTGGCAGGCTTCTGTCCTGCTGTGAATGAGTTTCTAGAAGTCTGATTGTTTACTTCAAATATATTGCTTTTTCATGGACACCTTTACAGCCTCTTGGAAAGTCACAAACTGCCTTTTCTGTGCCATCACATTAGTCTTTTACTGTTATGTCAGCACTTCTCACTTGGAAGAAAACGAAACAAAGAAGGTGATAGAAAATTTAGTTCATTTGAATACAAAGCAACTTCCGGAATTCTCCACCATAAAACATTTTGAAATGTTCTATACAAAATGCCAGATATCTATCACCTTAGTGTACACCTCATTAAAAATCTAGAATATGTTTTAAAATGGATTTTTAAACTTTTCCTTTAGTTGTTAGTTTCTTATTTGTGCATAAGGGGGGCAAATTTAAAACCATTAGAGTTATTCAAAATGATTTTAGTACAATCAAATATTATTTCAGTGTGTTCTGAAATGCCACAGTAATTCTACTTCCATTTGCGGATCTTTGTATTTTGTGATTTTCTCCTTTCTCTTCTGCTGTCTCCAGATAGTGTCACATCCACTATCCAGATTTTTTTTTGTCTTTCTTATCAACAAATGTTAAATCTAGAGTGTTGTGTGGCAGTTGATTTTATATTTGAGGTCCAAAGTCCCAGAGCACTTCTTCATTTTCTATTACTTTATCTATTTTGTGGTCTCACTAGTTCTTGTTTAAAGGTAAACAGTATTTCTTGTAGATATTCCAGTGCACCATTGTTGCTACTTTGTCACGCAGTTGTTTGTAGTCAGTCTGTGCAATCTTCTTGCAGCAGCAAACCAGATGATCCACTATTTCTTCAGTTTCTTTGCAAAGGCGGCAATTGCCGTCTTTATGATCTGCAGCAGATCTGGACACGAAAAACTGATGATCTACCTCCTATCCATACATCTATTAACTACCTTTTAATCAAGAGAATCGCTAGAAATCCACATCCAGCTCTAAGAATTTCAGAGATTTTTTTTTTTAATCTCCTTTGAAAAGGAAAGAAAAGCCATGTATTTTCCACCAACTCAAATGAATATGGACAACAAATGCAGAATTTTCAGCACAGCTCTACTAGTTGAGAATGGTACAAAATGATGCTTCTCGCTTTTCTGTGGCTGCAAAAATCATTTACAGTATATGAATAACCCATTCAGTATACATCTATTTTAGTTAAACTGGCTTTTATGCCCTCTTTTTTTTTTCTTGTTTTAACATATAAATTATGAAGGTCAGAAATTAAAATGTTCAAAGGGGAAAAAAAACCTTTCATCAATAGTCTCAGTTTACAACTTTGGGGCCTTTATAAAAAAGGCAAGAAAGAAGGAGAAAGCCACATGGTTTTAGTGACTGTAGTACATCATTTTTTTAAAAAAAAAATCTAGTTTAAAACATTATCTCTTTTCACTTGGGAAACATTGTTTATGGATGATCTAAATAAAATCAATTATTCCAAAGAACTGTCACTGCTTATTTTAATACGGTCTATAAGTCTTTTCAAATGCTGTCTGAGTGCCAGAAAGCTTTGCGTGATTTGAATATCATAAGACAGGAACAATGTAGGCAGATGGAGAATCATGCAGGAAAAAAAGAAATCCGAAGCTCTTGTTCTTCCTACTTATTCTACGTTTCCATCCTGAAATCTTCAGATTGAAGTTTAAAAATATTCAAATAATCAACAACAAAAAATCTGTCAGGATATAGCTAGTGCACCAAGTCACCTAAGCACACAATCAACATAGCCATCAGTTCTCTGGGAGATCTTTCCAAGGAATCCAACTGATCTATGGTCAAAATGAGCCAGATAATCCATCTGTTTGTCAGTGGTTAATCTTGAGGAAGCACAAGTCAAGCCATCCTCAAAAAATAAGAAGGCTGTAGTGGAGAGGAGGGCCACCCATCCTTTTGTCCTGCTCCCAGGACACATACCCTAGAGCAATCACAAAAAATTGGCTGCCAAATTAATGGTGCTGGAAATTTTTGCCGATTTTAAACAAAAACTGAAGGAGAAAAAGCAAGGTATAAGCTATTGTGCTTTTTTAAAAATCTAAACCTCTCAAAAATGGGTTTTTTAAAAATCAAAAATGGTGAATTACATCACTGCCTTTGACTGATTTTTTTAAAAAAAACTTTTCATAAAAAAGCTAGCTCAGCAACATTATAAAAAGAATCAAATGATATATCTTTTCAAGTCAAAGAAAAGGAGGGATCCAGCTGAATTTTTAATTGGCATTGGGATTAAAAGAAACAAATATTGTTACTTGGATGGATCAACCATGACATCAATTAAACTATGATTACATGTTGCTGACTCATTACTTCATTAATTATTCTCTCTTTTTCAAGAAAAGAACAATCATTAACCTTTTTAAAATGCTATTCTGGGAAGGGAAAGGAGAAGAAAAGGATAGATAATCATCTTTAGATTTTGAGTTTGTAAAGTTTTGAAATCAGAAAAAAAAACAAATTAAAGCTGTTTCTTATTTATTCCATTCATTATTTTCTTATCTCCACTTCCTTTAGTTGTTTCTTAGAAAATGCTCACACTGTTCTGAAGTGAAGGGGGACACAAACTGTAGAGAGCACCAGCTTTTTCATACCTTCGTAAATTTTCTGAGTGAGAAGTCACTGGTTGTGGGGTTGGGGAACAACCAAGGGTCCCATATAGACCATGTATAGAGCCCATAATTATGACCCTCAGAACTTCCTAAGATGTCCTTCATAAGGACATCAAATCACTAATGTCAGGTGATCCTAACTGTCCATTAAAAATGTCCTAAAGTGGATGTACTACACCTCCATTAAATTTGATGCATGTATTTTGATTAAAGCAACGTTCTCCAACCTTTCCGGCTTTGCGCACCGGCGGGTGAGAGAGAAGGGACGGTTCCGCATGAGCGGCGGGTGAGTGTGTGCACAGCTGCAGCTCTATTTGCATACGTGATAGGCATGTACGTCCGCCTTTTGCACAAATGGAGTTGTGCGTGCGTTCATCGCCATTTCCACTGCCCAGTTCTGAATGGGCTATGGCCCGATAGTGGGCTATGTCCTGGGACTTGGGGACCCCTAGATTAAAGAAATCCTTCACCCCACCTCTCCACACAAAAGCTATCAACCCCAATAAGTGGCCTCCATCCTCCAGGTGATGTTACTATCCCCATGATCTTGAAAACCATATTTTGAAAATTCAGCTCCCTGCTACAAAGAAGTAGCCCAACTCAAAGACAATCAATTCCTAGTTTTGAATCATCCAATCAATATTCATTTGACCTTGTCCTAAAGTGGCATGTTGTCCTTCATATATGCATATTTTTGGGCAATTTGTCCCCTCCCCCATTTCAAATTAGATAATTTTCTTCTAAGTGGGTGTGCCATTTGTAAAAATAATTCAAGATGTCTTTGCCCCAATTTCTATTACACATGGTATCATTTTTCAGTAGAAGATTTGAAGGCATCAACTGAATTGTGTTCATCGGTTATGATGGCATCAAAACTTTTCAGATGTATAAATGATATTTTTTTTACTGAAATATAAGAAAACATTCTTTGATAAGCTATTTGTGGCCTCTTCTCTTTCTTTTTCAGTGTGATTCTGGGCATGAGTCTTTTATAGTACAGCCTTGCGTATCAGTCTATATCTGATTTATGTCATCTTTCCATAATCAGTTCACCTTTCCAGATCAATCTGCAACTGAAAAAATGAAAGCAAAAAAGTATTGATTTTGATACACACCTTCCACAAGATTTGCAATTTTAGAATGCAAAGTTTGAGAACTAAGTGTTGCATCACAAATGTTAGGGAAATGGTCAGTTGAAAAGATAAGCCATTTGGTTTTGTTGATTAAAAATTTTGACTGAACTATGGCAACTGGAGATCAATGTACACATGATCCAGGAACCCCATAACATGGGGTTGAAAGATCAAGGAACCCTCTCTCAAACAACCCAAAAAGTTATACACCTTTACTGTTTACTATATTTCCTATAATTTATTCATCTATCAAACTATCAAATATTTAGAATCTCTATTCCCCTTTTCAAACATTGATCAATTCATTTAATTAAACATTGACCAACTCATTGATTGAACATTTGTGATTTGTTTGTATGTCCATGTATACATACACAAATCTGCATACAATATCTCTTTTTTTCAGATGCCTTTAATTTTTCTTTACAAATCTTTCAACAAAAGGACATCCCTCACATTCTGCTAACATTCGAATGTGCTTTGGTTTTACAGTCACCTCTTTTTTTTTTCACTTGACATCACAGATTTTAAGTGCATTGTTAACTGCACTGTTTTTTGTTGACAAATAATAACTAAATAGATGAAAGGAAAGCAATAAAAAAGAAAAATGCAGGATAATTAATCATACTCTGTCCTTTCCTTGAAACCCACTAGCTGCACCATAGGACAGCAAGGCCATTAAAGATCACTTTGTTATTAAATATGTCTACTGTAGACTTGTCTCAGTGGAAGGACAGTGGTAATGCTATTCAGAGCTTCCTGGCAATTTTTCATTCCTGGAATATAGAACTGTAGTTACAAAAGCTTATCTTGATCCTACTTAATGAGAGTCTGTTCAACATCCCCAACTATGATGGAGAATCTGTGTCCCATAGCTGAGACACATTCAACTACAAACACAGTTACTTCATGGAATGTAGTGGACACCATTTTGTTCTTGCCTCAGGAAGCAAAACACCTCGGCCTAGCCCTCGCCTCATATAAATCAAGTTTTTCAACTTCATTTCATAACCAAATGGAATAAAACTTGGACAAGCAGTTTAAAAATGGGGAAATTCAGAGTAACATACAGTATCTACTCTTAGCATATTCTGAGACTGGAATATTCTGAGCTGAGTATTTAAAAATCCTACAAATGCACTACTGTATGGTAATACAGGCAGATGTTGTTGAGGAATGGGTGATTTGAAATAGAGAGAAGAGGGATGCCACTCTTCAGTGCCCCTAAATGGGGTGCAATTGGACTTGTGAAACAATAAGCTGACATTTTGGCAGTAAACACTTTTAAAATGTCAGTGCTTTTAGACAGAATGTGGAGATTGCAGATCTAATTCTCAATCAGCTATGCTATTCACACAGAGTAGGATAGATATGCAGGGCCAGCACTGAAGAATCCTTAGCCTGACTGACTGACTGCTACATTGACAGATAGTCTGACATGCAGCTCTTTGATGGCATTGGCAGATGGATGCAAACCTGTCATTTTAATTTCCCAGAATGCCTGAAATGACAGTAAAGATAAAATAGTTATTGTCCTGAATCAGGAAAGTGTGAGTACCAGAGCAAAGGCAGAAATATAACAAGTACTGAGTCCAGATTTGGAGATCGTTATCTATGATTAATCTACCCACCATGGATATCTCCTAGTCTTGCATTCTATTTCTTTCCTTCCAAAAATCTACAGAATATTCAAGTACGTAAAAAAATCTTTGTAAGCATCAATGGCGTTCATGCCAATTTACTTCCAATGGAGCAATCGATTTCAATGTAGGCAAAATTTGAAAAATGAGATGCTGCTTTCAAGGATACATAATTAAAGAACTTAAAGAACATGTTTTTCCCCTAGATGGTAAAAACTGAAACAACTTACATGTAAATCTGCAGAGCTACACATTTCTTGGAATGTTAAGTCTGATTTTTTTAAGCCAGTTAAGACAGGAGGATAATAGCTTACACATTTGCTGAAATACATTAATCAGAAGGACATAGCAAGGGAAAAGACCTTCTAGCAGAGTTTGGCAGATCATGAGAAATACATGATGTTCAGCTTAGAATTGAACAGTAAGCTTTTATTTAGTGATAAACATCGAGCTAATTAAAATCGCCATAGGATGATAGCTGACTTAACCATTACTCAAAGAAAGAAAATGCATCATGTACAAAAATCAGAAATGTGCATGAACTTTCCATATTCTAAATAGTGTCACGTAAGCATATTTAGAAATTATAATGTTAATAGAAATGCAACAAATATCTTGTGAAGGGAAGACTTGGCCAGAATATCGGATGAACTGCTTGGATGGTGTTCAAGTTGTTCAAATCCGTTGCTGGGCAATTTCAAGACCCCTTTTTGCTCATACTTTCTAGTTACAGCTCCTCATCTTTAAATCAAAAGACTTGGATAGAAAAACCTTCAAGTAGAGGCCTGCCTGTTGTAAACAGGACTTCTAGCTGTTGTATGTAGAACTAATTGGCAAACATTTTATTGTGCCCGCATCAGCAAAGCATAATCTTTATGAGTGTAACTGTAACTTTTTCTGGCTCCATTGAGTGGCATGGACTTTCTACACAGGAAAATTACAGCAACTGTGTGAGATAATCAAATTGAAATTGGGGATGAGGTGTGTGGATGAAGCATTTTACAATTTACAACTACGTAGCCTCCGATCTGATCTAAATGTAGTTCATAAAATCATATACCAAAATGTTCTTCCTGTCAATAATTACTTCAGCTTCAACCGCAGCAATACACGAGCATGTAATAGATTCAAACTAAATGTAAACTGCTCCAAACTTGACTGCAGAAAATACGACTTCAGCAACAGAGTGATCAATGCCTGGAATGCACTACCTGACTCTGTGGTTTCTTCCCCAAATCCCAAAAACTTTAACCTTAGACTGTCTACAGTCGACCTCACCCCATTCCTAAGAGGTCTGTAAAGGGCATGCATAAGCGCACCACTGTGCCTACCGTCCCTGTCCTACTGTCCTATTGTCCTCTTTTATCTACTTTTTTTAACTTATGTTATGTTTATTCAAACAACTACTATCCTATACACGTTTGACAAATAAATACATAAAATAAATAAAATACATTTTTAAATAAACCAGAACTAGAAGACATAAAAACATTTGCCATGGAATAAAAACAGAATTTCCCTAAGATTGAACTTGAACAAGAAGACTTCCAAACTTAGGAGACAGACTCTTGTACCCTCCATCTCCATAAAAAGTACTGTCAGAAGAGAATTTATCATGAAGAGGCAATTACAGCAAGCAAAAATAGCTTACTCCTATCTAGGCAAACTGTTACATATCAATGAGGATTTGTTATTGCACCTAGTAAGTGGATTAGCTCATTAGCTTTTATAAATGACTTCATCTGGTGCCTATAGTCTTTCCTGGGATAGAATTATGTACCTAGCCCATTGTTCTCAGAGGGAAAATAAAAGTTGGGGGAGTTAGTAAAAGGAGAAATCAAAAATAGTGAGAATGACTTTTGAATCATGTCCACAGACTATATAGTTCCTGGATATCTGCGTCTAAGCATTTGATGAGCTGGACTGTGAATCATGAAATCTTAGGTGACAATATATTGGTTAATCTTTCAAATGCACATCTATTATTTTTAGTTTGTTTAGTAGACAAACACAGCTATATTTCTTGAGCCGATACAATGTTACCAAGCCAACAGGCTTCTTCTTATGGATAGCATAATCCAGAAAACAGGTAAATAACACGGCAAGACACATATCGCCGCCCTGAGTCCCCAGGGAGTAGGGCGGCATATAAGAACAGCAAAATAAAATAAAAATAATAAATAAATAAATAAATATACTCCTGGAATGCCTGGGCTGCAACTCCCAAGGACTCCCAAAAGTAGTTTTAACTACAAAAGGGAAAATGGTTAAACATTTGACTAGAGATAATCATGCTAGCTGCAAAGATGCAAGAGTCCTCTGAATTAGCTTGACTTTTGGCAACTTCATATCCATGCAGTTTCCTCTGCAACAGCACAGAAGTGGTTTATCATTGGGTTTTTTCCTTTCCTTTCCTTTCCTTTCCTTTCCTTTCCTTTCCTTTCCTTTCCCCTTTCCCCTTTCCCCTTTCCCCTTTCCCCTTTCCCCTTTCCCCTTTCCCCTTTCCCCTTTCCCCTTTCCCCTTTCCCTCCCCTCCCCTGCCCTCCCCTCCCCTGCCCTGCCCTCCCCCTCTTTTCTTTTCTTTTCTTTTCTTTTCTCTTTTCTTTTCTCTTTTCTTTTCTTTTCTTTTTGTTAGAACTCTGTTCAAACAATTGGGTATGCTAATATATGAGCAAGCCACAAATCAACGTTATGTGTATATTGCTTTAAGAACATTGTACGCTGATTACTATATAAGAAAGCAAGAGAGCATGCTCAGTATGTGATTGTGATTGTGATTGTGATTGACTCTGTGTTTGATGGTGATTGTGTTCCGTGTGTTCCGGACTGCTGAATCTCTCTGCTACTTCACTGTTGAGTAATTGACTTAGTGTCTGTGTAGAATTACTTGAAGAGTTGCTGTGTAAAGACTAACTATCTGTGATAGTGTAGAATTGAATGTTAGCTGTAATCTTTTTTTGTTACTTAAACAAAGATAGGCAAGAAGAAGAAACTTCGCATTGACTGAACTAACTGTGTATGACTTGGACTTCCTATTGAACTTTGCTACTACTAGAAGTAAACTATTTTGTAAATACTAAAGGTATTCTGTTTATTGACTGAATAGCATTCATATCAAACTGCAACACCAAAACCACAATTACTATTCCGCTGTGTATGTGCTCAACAGCACAATAATTCCTTACCACTTTTCTTTTCTTTTTTGAAATTCCCAATCCAGCCTACAAATTTTCTAGCCAATAAGCAGTATTGCAGTATTGAAGGCCAGCTAGGTGCTCCCACAAAGAAGAATGTATTAACTGTTTGTTTTTGCTTAATTTAAATGTTAAATGGAAATGCTCTCCTGTTCCTATTCGCTGCTGTTTTGGAGTGTGTGACCCTCAGCATTCTACTCATGAGCCATTGCAGAAAATATTGCCACAACTCTGTTCTAGAGGGTGTGAGGAGGCCTATGCTGCGTCACAAATATTGCCCATGAAAATAGCTGAGTGCAGAGCCCAAAGCACTTCAATGCTTCCTGAAAGATCTCAAATGGCATTTGCATTTGTGTGATTGATAATGGGGGCCAGAACGCAATATGAAATCTAAGAATTTGCTGATTGCCTTTATCTTTACATCCCATTATCAACTTCTAGTTAATTACATGTACTGTGTGTAAAGAAATATGGCTGTGCATATCTGGCTATACGTCTTTTCAGTTTCACACATCTGCTTTATTAAAGTATGCAATTTAAGCAACTAATCAGAAATGCTTACTCCCCTGTCAGCAAAGATAAGAGCCTTTTTGGTTCTTCATGTTTTCTGCTTCTGATCTGAATGACTCAGAGTGGTTAATCTCAGCCTTTGCTTCTATAGCTGGGCTGAATTAATTTCGCAAACACTTCCTCAGATTGAAAGATATGAGGATGGGGAGGTAGCTCTACATGTGCAGTGGTGCAGCAAATATGCTGTTAAAAGCAGAAACAGCATTCTCATCCATCTATGATTCTCTGCAATAGCAGAGAGAGAATAAGACTCTCGAGCCTGTGCAAAGCTGCAGATACACTTGATCCTAATTAAATTCTATAACTTTACAATGACAGCTTCTGAGAAAAAAATTATTTCAGGATCAGAATAAAAGAATAGCAGAAAAGGGGGAGTTGAAATCTAAACAAGAACTAGAGAAACAAGGGATAAAAATGGATTGGTTTATGAGAACGCAGATACAACCAAGACATGAAAAGGATATTAAAACCCAAGGCGTTAACCTAGAAAAAATGGAATTAGATTAAATACTCACAGGAACAGATGAAAGACTAGTTAAAAATTGTATAACTACTGTATTTTTTGTAGTATAAGACGCACCGGAGTATAAGACGCACCTTAGTTTTTGGGGAGGAAAATAGGGGAAAACAATCTGCCTATCAGGTATTCATCTGGCTAGCATCCTTAGTCTGGTCAGCTTCAGCACATTATTTTATCCCCTGGTTAGGACTTTAAAAAACCTTCTTCTGAGAGAGTAACAATGAAAGAGCATGTAAGCCAGTAAGAGCTGGGAAGATTGTTAGCACCTAGTTAGGGCTAGAAAAAAACTTATTCGGAGCAGCTTCAGCACATTATTTTATCTCCTGGTTAGGACTTAAAAAAACCTTATTCTGAGAGAATAACAATGAAAGAGCCTGCAAGCCAGTAAGAGCTGGGAAGATCGTTAGCACCTGGTTAGGGCTAGAAAAAAACTTCTTTGGAGCAAGTAGAGCAATGAAAAAAAAACCTGTAAAGACTTAGGGCTGGAAAAACATTCTTCTGAGAGAGTAACAATGAAAAAGCCTGCAAGCCGGTAAGAGCTGGGAAGATAGTTAGCACCTGGTTAGGGCTGGAAAAAACCTTCTTTGGAGCAAGTAGAACAATGAAAAAAAAACCTGTAAAGACTTAGGGCTGGAAAAACATTCTTTGGAGAGAGTAACAATGAAAAAGCCTGCAAGGTAAGAGCTGGGAAGATCTGTTAGCAGCTAGTTAGGGCTGGAAAAAAAAAGCTACATTCGAAGTATAAGATGCACCCAAATTTTCAGCCACTTTTAGGGAGGAAAAAGGTGCGTCTTATACTCTGAAAAATACGGTATCTACTGTGTATTAAATTAGAACAGGAACAAGTGAAAGAAACAATGATAAAATGGGCAAGGAACTTTGGATATACGATAGAATTGGACAAATGGTAGCAGCTGTGGGAGAGAAATTATAAATGGACAATGGCAACAGCATATAAAGAAAATATGTATAAAATGTTCTACAGATGTCACATGTCACCAGAAAGGATAGCTAAAATGTTTAAAGATAAATCTATGAAATGTTGGAAATGTCACCAAATACCTGGTTCTTTTTATCATATGTGGTGGACATGTGCTGAAGCTAAAGCGTATTGGAGCTCAATTCAAATGTGGATGGAAAAGATTTTTAAACAACGTATAGAGTTGAAACCGGAAATATTCCTGTTGGGTATTTTACCAGAGAAATACAACAAAGAAAATATATATTTAATTATTCATATAATTACAGCAGCTAGAATTGTATTTGCACAAATTTGGAAAGCAACAAAAGCTCCCTCTGAAGGGGAGGTAATGAAGAAAATATTGGACTGTGCGGAGATGAATAGACTGACAATAATAATTAAAGAAAAAGAGGATTCAGAATACTATAATATTTGGGGGAAATTTTATGAATGGATGGAAAATGAATATGGATAGAAGATAAGCCATACCGATTAAAGTGGGAGGAAAATTTGTTTTCAATGTTTTCACGCCTTCCGCAAAGCCATGAAAACATGGCTCTTCCTGCGGGCGGGGTGAAATAGATCTTAATTCCCCCATGGATGACTGGTTTTAACTTTTGTAATTTTTTAAACTGTTTTTATTGTATTGTTTGATTGTTCTTTGCTATGTTGTATGCCACCCTGAGTCCTACGGGATTGGGCAGCTTATAAGAACAATAAATTAAATTAAATTAAATTAAATAAATTAAAATGAAAAGTTAAAGATGTTAGACCCAGGTGACAAAATTATGTAGTTAAGGAGGCAGCATTATAATAGTATAAAATATACCTAGAATGATCAATATGTATAGAAGTATTGACATAGAAAAGATTTAAGATTAATAGTTGTACCGTAGGTTAAGGGAAGTTAGAGAAATGTGTTGCTTGTCTGTTAACCACAAAATAGATTAAAAATGGATATACTCAGGGAAGGAATAAGAGGGAGGAAGAGGAAGTAGAAGAGAGGAGGCGAGAAGGAAGAGTGTAGGTAGGAGAAGAGAAGGAGGTTAGAAGGAAGGAGGAAGAGAGAAGGAGAAGTGGGAGGTGAGGAGAGGTTGAGGTGGAGAAGGAGGAAGATGGAGGAAGGGGAAGAGGGAAGTAGGAAGAAGGGAGAGAAGGAGAAAGAAGATAGAGAAAAGGGAGGGAGATAGAGGGAGGGGAGTGACGTGGCAAAACAGATGGGCAACCTGGTAATGATAGATGTAAGATTATTATGTTTGTTTATGGTTTATTGGATAATAATATATAATCTATGTTAACACTTGGTAAGATATTATGGTATATGTATTGATGTTTATGTGGAGTATGTTAAAAAAATAAAAAAACGTTTGCAAAAAAAAAAAAAGAGAGAACTAGACATTGAGTAGGGTTGGTCTGCCAGTTACTAATTCATCTTGTGGTGATGCTGTCTAACCCACATTATTCTATCTTATTAAGTATATGTTGTGGTCTACTTTATCAAATGCCTTACTGGAGTCCAAGTAAATTATATCCACAACATTTCTCTGGTCCACTAATTTTGTTACTAAATGGATGCAATATTCCAAGTGTGATTGGTCTTACTAAGGCATTATAGTGATCACACACAACTCACTTCCCTCAGTCCAGCTGTATAAACATAAAGTGATCTGATTTTAGGATTAGTTCTGAGTCTGAACTGTGCTTCATATTTAATGGAATAAAACACTATAGAACCAGTGTGATATACCATAGAGATTGACATCAAGACCAGGAAGATTTCAGTTCCAGTGCTCACTGGGTGACTTTGAGCCAATTACTTGTTGTTGTGTGAATCACTGTAAGTGGGACTGATATGTACATCACTTTGAGGTCCTGGATCATTAGATATAAATCTAATAAATAATATGTATCTTTTATTTGGATGAATAGCTAAATGCCAATCTCATTCTTAAGAAGACAAGGTATTATCTATAAAGGAAATAATGAAAACACTGACCCAGATGCGATCTCACTTTTCTGGGCATCAAACCATCCTGCATTTTTAAAATCTAAATTGGATTACGCCACTATGATAATCAATTTAATCTGGCATTTCTGAAGGCAGATTATCACTTTCTTCTTAGCCCTCCACCAATATAGGCCATTAATCACTACCTGACTGCAAGAAGGAACATTTGTCCTTTTTCTAGTCTCAAGTCATTGCCAATGAACTGCCCCAACTTTGTATTTTAGTTTAAAATTACCGATTTTTATGAGAGCCACTTTAAGACCTTCAGAGCAGTACTGCAAGGCTTCCTGTCCTTCTCCTTTTGAGAAACCTCTTTAGGTTTCAATGTGTGAATTATGTTTCCTTATTTCTCTATAGGTAACCTGTCAGTTTTTTCTAGTAGGTTCTTCTGTGGACCTACACGAGGAAGGTAGGAGCAGAAAAACAGCCTGTTCCCCATTGCTTTGATTATTGTAGCATCAAAGCAACGATGAGAGGGAGGGAGGGAGGGAAAGAAGGAGGGAAGGAAGGAAGGAAGGTAGGAGGGAGGGAGGGATCTATGATAATATCAAATGAGACAATGTGGGAAAGAGCAGTGATAACATTCATGCATGCAGATATTCAGAAAAGGAAAGGAATTAGGGCAATGAGAAGGAAACATTCTTTAAATAGAAAAGGCAGCCACTGGTGGACCAGTCCACATAGGAGTCAGTCAGCAAGGTTTGCCTTCCCTGAATGGCTAGGAAGGGTAAGAACCAGTGGTTGGTTGCTGCCAGTTCGGACCAGTTCTTTAGAACCAATAGCGGAAATTTACCGCCGCTCGCCGAACCGGCAGCGATGACCAGTGGTCCACGCTCCTGAACCGGTTCTCTGGTCGCCGTGGCTTGGGGAAAAAACCTTCTGCGCATGCGCAAAGGCTTCTGCACATGCACAGAGGGTCATTTTCTGGTGTTTTGCACGACATGATGTGCAAAACGCGCACTTCTGTCGCAATGCGAACCGGTAGAGAAGGTAAGTGGAACCCATCCCTGGTAAGAACAGAACAGAACAGAACAAAGAGAAGAAGAAAGGGAGCAACTAAATAGGTATCTCAGTGGCCATGTCACCAGCCCAGCCCCATTGCCAACCTAGTCTAGACTGGGAATTTCTAAAGTTGGTTTAAAAATAACAGAGAGTAGCACAGGAGACAAGCAGCTTAGGCTGAAGAGCGGAAGTGCTCTAATAGCACTTAGACTTATATACCGCTTCATAGTGCTTTACAGCCCTCTCTAAGCGGTTTACAGAGTTCAGCATATTGCCCCCAACAATCTGGGTCCTCATTTTACCGACCTCAGAAGGATGGAAGGCTGAGTCAACCTTGAGCCTGGTGAGATTTGAACAGCTGAACTGCAGCTAGCAGTCAGCTGAAGTAGCCTGCAGTGCTGCACTCTAACCACTGCACCACCTCTGTTTTTCTTTTCTAAGTGAAAAGAAAAACAGGAAAAAGACACACTTTGCTTTGCAAGTGAACAGACACTTTCTAATCACCCCATCTACTAGCTATTACAAGATTCCCAACATTTTTGAACCAGTGGGCACATCTGGAATTTTGAAAGCATGTCACTGACAGAATGACACCTCAGTGGGCAGTGAGTAATTATCTACTAAATTACTGTAGGTTTGCAACAGAACACAATATTGAGGTGTATTGACTCTTTTTATTTCAACTTTTATCTAACTAGAGGAATTTACTCTCTTATAATGTCACCAACTTTTAACAGCCAGCAAGACTTGGCAGCATCTCACCAGCAATGGTTTGATTTGATTAAGCTTGACTTGATGCTTAATGGTAATAATTGTTAACCAACAACACCCTGTTTATTGTTTAAATTTATAACAGTCTCTTTAAAAAGTTATACCTTTGCTAATCACATTTATTTATTGTATTTTTAATTTTATTTCTCTCTTACAGTATATCCATGTTATTTTATGTCACACAAAAGTGGTCAACAATTGAAATTAAGTCTTTTAATTTTGCTGATTTTTGGACTATGCACAAAACACATTTTTACATTTTAACAGAATGGAAAAATGGTGAAGCTTCACTCCCACAGCCTTATCACCTTCCAGCATGCTGGCTACACTTTTTCCTCCCTTTCTCTTGTTGGAAGCAATATCCTTCTGGGTTCAGTTCCAAGTGGGGAAAAAGACACTGGATTCATGGAAGTTGCTTGGAAAGAAGGTTTTAATGGTGGGCAAAAGCACATGGCATGAGCTCCTGAACAGAAAAGGTGGATCACATGCTTCCAGATGTGGGTGAAGAGAAAAGGGAGGAAAAGATTCTGAGTCCATTGGTTTTATGACCTCTGTTGAGCCCCACCTCTTAGTTTCCTGTTCCTGTGTATGTAATGCACTCCAATTGGTGGTCAGACCCCCCCTAGGGGTGGGGGGTCTTAGCTAGCCTTTTAGGCTGTCTCCCAAGTTTGTTTGAGTGCTGGTAATTTTCCAGGTGCTATGTGGTAGAGGGCTAATCCTATCATGTCCTAAGGGTGAAGGTCTTAATCCCATCACCCTGGAGCTGAAGTGGGGGACAGGGAGCTGCAGGAAGCTGCTTTGTATTTAAAACATGTTTCTCCTTTCCTCATTCAGGGAAACATATTCTTCCCTTTTCAATATTTCCTAGGATATTTCATTCCTCTAGGAGAGGGGTGGGTGCTAACTTCCTACACTCTCAAGCGAGTATACTTCAAAAGAGAGTGGTAGACTGCAAGGATGCATCATCTTTCTAAATTTGATATATAAATATAGAAACAAACACATTTTATTGTTCCAAATCTCCTTGGAGCATATGTGAGACCTCAGAGATATTGTCATTAAGACTGATTATGTTTGATACTGGTGCTTTGAAGCATGCTTATTTGTTGATTCCAAAACTAATGCTTACTTAAAAAAAATTTGGATAGGTATCCGGGTGCCCATAGGTACCATACTGGGGGCCGAAGAGTTATTACAGCTGCGAGATTGAATAAATCTAATCTTACACTGTGCTACTAAATGTAATTTTGTAATAACTCAACAAGGCTGGTATGGTGGTATAATATTCCTCAATGTTATTTTTGATCACGGGAAATACTTTTTCTATGGCAAGTTCCATTAAGCAATCCATATCACCTTGGAAATACAGTAAGAATCCATAGCAGCATTACAGCAATGTGCAAGTTAATTCATTATTTCATAATTCCACAATCTTAACATAAAACTACCCAGACAAATTATTATTAAAAAAAATACGAGGAATGTCTTTTTTTTTCAAACATATACGTTCTTTGCTCTAGTGATGTGGTGTAGTAACATCTTCTAAGAAATCGATGTTCACTTGATTTGGCTGTTTCAATCCACTGCTCCTGAAACTTCTTATTTTGGATGGGGTGGGGGGTGGGGGGAAGGAAGGAGGAGAGATGAATAGTTACATAACATGCCAATGTAAATTGCCATCAGGCAGTGTCTGCAGGACTGATAAAAATGTTATATATGGATTCCTAATTAAAACAAAGCAATTGAATCCTCTGTAGCAGCTGTTTCTGAAATTAGTGGTTTTATTACAGCTATAATGTAGACAATTGAGGGAACTGGTCATGATTTATTCACGGGCTGCAATCTTGGATTTTTGCAATTTCTGCCACTAGCTCAGATGTACATGGGGACTAAGCACATGGTTGGAAAACCAAGAAGTTGCCCCGACACTGTGCTCACTTCTGCATTACGGAAAAGAGGATAATGACAGGAGAACGTTTGCTTATGGTGTTTTAAGTTCACAGATGCAAATCTGAAAATAAGCACTTTGATTAAAAATATGCATTTGAGGTATTATATGAAATACCACCGGTCGTGCAAATCATCACCAAGTATAGATTGCAATTCACTAAGACCTGTAAGATAAAACAATAAAATATAATTAGATCTGAAATGAATAGACAATAGGATTCAACATATTTCAGTATAATAAAGAAGACAGACAGGTGGCCAGTCTTCTGACCAAATTGTCTACAAATTGTTAATGGACATCATTAAGGTTCCTGCTTTCCTTCCCTGATTATATTTTCTCTATAAACTAGGCTCAAACTGGACAGGCTCAACAAATAGAGGAGGTCTTGAAGCAGAGGTAGCTCTTTGTGTGGCATGAAACATGGTTTCTGTGGTTGTTATTCTTCATAACTATTAGAGTTTTTGCAAAAATCAAAACCAGAAGCACACACAGATAACTGATTCAGCTGGATTCATTAACTTCTTTATAAACATAATAATATATATACAATACCACAAGTAGATTATTTCTTCAATGTAGCAACAGTTACAAGCAGTTTCATTTCCAGCAGCAGACAAGCTTTCAGTTCAGAGTTCAGAGTGGGACAAGAGAGTACAGAGTGGGCTGAGCCACACCCAGCCTTAAGCTTAAGTTTTCCGTTTCGATTCTCTGCACAGACTCAGATGTGTTTAGCTCCCATTGGCTGACTTAGCTGCTATGCCTATTCATTGGCTGACCTTGTTAACATGGCTCTCCCAGTTCATGAATATCTTAACACTCCTCCCTTCATGATTGGAAGAGACAAAAATCAAATAATTTAATATTCTTCCGATACTTGTATTTGAAGACCCACATTCACAGTTCCCTCCAAATACCTGAGTATCCCTTTTACGGTGATACATCCTTTGCAATGAAACAAAGATCATCCACAAATGCTAATAGTTAACAATTCCCACCTTGTGACTTTCCAGTGAATATGCAACCATCAGCTTTGCAACTCTTGAACCCAAGACCCTTCAATGCGGTATCTAAACATATATTCCAATTCCTGGCTGACTGCTTCAGCCCATAAATGGCCTTATACAATTTGTACACTGTGTTAGGCTTTTTACTTTCATACCCTGGTGCTTGAACCATGTAAATTACTTCTTCTACATAGTGCACATTTTTTAGCTGTGAAAAACCTTGTTCCACTAACCTTGCTTTGTATTATACCTCATTGTTGGGTAGTACTTTCTTCTTGTATACCCACTTACATCCCACAGCGTTGCTACCCTGTGGCAAAGTCATAGATGTAAACACTTCATGTTCTCCCATGGATTTCATTTCCTTGTCCACGGCTTCTTTCCACTTTACTTGTTCAACTTTAGGTAATGCCAATACTTCCTTATAGTTTCTTGGCTCATACCTTACATGACACACTTTAACCTTACTAGAAGAATACCTGTCAGGTGGAATCCTCTTGTTCCATCGCTCTGACCTGCGTGGCATTGACTGCTTCTGCGTTTCAAGCCTCTCTTGCTTCATATCTTGTTCAGCTTTATCAGTTTCTCCTCCCTGAACGCTGATACCATCACTAAATGAGTTACCGTCACTAAATGAGTTACTGTCACTAAGTGGATCACCATCACTAAGTGAATCACTCTCAAAATTTGCATCAATTCTGTTCCAATTTTGCTCTGCAAAGCTAGCAGACCTTGAAATCACTATTATCTTGCTCCCATCACTAAAGCGATAGCTTTTTGAGCCTGGCTCATAGCCCATAAACCTGAGCTTTCTAGCCTTTGGTTGTCCCTTTCTTCTAACTGCTTTTGGAATACGCACCCATGCAGTACTTCCAAAAACTCTTAAATGTGCAAGAGATGGTTTCCTCCCATATAGCACTGCATATGGAGTATCATTAATTGAGGAACTCCACAGCCTATTAATTAAATAATTAGCAGTCAATATGGCTTCACCCCAATATGGCCTGCTCAGACCAGAATCCAACAGCAGTCTTTCATAGTTTGTAAGACTCCATTCCGCCTTTTAACAACACCATTCTCCGCTGCTGTGTACAGATTTGTGCGTCTGTGTTTTATTCCCAACTGTCCCAACCATTGTTGAAAACTTGTTGACATGAATTCTGAACCTCTGTCAGTTTGCAACTGACATACCTGTTGTTTATACCTTCTTTCTACGAAGCTTACCCATTGCTTAAACTTCTGTAGCACCTCTGTTTTACTTTTTAGTAAATAGCAGAACCCAAACCTGCTGTAGTCATCTACAATGACCAGCGCATACTTTGCTTTGTTGATAAGTTGGCTAATATATACATTTTTCTATGAAGCTTTTGGATGTATTTGTCTGAGCAGTTTAGACAGCTTGGAAAAATCTATTTTGTCTTGTTTCTACAACTGTTTGAATTATTGTCTTACATCGAGACTCTGTGCCAGAGGTGGGTTCCTCCCGGTTCGGACCAGTTTTATAGAACCGTTAGTAACTTGGCAGCCTGGGTCGCTGGAACCAGCAGTGACCCAGGCCTGCCACGCACCTAATCCGGTTCTCTCGGCGGCACCATAGGCAGCGCCATCTTGTTTTTTGCTTCTGCACATGCACAGCTTTTTGTTTTTAGTACTGCGCATGTGCAGAGGGTCATTTCCGGGAAGTGACACACACATGTGCAAAACGTGCACTTCCATCGTGATGCAAACCGGTGGGGAAGGTAAGTAGAACCCACCCCTGCTCTGTGCCTTGTTAATCATCCATCTAACTCCACAAAGAAGTAACTACTTAGAGCAGGGATAGTCCCTTCAGTGCCTTTCAGATGGTGGGACTTTAGTTTCCAAATATCCAGAGAGAATGGGCAGTGAGAGGGGGTTTTGGGCAGACCAATTCCCACTCCCAAACCTGGAATGCAGCTTTGCAAAGCATTCAGTAAGGTGCTTCACAAACCACCCTCTTCAAAGCATTGAGGCAGCCATGCCCACTGGATATCTCAAGTAAGCCTGCTTCAGATGTTCATGGAGATGTTCTGCATGAACAAAGATGATTAGGGGGCTGGAGGCTAAAACGTATGAAGAATAGTTGCAGGAATCAATTATGTCTAGTCTAGTGAAAGGAAGGACTAGGAGTGACATCATAACAATGTTCCAATATTTGAGGGGCTGCCACAAAGAAGAGGGGGTGGTGGTTTCAACCTATTTTCCAAAGCACCAGAAGGCAGGACAAGAAGCAATGGATGGAAACTAATCAAGGGGAAAAGCAACTTAGAACTAAGGAGAAATTTCTTCACAGTGAGAACAATTAACCAGTGGAATGGCTTGCCTTCAGAAGTTGTGGACACTCCATCACTGATGGTTTTTAAGAAGACATTGGACAAGCATTTGTCCAGAATGATATGGGGTTTCCTGTTTGAGCAAGGGGTTGGACTAGAAGATCTCCAAGGTCCCTTCCAACTCTTTTCTGTTACATCTGTTATTCTATTCTGTTATGTCTGTATACAGCAAAAACTCCATTGCTAGGAACACTGGAAAGCATTCAAACAGTCAGCCTTTAATCTTCTGCTGCTCAACATTTCATAAGCCATATATAAATGTATATAAATAAAAATAGATTTATAGTCACCTACTTGTCGATATTACTTTGTGGGCAAAGCAACATCTTAATCCCGAGTTTCCGTTGAATAATTATAGTAGCTTTGAAAGATAGACCTTTACCATTTCTTTTAATGTCATGTGCAGCTCTGCACACAAGACCTCCATAGGACTACAAAAGGTTGATGGTTTTTCTGGCACATTTTTAACTTAACAAAGAACAAAAGAAATCAGGCATCTAAGTGATCAAAGGGAGGTGCAGGAAGATGAGACACTGATCTTTGTGGAGGATGAAGATGTTCAAAGTTAAGCACATTCATTTTATATCTTCCCCCTCAGTTCTCTTCATCTTGGCTCTACTGTTTGCAGTTATGTGGCAACTGTCAGAAAGGCTTGTGCTCAAATGTATTCAGTTCCCTTTGTTTTTGCAAACACTGAAAAAGATGGAAAATCATCTGTCTAGAGAGGCACATGGCACCAGTAATAAAATCTACAGCTCTGCTTTATTTTCCAAAGGTTATCTGATTCCTACAATATAAATCGAGCCGATTTTTCAGGAAAGCTTTCAATTATTATTAATTGCACATAGCTTTTATTCAGGTCTCTGAAGTACAAAAGAAAAATCAAATATACCGTATTTTTCAGAGTATAGGACGCACCGGAATATAGGACGCACCTAGATTTTAGAGGAGGAAAACAAGGAAAAAAGTATTCTGAACCAAATGGTGTAGTAATATATTATTTAATAAAATACCAGTGTAGCAGAATACTTTTTACAACCATGTACACTTTTTACAACCATGTACACTTTTTACAACCATGTACACTTTTTACAAACTTCCAACTTGACAGCTTTAAGACTTGTGGACTTCAACTCCCAGAATTCCTCCTCCAGTCATGCTAGCTCAGGAATGGGAGTTGAAATCCACAAGTCTTAAAGCTGTCAAGTTTGAAGTTTGTAAAAAGTGTACATTGCCATGTTTGAAGACTCTTGCACCCCTAACCCCTAACCCAGGGATCTTCAAACTTGACAGCTTTAAGACTTGTGGACTTCAACTCCAATTCCTGAGCTAGCATGACTGGAGGAGGAATTCTGGGAGTTGAAGTCCACAAGACTCTTGC
The DNA here is from genome assembly GCA_023053685.1 of Diadophis punctatus similis. Taxonomy (NCBI): domain Eukaryota; kingdom Metazoa; phylum Chordata; class Lepidosauria; order Squamata; family Dipsadidae; genus Diadophis; species Diadophis punctatus. Next base: position 4,226,816 of record JALIGW010000034.1, on the reverse strand, counting down.
ACCCCCTTGGCAAGTTTAAGCCTTGTGGACTTCAACTCCCAGAATTCCTTCTCCAGTCATACTAGCTCAGGAATGGGAGTTGAAGTCCACAAGGCTTAAACTTGCCAAGGGGGTGCAAGGGTCTTCAAACTTGTGGACTTCAACTCCCAGAATTTCTCCTCCACTTGGCAACTTGGCAACCTTAAAAAAAACCCTTAAAAAAAACCCTTAAAAAAAGTTCTAACATGTTGGCTCTCTTCAGACGGCAGCAGCGGCTCCTCAGATGCCTCGGGAGCAGGCTTCAGGCAGTGGTGGGGGTTTGGGGCAGTAGCTGCAGTGGTGGCTCGCTTCGGGTAGCGGCGGGGACGCCAGCTGGGACAGCCCTGGGGGCATGGACAGCGACGGCGGCTGGGACAGTGGCTGGGGCAGGGACAGCGGCGGCTGGGACAGTGGCTGGGACAGTGGCTGGGGCGGGGACAGTGGCAGTGGCTGGGACAGCGGCTGGGGCAGGGACAGCGGCGGCGGCTGGGACAGCGGCTGGGGCGGGGATGGCGGCAGTGGCTGGGACAGCGGCTGGGGCGGGGATGGCGGCGGCGGCTGGGACAGCGGCTGGGGTGGGGATGGCGGCGGTGGCTGGGACAGCGGCTGGGGCGGGGACGGCGGCGGCGGCTGGGACAGCGGCGGCGGCAGCGGCAGCAGCGGCTCCGGCCAAAAACCTCCGAAGGGTGGGGGCTGGTGGGTGGGTAGGGCTACATTCGGTGTATAAGACGCACCCAAATTTTCACCCTCTTTTGGGGGGTAAAAAGGTGCGTCTTATACTCCGAAAAATACGGTAGGATGGGCTACTAAAGAAATATTCTCCTTTGGCCCCACTCAACTTTAAAACCATCCTACTTCTTTCTTCAGTCTTACGGGTTTAAAAGCTATAATAAACATTATTTTATTTCTTACTCCATACTCTACTGGCATATCTTTTCTACTGAGCAAACAAAATACTAGAGGCAGGAATAAACTATTCTGCTATTTACTGAAATGTCTAGAAAAACAAACTCAGCTTAGTCTGCAAGAATTAAAGAATAAACAAGTAGCCCAAATTGACAGGGATGCTTAATCAACGAACAGCGAGACTCCTACAACAACTCTTAATTTAAACAATGTTGTTTAAATGCAGGGGTTTTAAATTGTTTAAATGCTTAATGTTTTGATGTCTATAATGTTTAGGATGTTATAATGTTTTATCTAAGTTGTTTTTAATGTTTATCTGCTGTTGTTAAGCTGCCCAGAGTCCTTTGGGAGTTGGGCGGCATATAAATATAATAAATAAATAAATAAATAAATAAAATAAAATAAAAATCTTGTTCAAAGCCACAAGTACTTTCTGAATAAAAATCACATTCCTGTTTAATTTTTTTTTTTTAAAAATCCTTCTGATAACGAAAGTAAAAGGATGAAATTTCAAATTTAATCCTTAACCAAATTTAAACTTTTATCCAGCATTTTTTTCAAAGTGTTGTTTAAGTATTCTTGCATATTGGCTATGTAACTTACCATAATTGTGCTTTCCAGTTATGATGTTTCATGCCTGCCAATAATTTGTAAGTTCATACTTAGTAAACAAAGTATTCTATAATGCTTAAAGCAAAAATTTAAATTATGGCTAGTTTAAAATACAAATAACTCCCATTAGGGGGGAAAAACCCTGATAAAGGGACAAAATCAATGTTATGTTATTTTTGTGCTTTGTAATTCAACTTGCTTTTTCCACAGAAACTGAGGCTAGCCCTGCTTTTCCTGCATGAGTGGTGCAGTGGTTAGAGTACAGTACTGCAGGCTACTTCTGCTGACTGCCAGCTGCCAGCAGTTTGATCCTGATCGGCTCAAGGTTGACTCAGCCTTCCATCCTTCTGAGGTGGGTAAAATGAGGACCCAGATTGTTGGGGGCAATATGCTGAACTCTGTAAACCGCTTAGAGACGGCTGTAATGCACTGTAAAGCGGTATATAAGTCTAAGTGCTATTGCTATTGATTCATCTGCATGGTCCTCTCTAGCTCACAAGCCTCACGATCCTCACAAAGAACTAGAACCAGAAATCACTTGTTCCGTCAATCATTAGGTAACTCTGTGGTCTATCTGACCAGCTCGACAAGGCTGATTCTGTTTTAGAATCGCATAATATTGAACAGTAACATGTTTGTTACTATAGATTGAGGTTCCTAAGCTTCTCAACATACCTTAGGGATTATAATTGAAGTCACCCCACCTTTGCACCTTACCTTTAATTGTCTTGAGGAACGGAGTTTCTCAGTCTCAGCAATGTGTGGACCTCCGCACCAAGAATTTCTCAGCCAGAAACTCATGCTTCTAGAGTTGCTGAGACTGAGAAATACAGGTAGTCCTCAACTTACGACCACAATTGAGCCCAAATTTTCTGTTGTTAAGTGAGACATTTGTTAAGTGAGTTTTGCCCCATTTTACGACCTTTCTTGCCACAGTTGTTAAGCGAATCACTGCAGTTGCAGAGTTTGTAACCCGGTTGTTAAGTGAATCTGGCTTCCCCATTTGGCTTTGCTTGTCAGAAGGTTGCAAAAGGGGATCACATGACCCTGGGATACTGCAACCGTCATAAATATGAACCAGTTGCCAAGCAGTTGAACTTTGGTCACATGATCATGGGGATGTGGCAAAGGTTGTAACTGTGAAAAATGGTCATAAGTCACATTTTTCAGTGCTGTTGTAACTTTGATCAGTCACTAAATGAGCTGATGTAAGCAGGGGTGGGCTGCTGGGGGTTCGCAGGGGTTCGGGAGAACCTCTAGTTAAGATTCTGTGCAGTTCAGAGAACCCACAAATCCCACTCCTGGCTGGCCCCGGCCACCCCAACCCGCCCCTCCCAGGAGTCCCCACGCAGCCTGTTTTGGATGCAGGTAAATGCAGGGCATGTGCGGAGGCTTGGGGAGGGCGAAAAACAGGCCTACTGGTAGTTTGGGAAGGCCGGAAATGGGCCCATTTCCAGCTTCCAGAGGGCCTCCTGAGCCTGGGGAGGCCATTTTTGCCCTCTGGGATGCTCGAGGAAAGCCTCCAGAGCCTGGGGAGCACAACCCCCACACCATGGTGCAGAAGGCTGACTAGGCCACGCCCACCATGGCCACGCCCACCCAGCAACCAGGCAGAGAACCCCTTGTTAAAAATTTTGAAGCCCACCCCTGGTTGTAAGTCAAGGGCTACCTCAGGGATGGGTTCCTACCGGTGCGGTCGAGTGCGCAGCTCTGGTAGGGACCCACTGATTACGCAATTTGTGCGCAACTGCTCTGGTACCGTCTTCACCGGACAGTCGCACATATCACCATCTTTTTTAAAGAATTTTTTGGCTTTTTTGCTTCCGCGCATGCGCGGAAGCAAAATCTCACTGAAATCTTGCGAGAGAATGCACATGCGCGAGAGGTTTTGGCGAGATTTTGCTTCCACACATGCGCAGAAGCAAAATCTCGCTGAAATAGCGCAAGGGGGCATGTGTGCGAAACATGGAGATGCGAGCTCAGCACACCGGTATCGGTAAGTAAGCAACCCGCCCCTGGACTACCTGTACTGATCTCAAATGAAGCCTTCTTTTTTTCCTATAATTCAGGAGGGCAGAGAAACAGAACAGAGAATGCTAAATTAAAGTGAGTGTCTTTGCAACTTCATTTAGAGAGAAAAAGGAAGAATCTGTCTGCACTAGCAAGGCAACAGAGAGAAAAAAAAGCCACTATAGGTTTTTGCTAATGCTGTACCTCTGCTTCCTAAACACTCTCTGTTCTTTATGCAGCTCTCTGGAAGGGATGCACCAATCTGCTTTTTTGGGGGGTGGGGGGAGTGGCTATTTTAATTGTTAATGAATTTCTTCTGGAGACAGATTTGGAAACTGTTTGCTTCTCTTCTTGTTGGCTATACAGCTCATGTTTGTGTAAAATGTGTGTTAAAGACAAGATGACTATCATAGGCAGTTTGGTCTAGTGCAGTGATTCTCAACCTTCCTAATGCTGTGACCCTTTAATACAGTTCCTCATGTTGTGGTGATCCCCAACCATAAAATAATAAAATTATTAGGTAACTCAGGGATGGGTTCTAACCTACCTCGCTGCCGGTTCGCTTCCTCCTGCGCTGCGTGGCCGCACCTCGTGGGCGCGCGTGCGCTTTGTGCATGCACACATGCGCAGTGCTGAATTTTTTTAAAAAAAATTACCCCCCCAAAAAAAGCCGAAAACAAGATGGCAATGCATGCGCAGTGCCGGAAATTTGGCTTTTGCGCATGCTCAGAAGTTCCTATGGTACAGATTTTTTTTTTTGCAGTAGTCTATTTGCATGTGGGTGGACCCGCCTGAAGACGGATAGAGGAGCGGTGTCTCAGTTCCTAAGACCATCGGAAATATGTGTTTTCCAATGGTCTTAGGCGATCCCTGTGAAAGGGTTGTTCAACCCCCAAAGGGGTCGTGACCCACAGGTTGAGAACCGCTGGTCTAGTGGTTAAGGCACCAGGTTAGAAACCAGGAAACAGTGAGTTCTTCTAGCATGAAAGCTGGCTGGGTAACTTTGGACCAGTCACTCTCTCTCAGCCCAACCTACCTCACAGGGTTGTTATGGTTGGTAAAATTGATTGGAGGAAGTGTATTAAGTACCGTATTTTTTGGAGTATAAGACGCACCGGAGTATAAGACGCATCTTAGTTTTGGGGGAGGAAAACAAGGAAAAAAGGCCTCTGCCTCCAAGCAATTTGCCAAACAGCAAACAGCACAGATGATATACACTGTTTGCTGTGTATTTCTGTGCATGTGTGCCTGACCCATAGAAATAGCAAAGAATTGGAGAAATGTACATTATGCCAGAAAGTTTTCTTAAATGTAGTCACACTAACTCCTCCCAATTATTTAAATAGATCTACTCCAAGGTAAGTCAGGATTTAATTCTAATACTAAACAGGACACCGTTACATTTCAGACTATTTCAGACTTGTACAGAGCTGTTAAAATTAATTAAAATTTCTGGAAGTATACATTATTCTCTATTATTTAAAAGAAGATACAATAGCACTGGGCCTCTTCAGAGCAAGCATTTATTTTAAAAAGCTTCTTTATTTTGTTAAGTTGTCTAGATTTACAGGGGTCTCCAACCTTAGCAACTTTAAGACTTGTGGACTTCAACTCCCAGAATTCCACAGCCAGCAAAGCTAACAAAGCTGGCTGTGGAATTCTGGGAGTTGAAGTCCACAAGTCCTAAAATTGCCAAGGTTGGAGACCCCTGGCTCTAGAAAAATAATAAAGCAGTCTTTAAAAAATAAGTCTAATAATTTGAACATTCTACAGACATTTATAGTTATTCACTTACCCCCTTGCATCCAGTTCAGCAGAAAATAAATAGTTGCGTGTCTCTCTCAACTATTTGCCTCTTTGCAGTTTCACTTTCATTTTAGCATGTGGCAAATCAGCTGGGGATCGGAAAGCTGCTAAGGACTTGCTTGTTTTAACGGGCTCTTCCCTCTTTGCTGCAAACAGGTAAATTGCTGGATGGCTGGGTGGGTGGGGCTACATTCAGTGTATAAGATGCACCCAAGTTTTCACCCTCTTTTGGGGGGTAAAAAGGTGCGTCTTATACTCCGAAAAATACGGTATGTTTGCTGCCTTGATTTGCTTATAAAATAGAAATGGTGAGATTTAAAAAAAATAAAAATAAATAAAATAAATAAAATAAAATTATGATTATTATTTACTAAATTTACTTACCACTTATCTTGCAACAAATATATTTAGAAAGCAGGAATCCAGTCCTTTTCTTTCTCTCTCTGATTTTAAAATGGATGAGTTGTGCCCTAAGAGGCAGGGAAATTATCTCTCTGTTTAGACCTATCATGTTTATCTTCTACTGGAAGCTGATTTTTTTTTTAACGTGAACCAATTCTCCTCCAGAAAAGCTTTCTCAGCTGAATCACGTTATTACAAAACACAACCAATGTTTTATTTTGCCTTACCTGCTTCAGGTCCTATGAGATTCCTCTGCTACTAGAAGAGAAAAAATAATTTATAGGTTAGACGGTGGATAACTTTGATTGTTCCATTTTTCTCTGTCACCGGTGTGCTTGAGTTGAAGCCTCAACACTGGCACTCTAACCTTCTGCTTGAGTTTTCCTGCTGTTTTGTTCCTCAAGAAAAGCAGACTACTTGTAAAGACTTACCTGTCTTGCCAGAACAGGTTTGGCAGGAGCCATTGTTGGAGAGTAGCCACAGAGGATGTTGACTTCTTCTCACCTCTCAACCATGACATGGGTGATTTCTGAGTGCATTTTCCTTCTCTGCTTTTAAAATAGCACTTTCCTACCTGTGATGCCACCAAATCATGCTGCCCAGTTCAGCTGTTGTACCTTCGTCAAAGGCTAAGTTGATTGGCTATCCCAGACTTCCAAGAATGCCCCTCCCCTGGGCATTCCCCTGCAGTGCCATGTTGTGCTTTGAACCAGGGGTGACATTCAAATTTTTCCCCTACCGGTTTTGTGGCCGTGGCTTGGTGGGGCTTGGCCAAGCCACACCCACAGAACCAACAGAAAAGTTCAGCCAAGTCTTCTAGCGTTCAACCTGGCTGCTTTTCGCCTCCTTCTCATGTTTGCTCTGTGTGTATGAGCCCAAGAAGGAGGAGAGAAGGAGTGAGTGGGAGGGGCATGTAGGGGAGGGGAGGGGCCAGTCAGTGGTATGATTTACTGGTTCTCTGAACTGCGCATAATCGCCGCCACCGGTTCTATAGAACCTGTCCGAACCTGCTGAATTTCACCCCGATTCGAACTCCCATCCTTTTTTAAGACATTCACCACCTCAGTGCTGAACCTTGGACCCACCCCCAGTTGTCAGTTCAGTCACAAATCAGTTCAGTGGTTGTTTTTTTTAAAGGAATACCAATTTACCAGTTCAGCAATTGTTTTAAAAAAGAAAGAAAAGCAAAAGCAAAAGAGAGAGGTCCCCTTTGAAATGTCAACATGAACAGTAGCTTATGTATTCATTTAATGCTGCGTGGGCCATAAGAGTAAAATAATAACACAAATAGAGGGCACGTCTATCTCAACAAGAATGTACAGCGATAGGGGATAGAGAAGAACTTTAACAGGGAAATTGTCCAGGGGATACTTCAGCCTAGACTGAATCCTTTTCAAGATGTTGACCTTAGTTCAGGCAGGTCTCAATAAAGGAGACTATATGTAGCTCAGGGTTGAAATGAGGGGTCCTTGGTGCTCTCTGAGCTTGCTTGTTTTCTTACAGACGTTTCATTATCCTAACTAGGTAATATCATCAGGCAGGTCTTTTCTTGTTGGCTATGGCTTCTCATCCATCTGGGAGTGGGACCATCATCCCACATTGTTCCAGATTATCAAATGCCATACTGGAGTCTATGTACTTACCGCCACCTTACCTTCTTTAAGTCCACTAATCTAGTCACATCATCAAAGAAAACAATAATTGTCTGATATTACCTGTTTTTGAGAAATGCATGGTGGCTTCTGGTAGATACCTGTTTTATTTTATTTCATTTTTTTTTCAGAATTTCCCTATTCTCTTAAATGGGTTTTCCCATCAGGATTTCCCACCATGGAACCCTTCCTACTTTTTCACTTAGGTTGTTGAAGGCAGCTGTCGTGAAATATAGAACACCAATCTGGTATCTCCAGTTCTCCATGATGCAATATGATTGATTCTACAATTACATTTTTGCACCAACTGCAACATCTGGACACTGCTGCCTGCACCGTGATCCATCTCTGTCTCCTTGCACTATCAATGCACATACAAAACCGATGAGACTACTATTTGGACTTTGGGGACCCCTCCATAAGGGTTTAATGACTCTATGCCAGTCGCATAAATTTTCACATGTTCTGTGAAGCCAGTTGGTCCAAGGAAAGCTCTTATCTTCCTTAAATGGAGAAAGTACAGTAAAACCTTTGCTTTTATGAGATTCCATTTATCTTTGTAATTTCTTGTAGCATAAGCCTATCAGGGATGAACGTAATCTAGTGTCTGCCTCTTGGTATCAGACACCAAAAAGCATCGCTGCTTTACTCTGCCAAAAGCTACAGAGCATCTTTTCTTTTGAGATATGAAATACTGAACAGGCACCATCAAACATGCTAGAAAACAGATAAGTGTAAATGTCTCTGAACAAGGAAATTGTCTACGAGAGATTGAAAGTATAAGGGTGGGATGATCCAGGGATTTTTAGATGATCAAATAGAAATTCTGTATTGTGATTTGAGACATTTCTCCCCTTACAAAATTCAAGCAGTTTGCCACATGTACCTTTGTTTAACATCAGTAGTATAGGTAGTCCTTGACTTATGACCATAATTGAGCCCAACATTTCTGTTGTTTAAGTGAGACATTTGTTAAGTGAGTTTTGCCCCATTTTACCACTTTTCTTGCCATAGTTGTTAAGTGAATCACTGCACTGATAAGTTAGTAAGCCGGTTGTTAAGTGAATCTGGTTTCCCCCATTGACATTGTTTGTCAAGAGGTTGCGAAAGGTGATCATATGACCTTGGGACACAGCAATGGTCATAAGTATGAACCCATTGCCAAGTATTTGAATTTTGATCACATGATCATGGGAATGCTACAAAGGTTATAACTGTGAAAAATGGTCATAAGTTACTTTTTTCAGTGCCATTGTAACTTCGAACGGTCACTAAATGAACTGCTGTAAGTTGAGGACTACCTGTACTTATTCTAGTATTCACCCTGGGTAGTCACATAAAATCAAACAACATCCAACTTAATGTCTCCCTGACAGCTCACAATTTTCCCCTACCAGATAAACAACTTACCACATTTTTCGGAGTACAAGACGCACCTTAGTTTTGGGGGATGAAAACAAGGGGAAAAAATTCTGTCTCCCAGCAATTTGCCTCCCAGCAAACAGCACAGGAGAGAGAGAGAGAGAGAGAGAGAGAGAGAGAGAGAGAGAGAGAGAGAGAGAGAGAGAGAGAGAGAGAGAGAGAGAGAGATCATTGGGTGCTGCTGTCTCGTTTATATCAAGGTCTCTCATGTAACAATGCCAGTGTTACTCTCCGTGTGTGTGTGTTGTTGCCTGCTTAGAAATTCGGACGTTAAATTTGCACATTGCTCAGAAAAAAGGTTATTTTACTACTGTTAACTACTGTTCATTATTATCATATCGTGCAAACAGTCAACAATAGTAACTAACTTTAGAAAGCTAAAAACTGGAAAAGGTCCTTAGGACTAATGGAATAAATATACTGTGCTTTAGACATTAAAATTTAAGGAGAAAGTAGTTTCTATTTTTTTGGAAATATTGTGGACATCTTATGAAAATAAAGCCCTGCCAACTTCATACTAAAAAACTTGGTTTGCCAGGCACCACCCATCGTGCAAACTGCAGCCTGGTTTCTCTAGTTTAATATTGATGTGAAGATCTTAACAGCTTTGCTGCCAAGAAGCTGTGACCTGCAGTAATTCATCATGCACAATTCACTAAAATGGCATCGGGCTTCAGTTATATAATAGAGGTGGGGGGTTTTTCCTTTAACATATATTGCTCAGTCTATCATGGTTATGTTTGTTTGTCTATTTGATTTTTATCTCACCTTTGTATAACTAACTCAAGGTGGCAAGCATTCACAATGCTCCTTCCTCCTATTTTATTGCATAATTATATGCAATGCTTTTAAAATCATCTTTATGTTCATATTCTATTAATTGTTTGCTGCCCAATCACTTTTGATGCGATAGATAGCCGTATAAATTCAAGAAATATATAAATTTTCCAAAGTCCAAACGGTATAAAAAATAAGATAATGTAATGGCTGAATTTTCCCTTTGTTTGCCCAGTGAGGAACTAGTTGAAAAACAATATATTCGACAGTAATGTCTGTAGAGCTTTCCTGGATTATAGGAGACAAAAAAGCTAAGATGGTGGTCACAATCAGGAAATTAAAGCCCCACCCACTTTTTACATGCATAATGACATATAAAGAAAGGGCGGGGCTTGGATCACATAGTTATACCTGCCATCTTGGTTGTTGTTTTTCTTACTCCCCTGGGGACACACTGGTTTGATTGGTATTATAAATTTAATTAAGGAATCCGTTGTGATGAATTTTTGGTTCAAGGCATAAAGAGAAATTAGTGCTATTTGTAGAAATTATTCTTTCTACTGGACTCTCATCTGAACACATTTGTTAATTCATAAATAGTGAGTCACTTGTTTTTATCTACCTTTCTTTTTGAATGATTAGATATAGCATGTGTGGAGGAAAAGCAATGCACAATTACTGTAATCAAAGTAATTATATAGTCTTCACATGCATTTCTACAGGGTGGCATTTGAGAGTTGCTGATGGAACTGCTCTGTAATATATGATATAAATTTGTTGGCTCTCACTTCAGTAAATTGAAACAAACAACTTGGCATTAGTTTCAGATAAAAAAGAAGAATTACTTATTGTTTGACTTTTTCCATTTGTGTGTCTGAGCAGGAGTGAGTCCAGTGACTTTTAAAATACCCATATCACTTTATTTTGTCTTTGCAAAAACAAATCAGAGTTAAAGAAGGAAAGCCTATTTTTATTTTGAAAAATGAACTAACAGTATTGCTTATATACGAAGAGACATCTATATTTATTATGCAGAATACAGCCAGATAGCATAACAAATATTTTATAAGAACATTTCTGAAAAATGAATTAAACACAACATGCAATCACTGAATTCTAAATAAATTGTGAAGTTAGGCTAATTGAATACCTACTCTAGTTAAATGGTTATGCTGGGCTGATTCACACATGTAGTATATCACTCAGGGATTAACCACTGGGTAAATTAATCTAAAGTGAAAATTGTTGTTCTTGATAAGTGTTGCGTTTGAAAAGTTGTGGAGCCCAACAAAAGCTTGATAGAATGAGTCCATATATCAAGATGGAGTGAACTATCTACTTCAGCGGTTCTCAACCTGGGGGTTGTGACCCCTTTGGAGGTCGAATGACCCTTTCACAAGGGTTGGGAGACTTTGCCCAGACACCGCCATTTGGGTTCTTTTACCCTCTGCGCATGCGCAGAATGCTTTGCGCATGCGCAGAGGGTAAAAGAATCCAAATGGCAGTGGCAGGGCGGGTGCCGCGGCGGCGGTGGCAGGGGCGGGGTTGGGCGCGGTGGGGGTGCACGGGAGGGACGCAGGTCATGGCATTAGGAAGGTTGAGAACCACTGATCTACTTGATGTTAGTCCCATCATTATATGTTTACTAGTGGCTGTCCATTATTTAGATACAGTCTAAGGCTACCAGGTTTGACCTACAAAAATCCATTATGACTAGCCTTTTCTTTCTTTTTCCCTTCTTTCTTCTTTTTTCCCGCCCCTATTTTTTCAATTATTTGTTTATTTGTTTTTGTATTTTATATTATAAACTAAAAAGGACAATTTGAATTTTAAAAAATCCAGATGACCACTAAATGGCAAAAAAGAGGTATAGAAAACTTTGACTCTTTGCTCCCATCTAGAGATCATCCAGATTTTTGCAGCCCTCATACAGCAGTCCTCTCTTTCATAGTCCTATGTTGAGAAAGATTGAAAGGGGGACCTTCTGCAGAATTTTATTCCACGCATGGTTTTATATTATTGATTTGCATATCTTGTACATATAATATGCCATTGAAATTCAACAACATCTTGAGTTTTGCTGTACTGTTTTTAGCAACACAAAAAAGTTTGTTAAGCATGGTGTCAGGTTCCAAAACGAAAAGAAAAGAGAAAGGAACACAAACAAACACAAACCTGGTTTGCTAATGTCTGATTCACTTCTTTCCTGGCACTTACTGACAATCTCAAAGAGAAACTCTTGTTAGGGCTGCTCACCCCTGCTCCCCATCACCTTATATTCATTATAACCAGTGGTGGGTTCCTACCGGTGTGGTCCACTCTATAGCACCGGTAGCGGCCCACTGGTGACGTCACAGTACTAGTGCGGTCAGTTGCCGGTGCCTGGGCGCCACCATTTTAAAAAAAATTTTTCCATTTTTTTAAAAAAATTCTTTTGCGCATGCCCAGAAACCTGACAATTAAGTCTTTCCCCGTCCCTTCGCTTGAAAATAATAAGAAGCTCGCATTTGACACTTTTCCTTCGCCTTTGCCTAAATTGCCAAATTGGGCCTTTTCCGAAAGCTTTACCTTTTATACTGTTAATTTTATACAGTTTTATACTGTTATTCTTTAGACAAAAACATTGAGGACTGTTAAAAGATACTGTTCTTTTAACAGTCCTCAATATTTTTGTCTAAGGAATCCATGACTGAAACCAAAAATGCTGTATGAGACTTGCTTGTCTTTTAACTATAGCATTTTCTGCATATAAAGGTTGCTGTGTTGCCATGGTGTAACACACACTTTGTATGCAAAGCTTTTCATGTAAGGTATAAAATAGCAAAAATAGTAGTAACAACTCTCTGAAATAACTAATATATGACCGGCAAGCCATGCCCACCCGGTCACATGGCTGGCAAGCCATGCCTACCCAGTGACATGGCTGGCAAGCCACACCCACAAAATAAGCCACGCCCACAGAATAAAAAAATTAGGAACCCGCCCCTGCCACCCACCCACTCATGCACGCACATCCCTCCCCTGTGGTCCGGAAATGAGGCGTGCTACTCCATAAGCCAGTCTCCGTCTTCAGCTTGCAGTTCTTAAAGGAGAATCGCTTCTTGCATTAGTGTCCAAGCTGCTCAAAGACCAGTGCAGCCTCTCCCCACAGAATGGCAGCTCCCAGACGGCCAGTATACAGGAGCTGACACATAGAAGGGGGACATGGGTTTATGGTACTCTGAATTGCATAGCATGAGGGAAATTTAGCATAACAAGTCTTGTACTATGAGAATTCCTAAAAGTAGGAATTAAGGGACAGGCAAACAATTATTTTCAATTGTTTACCTGTCCTTAATTCCCTTAAAAATGTGAATTTTAAAAACCTCTGACAGAGAGAGAAAAAGAGAGATCCCCACCCCAAAAAAATAGAATTAAGTTAATGTTCTCTTTAAAATTAGTTGTCAGAGGAAACTCTTCATTTTATTTAATAATCAATAAAGCAGATGATGATTTAAAAAAATAGGAGAAATGTCAAGGTTTGCTACAGACTTTTCATTACATAAAGAGAAAAAGTGGTCATGGTTTTTTTAATTGAAATTATAATATAAAATATAAATGAAAATAAAGACGATAAGAAAATGGAAAAGACGAAGAAAGGGAGAAGAAATGTGTAGGTACAGGAGGAAAGAAAAAAAAGCATTGACTTCCAACTTTTTTTCATTGCAATAAAGTACAAATAAAACTACAGCCTCAACTTTTTACTTTATAACAAATGCTAACCAATTCTATAACAACAAACAATCAAGAGTTCATTTTTCTCTGTCTTGGGCAAAATCCAGAAGTGGTTTCCAAGTAGAATTGAAACTAGATACGTTCTTTTCTCTAATTAAAGGAGTCAATTTTGCCATTTCTGCTAGCTCCATCACCTTTTTCCATCCTTCTATTTTGGGGATTGATATATCTTTCCATTTCTGTGCATATAGAATTCTTACTGCAATCAACGTACAATACAATAACAAAGTCCCAAATCATGTTTTTCATTCTTCTTTGCTAGAGCATTTCTTAAAAGTTCTTTGATCTGAAACATGAGAGGTCAATGTAATTATTTCAGAATGGATTTGTAAGCCTAGAAACAGCATAGTGCTATTCAAGTAAATTGTTTGTCAATAGTACCACAGGAGAAGCACTGCTTTTCATAACTTAGAGGTGTTGGTAAGGTTCTCTCTGAAGGTTTTTCTCTAAACAGTAAATTAATACTGGTGTGCAATTTACCACCATCTCTGCTATGCCTCTGAAGCCTCTGTCATTTTATTTGGTTTAAACATGGCCATTATTGTCACACAATTCAACAAATACATTTATTGACATTTTTCATGAGGCATAGCAAGAAATTTTCCAATACTAGACAACGTGGGGAGATCTATGGAGTAGTACATAGATGAACACGAATTGGTTTTATTTGCAGATGACATTCTTTTTTTCTAAACCTCATACCACTATCTCAGTATTGATGCAAAAACATATATAGCAATAGCAATAACACTTAGACTTATATACCGCTTCATAGTGCTTTACAGCCCTCTCTAAGCAATTTACAGAGTTCAGCATATTGCCCCCAACAATCTGGGTCCTCATTTTACCCACCTCGGAAGGATGGAAGGCTGAGTCAACTTTGAGCCTGGTGAGATTTGAACAGCTGAACTGCTGAATTAGCAATCAGCTGAAGGTCGCAGTGCTGCTTTTAACCACTGCGCCACCTCGGCTCCTAATATATACCTTTAGTAAAATAGGGTGGGTCTATTAATTGATCCAAATCAGAATGGATGCCTATAGGTGAAAATTTGGTTATCCATCCATTTAAGAAATATCAATTCCATATTTGTACCAAATCCATTAAATACCCAGGTATGTCTATACAAAAGATATAACTCAGTAACATGGAATGTAAATAAAATATATAATGAGGTTCCTTCAGATCAGATATTGATAGACAAGGGTCATTAAAACCATATTCTCTGGAGAAAGGTGAATGCTCTCAAAATGAATATAATTCCATTTGTTCACCCAAATTTAGTAAATCTGGAGAAAATTTTAACATATAAAGATATTTTAAATGTGTAAGGGGAATTAAAAACTAAACAAGAATTACAGAAAATGGGTGTAGATTTATCATGGTGGCCACAAATTCAAATGCAATCAAAATATGAGAAAGGTGTTAAGACCTATGGCTTTTACAAAGGAGCAAACAACATTTGATCAAATACTGTTAACGGTGGATGAAAAGTTAATTAAGAAATTATATAATTTTTTATTAAGCCTAAAAATTGAAGATGAACAGGTGAAGGAGACAATGATAGTATGGGCAAAATTTTTGGGATATACCACAGAATTAGACAATTGGCAAAAACTTTGGGAAAGAAACTATAAATTGACTATGGCAACTACATATAAGGAAAATCTGTATAAAATGTTTTATAGGTAGCAGTCAAGATTAGCAAAAATGTTTAAAAACATGTCCACCAAATGTTGGAAATGTAATCAAATACCGGGCACATATTATCACACGTGGTGGACGTGTCCAAAAGTAAAAAAAAAATTGGATGAAAGTGCATACGTGGTTAGAAATAATGTTATTTCTAAGGCGGCCTATAGATTATAAACCAGAAGGCAGCCTATAGATTATAAACCAGAACTATTTTTGTTAGGCATAATATGAGAAAAATATGATAAAGGAAAGGTATATTTAATTTTACATGTATTGACAGCAGCAAGAATTATTTTTGCACAATACTGGAAAAATGAGGAAACACCTACAGAAGAAGATATAATCAAAAAAATATTAGACTGTGCAGAAATGGATAGACTAACACTGAAGATAAAAGAAAAAGAAGACACAGACTATTTTAGAACCTGGGACTTGTTTTATCAATGGTTGGATAATAGAGGTAGAAACTAGGAACTGAAAAAGTATTATTATGTAAGCAAATTGACCCAGACAGTACGCTGTTCACTAAGCACTTATTGTATATAAAGAGAAAATATATAAACAAACTATTTAAAAAATGAATATAATTCCCAGATTAATTTATATTCTGGGCAAAATTGCAGTTTATAAATCTGGAAAATGTATTTCAAAAAATAAAGTATTTAGAAAAAAACCAAAATGTTCCTACTAAGCCAGGAGTTGGGCTTATCTTGTGGGTTAGTGTGACCTTCTCAACTATTGGGCAGCTGATCAATGAATATTGTGTTTTTCTCTCTTTGCCATGCAAGTCAGAGGTGGGTTCCTGCTGGAGCTGCCCAGTGCGCAACTCTGGTAGAGAGCGGCTGATTGCGCAATTTGCGCACGACCGCTCCGGAGCCCTCTCTGCCGGTCCACCGTGCGCGTCGCCATTTTTTTCTGTTAATTTTTGGTCGATTTTGCTTCTGCGCATGTGTGGAAGCAAAATTGTGCCAAAATATCGCGAGGGGATGCGTGCGAGAGAGAGATTTCGGCAAGATTTTGCCTCTGTGCATGCGCGGAAGCAAAATTGCGCCGAAATCTCGCGCACGCGCACGTCCCCTCATGAGATTTCAGCGCGGTTTTGCTTCTGTGCATGCGCAGAAGCAAAATCACGCGAGGGGGCGCGCGCACGTAGCGAGCGAACGCGCCCCTGAAACTTGGAGATGCGCGCGCAGTGCACCGGCACTGGTAAGACGGCAACCCGCCACTGATGCAAGTGCCTTGAATTCAGGGCAGCAGTAGCATCTGTGATCCCTATCTGAAATGGTTGGTGGAGGACATGGATTTCAGCTGGAGGGTCTTTCTCATGAAGCCGAAGCAAGAGGGAGCTTCTTTCTTCAGTAGCCAGCCACAAGGTGAAGAATTCTCCCTTCCTATGTTTCCATGGTGACTGCCTTCAGCTGACTAAAGGGGCTGATTTTTATTAAGACCTATTCAGAGGAATCGTGCAAAATGTAGAGTTCCCCAAGGAACAGCTCTTGATTCACGACTCCATGCTTGAATACAGGACTTGCAAGTGGCAATGTCTTGCCTCCTAGACATCTATAATGCTAATCAAGTGAATTATTGAAAACTACAATAGCAAAGGAATCAAAACAACTCCTGATTTTCACGATCCTTTCCTGACTCCTGCTCAGCTGACATTTGGTCATACTTCAGATCTAGGGTGTATTGGTGCAATTTTCAAATCATTAATCCAATGTTCCCTGTCCTGTTTATATTGGCTGCTAACTTCATCCTCTTGTTTGTGACTGTCTGTCACTGTCTGTCTGTCACTGTCACTGTCCCTAACCCTAACCAGAGGTGGGTTCCTGCCGGAGCTGTCCAGTGCATAGCTCCGGTAGGGAACAGCCGATTGTGCAATTTGCGCGCAACCGCTCTGGAGTCCTCTTCGCCGGTCCATCGTGCGCATCGCCATCTTGTCCTGAGAATTTTGGGCAATTTTGCTACTGCTCATGCGCGGAAGCAAAATCGCGCCGAAATCTCATGAGGGGACGCGCTGAGGGGACACAGAAGCAAAATCTCACCAAACTTTCATGCGCATGCGCATCCTCTCACAAGATTTCGGCAAGAATTTGCTTCCGTGCATGCACAGAAGCAAAATCGCGCTGAAATCTCTCGCATGCCCCCTCAAGAGATTTTGGCGAGATTTTGCTTTCACGCATGCGCAAAAGCAAAATCGTGCAAGGAGACACAAGCACCTGAAATGTGGAGATGCGCGCGCAGCGCACCGGCATAAGTAAGCGAGCAACCCGCCCCTGACCCCAACCCCACCAAAATATCATATTCCAAAATGCTGCTCACATTTTCAATGAAAATAGTATTTCCCCAGGGAGTAGGGCGGCATATAAGAACTCTAAAATAATAAATAAATAAATAAATAAATAAATAAATAAATAAATAAATAAATAAATAAATAAATAAATAAATAAATAAATAAATAAATAAATAAATAAATAAATAAATAAATAAATAAATAATATTTGATCTTCCAAAATGCTGCTCACATTTTCAGTGAAAATAGTATTCTGTTGCTGTGTAAAATGTTGTAATGGCCCTGATGGAGAAGGATTGTTTAGAACAACAGCATTGCTTTGAAGAAGGCTTCATTAAAGAATCGTCCTTAAAGGTCATGCAAATCTTTATTGGATTCACTGCTACAGTAATTAGCTTTCACATTAGCACATACACATATGTCTCCTTTAAGGTTGCTGTTTAGGACAGGGAGGGGAGTAAAAAGATCAGTATTTTCCAAACTTTGCTTAAAAACTATCATTGCAATTGCAGATGAGCAAATATTTTTCCTGTCTTGCTCTTAGCAGTGAAGTTTTAGGATGTCCTGCTATTGCCTGGTATTTCTCACAGATGACTTGTAGCTGTTGTAATGTTTGTCTTTGTGTTGCAACTCGTCTGAGGCATTTTTAGATAAAATAGTGTATATTATTTTTGTCTTTGAGTCAATGTTGATTGTGGACAAGTCCCTGGGGTTTCCTTGGTAAGATTTCAGAAATGTTGCCCTTGTACCCTTCCCAAGACTGAGGGAAAGTGATTGACCCAAGACCAGAATGCAAAATAACAGACTTGGAAGGGACCTTGTAGGTCATCTAGTCCAACCCTTGTTCAAGCAGGAGACTATACCATTGTTGTGTCCCAGCACGGAGTCCCCTCAGAAATGACGCACATACAACTGTTTGCAAACAATACTATTTTACTACTAATAAATTTTCTTAGTAGCGATATGTTTTTAAATCCATGAAGAACAAAAAAGGTTCTTTTTCGGAAAGTCAGATTGCTACTTTCACTTCTTAAGAACTGGGCAGAGTTCAAACCCCCAAAGAAAACAGGCAATTAGTTCCTCGGGTATCAGTAACTCACGGAAGTTGGCAGAAAGCCCGGAATTCATTATTTCACGAACCGAAAATCCAGAAGTCAAAACAGGAGATTCAAAGAACAGCAAACTAGTAATAGAAATCCAATTAGTTGTTTCCAGCGGTGGCGTTGGCATGCTTAAGCCTTAAATAGCCTCAGGGCATGGCCAATTAGCCTGCAGCTCTAGACATGAGGAGACCTCCTCCTACCGAGCCAATCTCGCCTGCTAGCTGCCCTGAGTGCCCTAGCATCAAGCAGAGGCTCCTCCTCTTCTCTTGAGTCACTCAGCTCAAACTGAGGAAGTGCAGAAGGCCCTGGTTGGCTTTCAGCCTCTGGTACCGCGTCCTCCTCGCTATCGGACTTGGGTGCCAGGTGCATGGGATGATCGTGCCGTGCCACCATTGTCTCTTGGTCCTCTGGATTCATGACCAGCTGCGCGGGACACGGGCAAGCCACAACAACCATTTCTGACAAGTGGCTGTCCAGTCTCTTCTCAAAAGCCTCCAATGAGGAGGCTTACCCAGCTTTAGGCTTTGTGCCTAAGGTCGAACTCAAACTCATGGTCTTTTCAACATTTCTAGCCGGATGCCTTAATCACTATACCAAACTGGTCCTACAAAATATTGCATATATTTTTAATTAAGTTTGGCCACCCCTGGAGTAGAGGGAAGAATTTTCTTCAGGCTGATTGGATAAATCTTAAATGGGAAGGTTAGCCTTTTGCACCTTGAGGGATGTATTTTTTTAAAAAAAATTGTGGTCAAAAGCCATGGGGAAAGGCTGAGTAGGTGGGATTTTCTTTCTCTTTTTTTGAGCTGTGCATTTTTTAAAAGCCTTTTAGATTATAAGCCTATCAGAGGCTAATTGCATTCATTTCTTTTCATGTTCCACCAACAATTGATAGAAAACACCTTCCCTGTATTCCACATTTAGCTACCGTATTTTGGTGGCATAATCTTGGACGGCTTCAGAAGAGTAAAACTATTAGACTGATAGGCCGATAGGCTGTTAGTTGCCCAGGACTGCTCTAAATAAGAGAGACTAAAGGTAAAATGCCTAGCAACCCATACATAACCACTAACAGAGTAGGGATGGCTGCTACCACTCCAAAACAGTTTTCTCAATAGCAGCCTTTGAACTTTGGTCTGAGGACAACCCTCAAGAGAAATGGTTTGTTGAGCTGGATCTTGTCCACTTAAGCCAGTGGTTCCCAACCTGTGGGACGTGTACCACTAGTGGTACGCGAGGGCCTTCCAGGTGGTACGCGAACACTTTCGGGGTCATGAATGATTTTCAGTTAGTTATTTTTTACTTTACAAAAATGTTTACTGCCTAACACAAGATAATCTGGCAACGATTTGCAACTGTTGCCACACACCACACACCTGGTCCCAGTGGCCCGAGAATCCAGTTGCTGGATGCGCGGGGCCAAAAAAGGAATGGTACAATTATGGAAATAAAGTGATATCTGATCGAATTTAGTTTCTCTGGAACCAGGTGGTACGTGGCGACTGTACGGGACCTCCAAGTGGTACTCGATCACAAAAAGGTTGGGAACCACTGACTTAAGCCAATGGGTATTCTGGTGTTTTCTTTTTAATTGGTTCAATGGTTATCCATAAAGATATTTAGGAGGAAGATGTGTGTTTGCCTGTATGTGCAGAGGCATACAAACACGGAGACACATACATACCCACACATTATATGCTCACTCATTACATGGGCACAAATATTATTCAAACCAATTCCAAACACAAAGAAAAGGGAAGAACAATAAAAAGAAAAAAAGAAGAAGGCTGGATCATACACTTTGTTCTCCAGTCAATTACGGTCAAATCCATCAAATAATGCAAACACTCTCAAACTCAAGTAAATAAATAAAAGTTGAAGTTGATCCCCATGTTTTTTACTATAAAGCATAAAGGCATAAATAAAAGCTCATAGCCCCCCAAAAAGTGAACACTTCACATTTATTAGAAGAGCAAGCAAGGCAGTGGTGTATTAACCATTAAGCAGACTAAGCACTTGCTTAGGGCACCAGGCTCAAAGGGGGCACCACAAAGTTGAGAAAGAAAAAAACCCCAGTATGTACAAAGGAGGGGGGGTCACCAAGATTTGTCAGTACTTAGGGCACCAGTGAGCCTTAATCTGCCACTGAAGCAAGGGGGGAGCCATTTTCCTTTCATATAAATACAGCATTTTTCTGTATCTGCTTTATGCTGTTTGGAGTTTGCTCATTACTTAAGACTCCAGCTCTTGACTGAAATGTGAAGTATCTACTCAAAGATATTGAATTAGTTAATTTATTCACGGTTCTTCAAGGATGGTAAAAGACAAGAAGAACAGTGTGTGGGTCCTGGCTGAGATCTGAGCCTACTGTGAACAAATTGGAGTTCAGAAACACCTGTATTAATTTAATTTAATTAATTAAATCCATTTATCTCCTTCGTTCACTTCTATCCGAAAGTGCTTGAATAGGTTATTCATGGCTGTAGGCTGAGGAAAAAACAGCTTTCTGCTATCAAAGATGAAGAACAAGCTAAAAGCCATATTCAAAAAACCAACTGCACTAGTTGTTGAAAATTCTCCATCACAACCAATGGGAGAACATCACCCATTCCATCTGCAAAAAAAGAGGCTAGCTTAAGCTTTGCAAGATAGGACACCATGATTCACATCACTCTTCCTTCCCACTCTTTTCAGCCATCTCAGATAATTGGCTAACATTTTCTGAGTATTATACTGGTCCACCTCTGACAACATTTTAATTCCTCAGTAAATATACATTGACTCCAAAGCACAGGATGAACAAAGCTTTAGATGTGATTGGTGATCTTTAAGAAGTGAATATTTCAGTTGTGTACAGAAATCAGTGGTGGGTTCCTACTGGTGCGGTCCACTCTATAGCACCGGTAGCGGCCCGCTGGTGACGTCACAGTACCGGTGCGGTCAGTTGCCGGTGCCTGGGCGCTGCCATTTAAAAAAAAATTTTTTTAAATTTTTTTTAAAATTTTCTTCTGCGCATGCTCAGAAGCTGAGCTTCCGGCACTGCGCATGTGCTGCCTTCCTACCTCACAGTAAGTCCAAGCAGGGGAGGATGGCTGAGGGAGCGCGTGAGACACTGAAAGAACAGGCAGCAGGAGCTATCTCCATTTCCCTCCTTCAGCAGTCCGAGAAGCCACGAATGCGCGGTGATGATCCTAGGCATTTTCGCACGTTCGAGGCTTCTCGAGCTGCTGAGGGGAGGGGGAACGGGTGGCAGGAGCCTAGGATCATCGAATGGGGAGAAGCATTCAGGCCGGACGGAGCCTCCTAGAAGAACCACTGCCACGGTCTTGCTGCTCCCGTTGCAGGGGGCTGCGTTGTGGGTGGGCAATGCCCTATGCTTCTCCGGCCGCTGCCAAGCTCCTAAGGCCCACGCCCACCCAGTCACATGGCTGGCAAGCCACACCCACAAAATAAGCCACGCCCACAAAGTGGTAGTAAAAAAATTAGGAACCCGCCTCTGGTACAGATAGCAATAGCACATAGACTTTTATACCACTTCACAGTGCTTTTACAGCCCTCCCTAAGCGGTTTTCAGAGTCAGCCTATTGCCCCCCAACAATCTGGGTCTTTATTTTACCCACCTCAGAAGGATGGAAGGCTGAGTTAACCTTGAGCCTGGTGAGATTCGAACTGCCAAATTGCAGGCAGCCGACAGTAGCCTGCAGTACTGCATTCTAGCCATTGCACCACCGCGGCTCTTAGTTAATAATGTGCTTACGAACACATGTGTTCTACATGAAATAGGAACTAGACCTAGCTGTATGTAACAGAGATAAGACTACATGTCTTAAAAGTGCCAGAAATTGTAATAGCCAGTTTGGTGTAGTAGTTAAGGCACCAGGCTAGAAAGCAAAAGACCATGAGTTCTAGTCCTGCCTTAAGCACAAAGCCAGCTGGATGATCTTGGGCCAACCCCCCTCACTCAGCCCTAAAAAGCAGACAAGGGGAAATCACTTCTGAAAATCTTGTCAAGAAGACTGCAGGGACTTGTCCAAGCAGTTGCCAAGAGTCAAGACTGATTTGAATATTTTTTAAAAACTAACAACCGAAGCTATGGACTTTAGCAACCTATAGCTGAGTTCATACACAACATTATTATACTTTAAAATGTCATCAGCTCTCTCCCTTCCCTCCTTGCTTACTCATGAGTCAGCTTATGTTCCCTCCTGTTTCGGGTAATAAGTTTGCTCAGCTTGTTCCTTTTCTCCCTATCTCTTTGGGCCTCCTTTTTTTTTTTTTTTGGTTACCTCTTTCTCTTTCTGTCCCTCGCCTTCTCCCTCTCCTTAGCTTGCCATGACTTCATCTGCTGGGCTAGACTCCTGCCCCACTTTGTTCTCCTTTTGGGTGTCTTTATTGCACACCCAACACTCACCTACTTTTCTTCCCTTCTAACCCATCTAAATTTCTGCCTCTTTCCTTCTTGGGAAGAGAATTTCTCCCATGCTGACTTCTCTGACTCCGTGAAGGCTGCAATGAACAGATTAACTCTTTCAATCTCTGTCTTCTGTTTCTCTGCCCCTTCCCCAGCTTCTGAAATAACATTTTTTCCCTGAATCTTAAAAAAGCAGCAGCTTCTTAGCAGCCTCTGTTTACAGGCTTGAAAATGATTTTAACTCTATCGATCAATTTTGGCAAACTCCTACTACTTTGTGTTTAGCTTCTTGACTCTAACCTAGATTTTCCTTCCTTCCTTGTTTGTTTGTTTATTTATTTTGTCAAGTACATGTTGGTAATATACATAGATAAAACATTGTTTGTATACATAAGATGGGTACTGATAAGCGGGAACATTAGGACAGGGACGGTAGGCACGCTGGTGCACTTATGCACGCCCCTTACTGACCTCTTAGGAATCGGGTGAGGTCAACAGTGGACAGTCTAAGGGTAAAGTTTTGGGGGTTTGGTGATGAAACCACAGAGTCAGGTAGTGAGTTCCAGGCATTTACCACTCTGTTGCTAAAGTCGTATTTTCTACAGTCAAGTTTGGAGCGGTTCACTTTGAGTTTGTATCTGTTATGTGCTCATGTATTGTTGTGGTTGAAGCTGAAGTAGTCATTGACAGGAAGGACGTTGTAGCAGATAATTTTATGAGTTATGCTTAGGTCGTGCCGAAGGCGACATAGTTCTAAGCTTTCTAAGCCCAGGATTTCAAGTCTGGTTGTGTAAGGTATTCTGTTGCGAGTAGAGGAGTGGAGGACTCTTCTTGTAAAGTATCTCTGGACACTTTCTAATGTATTTATGTCTGATATGCGGTGTGGGTTCCAGACAGATGAGCTGTATTCAAGGATTGGTCTGGCGAATGTTTTGTATGCTCTGGTTAGTAGTGTGATATTACCGGAGAAGAAGCTACGTAAGATTAGGTTAACAACTCTTGAAGCCTTTTTGGCGATGTTGTTGCAGTGGGCTTTGGCACTTAGGTCATTTGATATGAGTATTCCAAGGTCTTTGACAGAGTGAGGGTCGTCTGTAAGGTCTTGACTTTTCAGCTTGTATTTAATGTTCTGATTTTTTTTGCCAATGTGTAGGACAGAGCATTTGTTGGTTGAGATTTGGAGTTGCCAGATGTTAGACCATTCTGTCACAAAGTCTAGGTCTTTTTGGAGGATAGTAGTGTTGTCGGTGGTGTCGAAGAGTTTTACATCATCGGCGAAGAGAACGCAGTCGCTTGTAATGTGATCGCAAAGGTCATTTATATAGAGTATGAAGAGTGTGGGTCCTAGTACGCTGCCTTGGGGTACACCGCTGTTAACAGGAACGGGGTTAGATAGGGCGCTTCCTATTTTGACCATTTGTTGTCTGTTTGACAGGAATGCAGTTAACCAGTCATGTAGGGGTCCAGAGATGCCGTAGGATTTCAGTTTCAGAAGTAGTTTATCATGAACCACTGAGTCGAATGCTTTACAGAAGTCTATGTAAACTGCGTCTATTGTTTTGCCCTGGTCCAGTTTTGTGGTCCATATGTTTTTGCAGTGTAGTAGTTGTAGATTGCAGGATAGTTTTTTCCTGAAACCGAATTGTTTGTTTGAAAGTAGGTTGTTAGTTTCTAGGTGGAGGGTAATGGATTGGTTTATGATGGTTTCCATGACTCTGCATGTGACGCAGCATAGAGAGATTGGTCGGTAGTTTTCTACTAGACTGGGATCTCCCTTTTTGAAGATGGGGATGTCTGTGGCTAATGACCATAGGTTTGGTAGGGAACTGGTCCTGTAGGATTTTTCAAAGATTATGCGTAGTGGCTCGGCAATGGCTGTGGAGATCTTTTTTAGGAAGTGTGCACATAGTCCATCTGGTCCGATTGATAGAGAAGGTTTTAGGTCACGTAGTGCTTTTTCAACGTTGTATTCAGTGAAGTCTATTTGTGTTAAATTGTTGTGAGTATTTGTGGTACGACTAGGGAATTTTGGACATGAGCCGTTGCTGTTTACAAAGACTGAGCCAAAGAATCTGTTGAAGAGGTTTGCTTTGACTGTTTCATCATAGCATTCTTTGTTCCTTCCTTCCTTCCTTCCTTCCTTCCTTCCTTCCTTCCTTCCTTCCTTCCTTCCTTCCTTCCTTCCTTCCTTCCTTCCTTGCCTTCTCTTTGTTCTGTTCCATTAAATGAGTACACACTTTTCTTAAACTCATGAAATCTTTCTGCATTCCATATGAATGGGGTTTGGAGGGGAGGAGTTCCCCAGTGATGGCATATTTTTACTTCCTCTAAGGGCTGGTAGGGCCACAAAGTAGTTAATTATGTCTTAAAACTAATGAAGAGCTTTTCCCGGGATTAGAGTCTGCCCTCCTGAAATACAAGCCAGAAGAAAGATTCAAATCTCCATATAAATTCCTTTGCCATCTGTTGCAAGTGAATGAGATGTGAGCAGAAGCTAGCTGAGCCAACCAGCAATGCAATTCCTGCTGGCTATGCAAGGAACATTAAAAGATTCTGAAATGCTGAAATATTTCTTTTTCAATAGGCTTTTGAATTAATCCCTTTGGGCCATCAAGTAGTAGCAATAAGCTTATCTCAAACCAAGTTATTTTCTGAATGTGCGTTATTAATGGGAAGAAAGGGCCTGTGTCAGTGGTGGGTTCCTACCGGTATGGTCCACTCTATAGCACTGGTAGCGGCCCGCTGGTGACGTCACAGTACCGGTGCGGTCGGTTGCCGGTGCCTGGGCGCTGCCATTTAAAAAAATATTTTTTTTAATTTTTAAAAACATTTTCTTTTGCGCATGCCCAGAAGCCGAGAATGGGTGGCAGGAGCTATCTCCATTCCCCTCCCTTCAGCAGTCCGAGAAGCCATGAACGCACGGTGATGATCCCAGGCATTTTTGCATGTTCGAGGCTTCTCGAGCTGCTGGGGGGGGGGACGGGCGGCGGGAGCCTAGGATCATCGAATGGGGAGAAGCATTCAGGCCAGACGGAGCCTCCTAAAAAAACCGCTGCCGCGGTCTTGCTGCTCCTGCTGCGGGGGGCTGCGTTGTGGGTGGGCAATGCCCCCCCGCTGCTCCGGCTGCTGCCAAGCTCCCAAGGCCCACGCCCACCTGATCACATGGCTGGCAAGCCACACCCACAAAATAAGCCACGCCCACAGTGTGGTAGTAAAAAAATTAGGAACCCGCTCCTGGACTGTGTGCATAACAGACACAGGCGTACCCATATAATGGTCTGCTACCCTGGTCTCAGCCTTTCTTCCTCTTCTTCTTCAATTATTATATAAAAATGCCTTATATTTTAAAGTTATTACTTATACAACTTTTCTTTTGGAACTGTGTGTCTGATTCTTACGGCTGTGACTACAGGTGAACGTGTTCTGAGGGACAGCCCAGAAAAAGAGGTTTTAGCCCAGTGCTTTCTAACTGCAGTGCATAAGCGCACCAGCATGCCTACCGTCCCTGTCCTAATGTTCCCTCTTATCAGTACCCATCTTATGTATATAAACAATGTTATATCTATGTATATCACCAATACGTACTTGACAAAAACAAACAAATAAATAAATAAAAATGTCAAGTGACTGAGACTTACTGTATTGTACAATATAGAATGAAGTTAGGAAGAATGATTATATCCAAAAACAAAGCTGATCATTCAACGCTGAAATTCGTTTTACCTGATCTGGACCGAGGGTGGGTAGAATATGTCTTCCAGATGAGGCAACAAATTTCATTCCTTCTTTCCAAAAGTTGAAAGTGCTTCTATCTTTGTCAAAGTCTGAAGTATTCAGGAACATCCTAATGGCTGGAAGCCATATCTGAAGCACACTCAAGTTTAAAATCAAGGGAATGTTTGGAGCTGTGGGGAAAGAAGGGAGGGAGGGAGGGAGGGAAGAAAAGAAGGAAGGAAGGAAGGAAGGAAGGAAGGAAGGAAGGAAGGAAGGAAGGAAGGAAGGAAGGAAGGAAGGAAGGAAGGAAGGAAGGAAGGAAGGAATAGCAATAGCAATTGGATTAGCAATAGCAATAACACTTAGACTTACAGTATATACCAATTCACAGTGCTTTACAGCCCTCTCTAAGTGGTTTACAGAGTCAGCATTGCCCCCAATAATATGGGTCCTCATTTTACTGACCTCAGAAGGATGGAACACTCAGTCAGCATTGAGCCTGGTGACAATTGAATTGCCAAACTGCTGACAGCCAGCAGTCAGCAGAATTAGCCTGCAATACTGCATTCTAACCACTGCGCCACCGTGGCTCAGTGGGAAGGAAGGAAGGAAGGAAGGAAGGAAGGAAGGAAGGCCTTTAATGCATGTATATATGTATATAACATTGTTATCCAAACATTTCCATGAAGGAATTTTAACTTTAATATTTCATTGAAATCATGCATTGATTGATTGGTTATACGCCATCAAGTCATCTTCAATTCCCAGTGAGCACATAGATAGATTTTCTCCATGACGATCTATCTCTAACCTGCCTTTCAGGTGTGGATTGTCTGAATGTGACTACTGTGTTCCTTTACCAATGCTGTCATCACCTCTTCTTGAACAGGGTGATGACCTCTCATCTGAAATCTTGAGGGGCAAAAAAGGGAGTGCCTTTTTACAGAGATAAACTTTTACCTAAAATATCTCCAGTTTGTCTTTTTAACAAAGAATAGTTGGTTGAAGCAGTTTTGGAGTACATGATGGTTATACTCAGGGGCGGGTTCCTAATTTTTTTACTACCACTCTGTGGGTGTGGCTTATTTTGTGGGTGTGGCTTGCCAGCCATGTGACCGGGTGGGCGTGGCTTGCCAGCCATGTGACCGGGTGGGCGTGGCTTGCCAGCCATGTGACCGGGTGGGCATGGCTTCTTGGACTGCTGAAGGGAGGGGAACTGAGATAGCTCCTGCCGCCCGTTCTTTCAGCATCTCACGCGCTCCCTCAGCCATCCTCCCCTGCTTGGACTCACTGTGGGGTAGGAAGGCAGCACATGTGCAGTGCCGGAAGCTCGGCTTCTGGGCATGCACAGAAGAAAATTTTAAAAAGAAATTTAAAAAAAAAATTTTTTTAAATGGCGGCGCCCAGGCACCGGCAACCGACCGCACCGGTACTGTGACGTCACCAGCGGGCTGCTACCGGTGCTATAGAGTGGACCGCACTGGTAGGAACCCACCACTGGTTATACTAAAGCCCAACTCTAGAATAATAAAGAACAAATATTTTTTACTTTTACTCTTCATGAAAATAAACAAATTAAGAATCACAATGCAAATGTGAAAAAACAGGCTTTCTGCCTCAAGTTTCAAGAGACTGAGATCTGCATAGCAAAACTAGCAATTATTAAACTGTAAACCTTCTCAGCAAACAAAAAAAAATAAAGAGTCAGAAATGAGATCAGAAAAACTGAGGAAGGAAGTACTGAAAAGAAATGACCTATCCTTTTCCTGCCAACTCTACTTAACTGGCTCCAGTTCTCTCCTGGCTTTTCAGGTTTTTGACCTAATCAGACTTCATCTTCAGCACAAATGTTTGTATATAATACGTTAAAGGTGGAACCTCTAACAATTATCCCATTAATCCTGTGGTTGAATTAAATGATAGATATAAATATAAAAAAATGTATGTTGTTGTTGAAAATTCTTAATAATCTTTGCTGTCTTGAGCAAGTACACGTTTTTCTGTATTGCATCCTTCTGGAAAGATTAATTCCTTTAAATCATGATTTCTTCATTTAATCTTTAATACAGTGAACTATCTGACAATCCAAGAAAATGCATCAAAATCTATATAATACAGTATATATTATCAAAGGAGGGGAAAAGCTTTCTAAATGATAGGACTTAATCAACATGCCCTTTTTTCATATTATTTCCTTTAATTTTTGAACAAACTCATTTTTCAAAGCAGTTATTTAAAAATAATTCTTTCTGCTTCCTTCTAAAGATTTTTCTTTCATTAGCATTGTACACAGTGCCTGAAAAACCCAATGTCCAATAAAAGACCTTTTGTACAGTCCTACATAGATTATTCTGAAGTGACCCTCATCAAGTTGAAAGGGATTTATTCTCTGATAGATGCATAAAAGATTGCAGTACAGATAATTTTATTTTGTATGAATTGCAGTTTGGCACATATGTATTTTTGTGGAATACAATCAGGTGATTGTGGAACCTCCACTGAACTTAAGTAGGATTTCCAAGCACAGAATTGAGCTGTAGACTCAGTATGCCACTAGGAGCCTCCATAGGCCAATAGAAGATGGTCAGATCTCTACTCCAGCTGCATCATTCCCAGGAAGTTTTAGATTGTACAGCAAGATGGGTGTTGTACAGAGAGAATGCCACTTGAATGGCAGAATAATTAAAGGCAACCTCAGAGCACATTCACAGTGGCTGAGGAAGAGTTGGGGGTGGAGGCCATGAAGATAAGTCCCTTAAAAAAGGATAGCAAGCCATCTTTATGCCACAGTGAGGAGGACATGAGTCCTAAATCTGCTCTTAAAGAAACTAGTCACCCATCAGATTGACCAAAGTAAGGATTTGAGCAAACAAACAAAAAATGAGGTAAACATCAGAGGAGTTTATAAATACAGTATAGGTAATTCTCAAATTACAAATGTAATAGAGCCTGCCAATTACATTCGTAACTTGAGGATTTGTTAATTGGAATTGTTAATCGAACGCATAAGTCATCAAGCGCACATGAGGTATCTCAGGGTGGGGAAGACGACGGGGAGCCTAGTGCTGGAACAAGCCGCCTGCTTCTGACCACCCACTGAGATATCTCATGCTCCCTTGGGGTCCCCATAGTTGCTTTCCCTCCCCCCCCCATCCTGCCCTGCTGGGTCTCCACAGGCACTGGGCCTGCTTTATTAGCTCCCCCCCTCCCGGCAGATTCCACTTGCTCCTCCCCACCCCGTTTCCGATCACTCACTTATCTTTTGAAGATCTCCTGAGTTCCAGAACAGGCTGACCCACGTGGCAGAAAAGTGGCCGTCTTTTACTCAGACACTAGCGAACGACCGCTGTGGTGCTGCAACATATGTAACTTCAGAACTGGGTCATAAGTACTTTCGGGGGGGGGGGGGTGTCATGATTTTGAACCATCGCTAAGTGAACTGTCGTAACTCAAGGAAAACCTTATTCTTACATTTTAGGGCCAATATATAACTTAAAGAAGTCATTTTGCTTATTGTGGTTATTAACAAAGGAGGCCCTAGGTCTGTGATGGTGAACTTATGGCATGCATGCCTGAAGTGGCACACAGAGATATTTTGCATGGCATGCGTGGTGTCGACCATACCTCTTCTGGGTTTCTGGCGCGCATGCGCATGAGACGATCAGCTGGGCTTTGTGCATGCGGCATTGCTAGAAACTGGGCGTTTTCTTCCATTTTCCAGCGTGAGCATGGGTGCCGGCCAGCTGATTGGTGCGTGCACATGTGCGCCAGAACCCAGAACACTTTTTGTCTTCCGGCACGCGCATGACTCATTTGCAGCTCTTCTTCCTGGTCTCGGCCCAGACTGGTGTGCGAAGTGCTCCCTTTTTGGCACTCAGTGCTGTGTGCGCGCTCCCTTTTTGGCACTTGGTGCCAAAAAGGTTCGCCATCACTGCCCTAGGTGTTCTCTTGGGAAAGAGGAGCTGTTCCTTCAGTCTGCAGGATCAAACAGAGCAATAGATTGAGATATGCTATGAATCATGAATCAGATGTTCCAGGATAAGATAGCAATAAGGACAAGACAAAATCCTCCAGGTAGAACACGATCAACTCAGAAGTCAATATTATAGTACAGGAACACACCAGATCTCAGGGAAAAAATGTTGCTTGAACAAAGCTAAATTGAAGAAGGACGTTTATATATATATAGCCTTCAGAAAAGCAGTTAAAACATGGCTTTCTCAACAGGCCTGGGGCCAATGATTTTAATACAACACCGATCATTCTTGGCCCCATGAATGATTTATTGTATGGGTTTTTAAATTGTGGTTTTTAATGTTTTTTTAATGTTTTAATATCTATTGTTTTTAATGCTTTTTATATTTGTTGTTGCATGTGAATTTTTACTGTTGTGAGCCACACAGAGTTTCTGTGGAGTGGGCGGCATACAAATGCAACTAATAAATAGATAGATAGATAGATAGATAGATAGATAGATAGATAGATAGATAGATAGATAGATAGATAGATAGATAGATAGATAGATAGATAGATAGATAGATAGATAGATAGATAGATAGATGCAGAGATACAGTAATATAACTTGTGCATGTTTTGTGTCTCTGTGTGTCTGTCTGTGTAATGTAGTTCAAGTCTGATTGAATTAGTGGTAGACATAGATTATTTAGATAATAAAAGGTGTTTGTGGTGGTAAAGAGAAGGAGATAGTTCTAGATATTCCATCTTTTCTTTCTATGTCACGTCTGAAACTTTTAAAACCCACGACATGCTTTAATGCAGGGGTGTCAAACTCGCGATGACACGTTGTCACGTGACATATCGCAACTTTTCCCCCTTCGCTAAAACGGGGTGGGGTGGGGTGGCGTGGTCAGCATGTGAGGCATCCGGCCAGTGGGCCGCAAGTTTGACACCCTTGCTTTAATGCATGAGTTCCCTACGCCAAGCAGAGGGAGGAATTTTTTATTTTTACAAGAAGCAATATGTTTCTTTTTTTGCAGTCTGTATCTGATCTCCCACGAGAACGGATAGATTGACCTGAATTTCTGTAAGTTTCAGTGTATCTAGGGTGTGGGGTGATTGTGTATTATTACATGGCAATATCTATTCTTCTCATTTTATTTGCACTGTTCTCTGAACCTCTAGTTTTTAAAGCTGTCTCGCTTTGATGTAGAGGGAAAATGAGGAAAAGTAGGTGTGGGGGGGAAGGAACACACCAGAAAAAAAAGCTACAAAGAAGCCAAAAATGTGAGTATCCTGGAGGAAGTGTATGAGGCTTGTTCCAATTAATTAAAGTGTCTGATAGCTTAAAGCTGTCTTGCTTTTAACATGCAGGAACCAAAAGGAAAGTGGAGAAAACATGCAAACAGACAAAAAATCTACAAAAATGTAAATACACCGGAACTTACGAGAAGTACCGGTATATGAGCCTGGTTCTAATTAATTGAAGAGTCTGATAGTTTACCATATTGCCATACTGTATGTATAAAAGTTAGTATAAAATAGACAAAATTATACATAAGATATAAAATGTTGCCAGCATATAATAATATAATAGTACTGGTTGTCCATATCCAGCTATTTTTATGCAGCATTGTCTTTTGCTTGCCAGACAAGATAGCCTTGTAGTTCTACAATATTGAATTAAATTTTAGACAAGGTAAAAAACATCCTTGATGATGAGGAGGAAACATTCTACCCTGTTTCCCCCAAAATAAGACATCCCCTGATAATAAGCCCAGTCAGGCTTTTGAGTGCATGGCAATAAGGCCAGGGTTCAAAAAAATATAAGACAGGGTCTTATTTTTGGGGAAACATGGTAAGAGGTGAATAAATAATTCTATTTGTAATAACCATAAGTAAAATGCCAATTATTTAAAAAAAGAAAAAAGAAAATCCATACCAATTCAAAAATTGCTCTAGAAATTTCTCTACCATGTCAGATGCTTTTCTGGTATAGAAAGGGTTATGTACATACAAAATATTGATTAATGGGCTAATATTTTCTGAGACATGACATTCTTTTAGAAAACCATATTGTGCTTGTTGAAATTAATACTGTTTGAAATCTCCATGCAAGCGTCTCTGTCATCAACACTTAACAAAGAAATCAGGTGACTGCTGAATGAAAAACAATGTCCCCACACTCTGAATTGATCGTGGTGCCAGATTCAAGGACGTCAATTTGAATAACCCTATCTGGGCCCCAAAAACCTGGAACCAGGACAGGCTTTTGAATTTGTTTTTGTTTTTTTGCTGGTGAAGCTTTACAATCATATTCCATGATGGTTCATTTCTGGGTCATAATGATGTGCCATGTTTCATTGGCTCTCACAACGCTGTGAAGAAAGTCCTCCCCTTCATTTTCATTGCATGACTTGTTCACAAATTTCAACTCTTGAAGCTTTCATCTTGGCCATCAGCATGCAAGGAACCCATCTTGCCCAAACCTTCCAAAATCAAAGATCCATAATGTGATCTACATATTCCTGTAAAATATCTAGCTTGACGGTAATTTCTTTTTGAGTAATCCACTGATTGTCTCAAACAACTTTTCCCATTTGTAATTTGTCACTTATTGTGACAATGGGTCATCAACTTCATTCTCAATCAGATATATCAGCTCTTCCTGAGTCATCATCTTTATCAGAGGTGGGAATCAGCAGGTTCTGACCAGTTCTGGAGAACCGGTAGCGGAAATTTTGAGTAGTTTGGAGAACCGGTAAATACCACCTCTGACTGGCCCCACAAAACGCGCACTTCCCTCACGATGCGAACCAGTAGGGAAGGTATTTATTTATTTATTTATTTATTTTGTTATTCTTATATGCCGCCCAACTCCCGAAGGACTCAGGGCGGCGTACAACATAAGAGATACAAGAATGAACAAAATTTCAACAATTTAAAAACGGTACAATTTAAAATTTAATTAACAATTAACAAATTAACAAATTAACAATTTAAAAAAGGTAAGTGGAAACCACCCCTGCTTGTAAGCATGCTTTTTTTTTAATGAGCAATTTATCTGGAAGAATGTTACAATTTAACAAAGGGATCTCAAACTAATCTGGACTTCTTCTTTTTTAAGTAATTTTTATTGAACATTTTCAAGATTAAAAACAATACAAAACACACACAAAAAAAGACATAAAACACACAAGCAATTTTCCTCATTACAGCGAGTTCGTACCGGTATCACTGATAACAGTTACTTATCTGAATTCTAATTTTTTAATATATTCTACTCTATTATTACATTATTATTTACAGTATTACTATTTACACAAATATCCCTTTTTTTACATTCTCTGACGTACATACGTATAGATATTCATATGCTATTGTCGAATTTTTATTTCTAATTTCTAACCAGATATACCATCTACTCCAAACTTTGTAATATTCTGATTCATCTCTTTCGTTTAGCTCCATTGTCAATTTGTCCATTTCAGCGAATCTGGACTTCTATTAAGGCTGCCATTAAAGAATTTGCTAGCAAATGATCCCTCTTGCATTTTCAGATTATTTCATCATCACTTCATGTATTACTAATCCTTTTCTTGCACTTTCATACTGCTCAGTGACCAAATTCCTGCAGGTGAAGTAGAATCATGTAAAATGTGTTATTAAAAAAATAAACTATACATCACACAATACAACATTTTGTTTAGTGACTGTTCGAAGTTACAAGGGCACTTGTGAAAAAAGTGACTTATGACCATTTTTCACACTTACAACAGTTGCAGCATCCCCATGGTCACGTGATCAAAATTCAAAATGCTTAGAACTGACTCTTTATTTATGACAGTTGCAGTGTCCTGGGGTCATGTGATCACCTTTTATGACAGTCTGACAAGCCAATTCAATAGGGAAGCCAGGTTCACTTAACCATGTTACTAACTTAATAACTTCCCTTGCCACCTGTGGCAAGAAAGGTTGTTAAAATGGGGCAAAAATTCACTTAACAATAGTCTCACTTAGCAACAGAAATGTTGAGCTCGATTGTGGTCGTAAATCAAGGACTACCTGTGCAAAGACAAACATTTTTTTAAACAATATTCAATATCAACTCAGAGACCAGCATAAGAAAATAAAAACCAATAACAATACTAATGACACCTCGAGTATTTATTCATTATTAAGCTTGCTGTACAGTTGAATATCAAGGCTTTGGATGCAGGGGTGGGTTCCTACCGGTGCAGTCCAGTGCGCAGCTCCGGTGGGGACCCGCCGATTACGCAATTTACGCGCGACTGCTCCGGTACCGTCTTTACCGGACAGTTGCGTGCATCGCCATCTTTTTAAAAGAATTTTTCGGCTTTTTTGCATGCGTGGAAGCAAAATCTTGCCAAAATCTTGCGAGGGAACGCGCGTGCATGTGAGATTTCGGTGAGAGTTTGCTTCCGTGCATGCGCAGAAGCAAAATCTCGCTAAAATCACGTGAGAGGGTGTGCGTGCATAGCGAGCGCATGCGTGCACGAAACGTGGAGATGCGCGCACAGAGCACTGGTATTGGTAAGTAAGCAACCCGCCCGTGCTTGGGCGGTTTACAATGAAATGACATACAACCCATACAGCATAAAATCCAGACTTGTAAAGTAACAGCAAAATACTGACATTCTAAAGGGGTCTCCAGCCTTGGCAACTTTACGACTGCGCAAGCTGGCTGAGGAATTCTGGGAGTTGAAGTCCACAAGTTGTAAAGTTGCCAAGGTTGAAGACCTCTGTAAAGCACTGAAATGCCTGGGAAAATAAAAGTGATCTAGTGTTGAAAAGATTAAAGGAAGGAAATCCAGAAATGGGATCAGAAGAGATACTTAGGATCACAGAATAGTGTAGCTACTTGGATCATAAAACCACTGACCTTGAGACTTGGAAAGAGTCATAGAGGCCTTTCACTCGAACCCCTAGTCAGTGCAGCAGTCCAGTTTAACTCATCCCTGACCCATAGCTGTGTAGCTCCTGTTCGAACATATTCAGGGGAGAGGAACTCATCAGATCTCTGGGTAATTGTTTCCCAGAGCTGAATAAGAGCTGAACGGCTCTTATTGTTAGGATGTGTCTTCTGATGTACAATTGGATTCAGCTTTCCTCTAAATCGAGTCATTATTCTATACTCTTCACTCTGGCAACAGAGAAGAGGTCCTGACCTGCTTCTGTGTGACACCCTTTCAAGAATTTGAAGAATGCCCTCATGTTCATCCCCTTTGCTCTTCTCTTCTTTTCAAGGCTTAACGTGCTCAGCTTCTTCTATTCCTTTTGACCAGATTCAGTTTTTAATCCCTTGATTGTCCTTCCCTGAGCTTGCCACAGAGTACTGGACACAGGAGTCAAGGTGGGATCTAAGGAAGAACAGAGTAGAAGAATTGCTTTTCATGACTTGGAAATTAAGCTTCTATTGGTGCCAACTTAAATTCCATTATCTCTTTTTTTTTTACAACTACATATACTGAATATTCACATTTCAATTACAATCAGTGACGGTTCCAACATCTTTTCCTCAAATACTGTGTTAGAGATACTATTGACTGTTTCCTCAGAGGAGGGTTTTGTACTGGTCTCTGTTAACTGTCATTCTGTTACTTGCCACCCATTTCTCTAACCTGTGTGAGAGACTGAGTAGGAAAGAGGATGACTTGCCCAGTAGTGGGTTTTACTTACCTTCGCTACTGGTTCGAAAGTGTGAATGCTTGCGTGCAGCACTTCTGCACATGTGCAGAACCTTCTGCGCATGCACAGATCGTCCGTGATGATGTCTGGGTGGATGGGCAGAGCCTCCCACCGCCGCCGCTACCAGTTCACCCAACCAGGACAAACCGGTAGCAACCCACCACTGGACTTGCCCCATATTTAATTTAATTTAATTTAATTTAACTTAATAGATTTGTATGCCGCCCAACTCCCGAAGGACTCTGCAGAAGCTACCATAGATATCTCATAATGTTGGAATTTTTCCCACTATTGGATCAGAAGACACAAGTGGTCAGTGGGCAGATGTAGGACAGTCCTCTTAAAACAACATGAAGACTTTGAAAACAATCGGCCCTATTACTAAGACTTTATATATATATATATATATATATATATATATATATATATATATATATATATATATATATATATATATATATATATATATATATATATATATATATATATATATATATATATATATATATATATATATATATATATATATATATATATATATATATATATATATATATATATATATATATATAGTCTCCTGCTCAAGCAAGGGGTTGGATTAGAAGCCTCCAAGGTCCCTTCCGACTCTATTATATGTTCTACTGTTCTTTAGCAGTTCTCTAACTGCTTTAATAGAAAAAAGGTGCTTTCCCAGGAAAATTTTGTTTGCCTAATAATATGCAAAGGGAAGGGCTGCATCAGACCCTACAGATTAATATCAATATGATTTTACCCAAAATATTTAAAACCAGCATGTTCCATCTATTTCTGTAAATAGAAATGTTTTAGCTTGAGAATGGAACAATCCACTTAGCCAGGGGTGGGTTCCTACTTACCTCGCTGCTGGTTCACTTCCTCCCACGCCACGTGGGCACCCATGCACAGTGCCAAAAAAGCCCGGGGGGGGGAGCCAAAAACAAGATGGTGACTGCATGCACAGTGCCGGAAACTCAGCTTCTGCACATGCTCAGAAGAAAAAAAAATTAATTTTTTTTAAAAGATGGTGGCGCCCACGGACCGGCACTGACCGAACCGGGTTGGTGACATCATCGTGACATAACCAGCGGTTTGCCCGAAACAGTCCGAATCGGGAGGAACCCACCCCTCCACTTAGCATAGAAAGCTGTAAACTCCCTGGCTGAAAACAAAACTTGATTACAATCTAAATATATCAAGCAAACAAATCAAGGCAGATCCATCACAGTCGCTGATAGAAATGTAACACAATGTGAAAGGGTTTAATGAATGGGACAGGTATGTTCAGGCTTCAAAATGGCTATTAATACAAGCAAATTATACACCACTCAATTATTAGCATCACATAGAACCTGGCAGTTTAATAAGATCTTTGGCCTTTATTTTTTAAGGCATGAAGTGCTCAGTTATGAGGCTTAAAAAGAGAATATAGGTGATGCTAAGTAGTACTGCTCTCTTTGTAAAAGGAAAGAAGAGAGAGAGAGAAGGGGAGGAGAACAGACAGGCATGATAAATACCCTCTAGATTTGCAGTTGATTTCCATTGTGTAAATCAGTCTTCTCAATAGTTATTTGTCAGATAGATTGTAATACAGTTCCCACAAATCCAAGACAATATGCACTTTTATATTCAGTATTTGCTTATAATTAAGCACAGTACAAATAAAAAATATAATACACAATATCAAACAATATCTGAAATAAAACAATGTAATAATCAATTTAATCTCTCAATCAAATCTGAAATTGTGAATTGGGTGAGTTGGGACGTGGGGGTGTCCAAATTTATGCAATTTCTTTCCCAAAAACCTGATCATAGAATACAGGTAGTCCTCGACCTATGACCACTGTTCCCTCTAAGGTGTGCGGCCGCGCGGCCACGCACATGATGGGAGAATGCCACGCGGAGGTTTCTAACTTCCACCCGGCATTTCCTAATTGCAGAAGCTGCACGCCTGCGCGGCCGCGCACATGAAAGGGGGACGCCGTGCGGCAGTTTTTAACTGCCGCGTGCCATTTTCTAATTTTACAGGGGACATTGCCTATGACCACAGTTGAGGCCAAAATTTCTGTTACTAAGTGAGATAGTTGTTAAGAGAGTTTTGCCCTATTTTGCAAGCTTTCTTGCCAATCACTGCAATTGTTAAGTTAATAGGATGGTTGTTAAGTGAATCTGGATTCCCCATTGACTTTGCTTGTCAGAAAGTTGCAAAAGGTGGGATTACATCAGGGGTGGGTTCTAACTTACCTTGCTGCTGGTTTGCTTCCTACCATGCCGTGTGGGCATGCCACATGGGCGCATGCATGCGCAGTGCCGAAAAATAAAATAAAAAGCCAAAAAAAGCCAAAAAAGATGGCTACGCATGTGCAGTGCCAGAAACTAGGCTTATGTGCATGTGCAGAAGAAAAAAAAAGAAAAAAATAAATAAAATAAAATAAAATAAAATTCAAAAATAAAGATGGCGGCATTCACGAACCGGCACCGACAGAACTGGTTCTGTGACATCATTGTGATGTCACCAGCAGCTTGCTACCAGTTTGGGCAAACCGGTCCGAACCGGGAGGAACCCACCTCTGGATTACATGACCCCGGGACACTGCAACCGTCATAAATATGAGTCAAGTGTTTGAATTTTGATCATGTGGCCATGGGGATGCTGCAGCAGGCTTTGGCCTAGCAGGCTGAGGCCTACTAGGCTTGTGCCTACTACCCAAGGAAGAAGACCATGCCTAAAGTAGGAGAACACAGGTTTATTGCGCAATTCGGTTCAGAGCATTAGCATGGCAGATTCTGAACCCTGGGCCAACGCCCTGGGGGTTATTCTTAATACAGATCTCGCCTCTTCCTGAGGTATTACTTCTACAATCCAATCATAAATCACAGCATGTCATTACATCCTTATACAGAAAGGAGAAGTATAAACACATGTTACAGTATTAAGCATAATTCTTATATCAAAACTATGGGTCACAAGATTATCTTACACAACCAGGCTACTTTCAGTAGCACCTTGCAAAATGTTCCAGTACATATGGCAAGTTTCCTTTGACACGCAAGTTAACTTCTACAAATACATTCAAAGTGAAAAACAGGAAATATGTGAAATAGTTCTTTGCAGTAGAAAACAAGAAGTAAGAAATAAAGTTAAATGAATTATGGAATAAAATATATTTGGTTAGTATTTTATAGCAAATGCCCCCTGCCTCAAGTGAAAAAGGTCATAAATCACATTTCTCAGTCCCGTGGTAACTTCAAATGGTCACTAACTGAATGTTTTTAAGTCATGGACTACCTACAGTATATGAGGCAGGTGAGAAAATCTCCTGTGGATCCATGTATAGGAAGGAATTTCAGATCCTGCAAGCAATAATTTTGGCATTTCTGGATGTCTGATGTAAGGCCTTCTCAGTCTCAGTGGACATGTGGAGTTGTGAATCTGAAGTCAATTGATCCCTAATACTATAGGGCAATGTAGAGCGGAAGTTAAATAAAGTTGCAGAATTCTTGATTATCAGAATGGTAGAGTGAACATTCAGAAATTGGCCCCAAGCACAGGAGACCACCATCAATGATATCCATCAGGGGTGGGTTCCGCTTTTTGTTGCTGCTGGTTCACTGAGTGCGCACTTTGCTGCGCGTACGTGCGTGCGCAATTCAGATGGAATAGAACTTCCGCGTTGCAAACTAGGCAAGGAGAACGGAAAACAGCCGCGGAGCGTCAATTCAATCTGCTGCCCCTGATCAGCTGGGCTTCAGAAGCAGAGATAAAGCTCAGTATAACCCAGGGGCCCAGGTTCACAGATACAGAGAACCGGTTCTCTCTTGGCTTGGTGTCAGCACTACCAGTTCTAAAGAACTGGTCTGAACCGGCAGCAACCTACCACTGATATCCATTCTATCCATTCTAGCTCTTCCAATTGAACAAGCAAGTCATATTTGTGTGTGATTGTTTGTGATGCCAGAATATATCAGGGCCTAAAGATTTCTTGCAAAGTTAGTTGGTGTGAAAAGAGTCATGTTTAATTGTTGGATGCCTCCCTCTTACTTGAGGAAAGGCCTACCGTATTTTTCGGAGTATAAGACGCACCGCAGTATAAGACACACCTTAGTTTTGGGGGAGGAAAATATGGAAAAAAGGCCTCTGCCTCCCAGCAATTTGCCAAACAGCAAACAGCAAACAGCACAGATTATATACACTGTTTGCTGTGTATTCCTGTGCATGTGTGCCTGACCCATAGAAATGGCAAAGAATTTGAGAAATGTACATTATGGCAGTATATTAATCCCAGAAAGTTTTCTTAAATGTAATCACACTAACTCCTCCTAATTATTTAAATACATCTACTCCAAACATGACTAAGTCAGGGTTTCTCAGCTGGCTTATTTTAATACTAATACTTAATACTAATACTTAATACTAAAACAGGACATTTCAGATTATACTTTTACAGATCTTTAAAATTGATGTGACTTTCTGGAAGTATTCTCTGCTATTTAAAAGAAGATACAATAGCACTGGGCCTCTTCAGAGCAAGCATTTATTTTAAAAAGCTTCTTCATTTTGTTAAGTTGTCTAGAACAATAATAAAGCAGTCTTTAAAAAATAAGTCTAATAATTTGAACACTCTACAAACATTTAACAAAATAACATATTAACAGAATCTGCCTCTACCTAGGATAGAACTCACAACCTCCTGATTGTGAGGCAAGAGCTCTATTGCTGAGCCACAGCAGCTCTAGCTTTCCTTCTTGCAATTTCAGCAGTCTAATATTGCCAGCAGTTTATCTCCCAGCAATATGTCTCCTCACAGCCACCGTAATTTCAGTTTCATTTTACCATGTGGCTTGCAAGCCTCCATCAGCTGTAGGTCGGGAGGCAGTTTATCTCTTCTTGTGCTCTTCTTGTGCTTTGCCCTGTTTGCTGCAAAGAGGTAAATTGCTGGCAGGCAGAGGCCAAAGGGTGGGGGTGGCTGGGTGGGGCTACATTTGGTGTATAAGACACACCCAAGTTTTCACCCTCTTTTTGAGGGTAAAAAGGTGCATCTTATACTCCAAAAAATACAGTAACTTGTTTCCCTACAAGTCTATTTTGAAACAGGTGGGACGTCTGCTTTACAAGATGTACATCCTTTTCTAACTGCCCAATTTTGACATTGAAGTCTCTGATGAGAAGACAATAGGACGGAGGAAAGCAGGAATGATAGAGAGAAGTGGCATTTGCCCTCCTGATCAGGGGTGGGCTGCTGGGGGTTTGCAGGGGTTCGGGAGAACCTCTAGCTAAGATTGTATGCAGTTCGGAGAACTCCCAAATCCCAAAGCTCTTCTCACATTTTATCCTTGAACTGATTTTACTTTTGAATCAGGTTGAACTCATAGATTTTTCTCTCCATCTTCCCATTAAAGGCCTTGCCTGGCTTTTGGTGGCACTGAACCTCTGCAGTTATTGCGTGTTTGCCTAATTGCCAGTAGCTCGAGAACATCAGGCCATCTGTTTGCTTTTAATGAAGCTGACACAAACCCTATCATAGACACCCTCCAGTCTAGTCTCCATGAATATCTAGTATTTTACATGCAGTAAAGTCTAGTCTCCATGAATATCTAATACTTTACATGCTGTTCAAAAGCCTAGGACTCTTGGAAGTAAAAAATATATAGATTTGTCAAGTTTAGAAGCTGGAGATGGTGTTTTTCTGATTCCTTCTTTCCACCTACTTACACACAACCAAGACTTTGTTGTTCCCAGGTAGTGTGAAATCTAGGATGAATTCAGGGTGTTTTGCAAAATATGGATCTGGGATCCAATATCTTTTGTCAGTGAGTTCTCAAAAGAACTGTTGTAATCGCATTGCTGCCTTTGTAGTTTTTGATCAAGAGAGATGCAATATCTAGTTTGGTCATCTTGTGTCTAGATTTTTAGCCGCTTTGTTAGAATAGAATGTTGCCTAGGGTAGGCAATACTTGAGGGTAGGCAATACTTCATACCCCAGGGTGTTTTGCAATGCTGACCTATTGATTGAATCTGTCACAACCATTAGAGGTAGAATAGAGCCGTGGTGGCGCAGTGGTTAGAATGCAATATTGCAGGCTAATTCTGCCCTCTGCCAGGAGTTTGATGCTCACTGGCTCAAGGTTGACTCAGCCTTCCATCCTTCCGAGATCGGTAAAATGAGAACCCAGATTGTTGGGGGCTATAGGCTGACATTGTAAACTGCTTAGAGAAGGCTGTGAAGCACTGTGAAGCCCTATATAAGTCTAAGTGCTATTGCTATTACTAGAATAGTCTGACCTTAAAGACAATATAGCAACACAGTGCAAACTCTTGCTGCTAAAAAAAAAACTGTCCAAGGGCCCATGTCCATTCCTTATAGACCAATTTCTTAAAAGTGTTAAATTGTGCTGGGATTTTGAACATGCATAATCTGCTAGATGGAGCATTTAGTTGCTGGTTGTCTACTAATAAGTGACAGGCAAAATTGCTTTAAACACAATAATTTGTAATTTGGCAGGAGGAGGGTGCTGCTTTGAAGTTTAAAATACAGCCCCTGAAACTGAGAAGGAACCACAGGAATCTCAAAATGGCAAATCTTTTCTTTAATAGTAATAAAAGGGAATTAAGCATGCTGTGAATCTGAGATGAGAAGGCTAAATGGAACTGTTATTTAAAAGCTACCATGGAACTTTATGAATGTTCAATTGACAAAAGATTTAAATCAGCCAGGGATTTGGTCCAGCTAGTAATAGCTGACATAAGATACTGATTTGAGATTACTTCCTGGATGACTTTTGTTTAAACACCACAAGGAAAAATCTGTGAGGGAAAATGGGAAGCCATTTTTAATCATATAAGCCAAGGGAGATGAAGAAAGTCAGAGCGTGAGTGACATGCTTTTGTTTATAAAATCAAATGGTCAGGATTGGATTTGTATTTGCATTTGACAAATATTGAATAGAATTTCTGGATGCTTCACAAAATGTTATTAAGCTTAAAACTCTACCTATGTTGAAATATGCTATCATCAGTCATTTCACTGAATATGGTTACTCCGTTCCCCAAAATAAATACTAGCTAATGTTGCAAGTGGGGAAAATGCAGTTTTTTCAAATGCACTGAAAATGCATTTCAAATAGGAAAAATTGGCAGGTCTAGAATTGCACGCCTGAGATTCATTCATCCCGTCATCTTACTAATCGATTTTGGAAAAATGTGACAACTTAAACAACGGAAAGAAAAAATTCCCTATGTACACTCACAGTGGGATATGTAATTATGTATGATTTTATACCTGATTGCGTAGATCCAGCCATGGCTGATGTTGCTACATGCATTTCTATCCAAACCTCCTATTTTTGTACAGAAACCATTTGGGGCATGCTCTAAATACTGCAAAACAAACAAATAAATAGAAGCTGTGCAAATTGGCTATGCTTGCCTCAAGAATTGCTTTGGAATACACCCAGCTATGATAGCTCTCTGACATTCATTCAAGCAGACCATGTCTCCCCCCCACCCCAAGATTTCTGAGCAACCCTGATAAAGATTAAGGCTACACATATACACACTTAATACTTAAGCTGCTCCTATCCTGTGGTCATGCTAGCTTGATTTTAAACTGGCTTAAGAAAACCCTGCCAAGACTGAGATATACTTTGGTTGTTTGTTTAATAGTTTGGCAGCAGTTTACAAGCTGTTCAGTGCCAAAAGTGAACTACCATGTGCTCCCACTGGACTATTCTCTTGCTGCTGTGTCCTCTTGCTCTTCTCTTCCCAAAAAGTGAATTCTGATTGTTCTCTTTTCTGTGGGTGGGCTCACTGGACTTGCATATTTTTAGGTGAGCAGGTGTTTAGGAGAGAGATTTTTTAATCCTTTCTCTGTGTATGTACCCATCCATACATGTACTTATGCACCAGCGGTGGGTTGCTCCCGGTTCAGCCCGGTTCTGCGAACCGGTAGCAGCGGTGGCGGGAGGCTCTGCCCATCCGCCCGGGACACTTCTGCACATGCGCAGAAGAGTTGCGAACCAGTAGCAACGGCATTTATAACCCACTACTGATATGCACACTTATATAAAACATATGTACATCCATTAAGACCTGCCCACAAGAAGGCTAGCAAGTGAATCAATATCTCTCTCTCTCTCTCTCTCTCTCTCTCTCTCACACACACACACACACACACACACACACACACACACACACACACTCACTCACACATAAAGAAACACATTAAAAGATCAAAATGCACCTACATGCAGGCACAATAAAGAGATTTTAAAAAACTTTTTTATTGTCCTATTTTATACCTGTCTTTACAATCTATTTGTATACTATTACAATTCTTGTCATGACTTTGAATTGGATGAAATAGTGCATCATAGGGCAACCATTTTTGAGCCAAGGTACATCAAGCGGGCTAATGTACAGTATGTGTCCAAAATTGAGGACCTTTGACTTCTACTTTTTTTTTGCATAAAGTTTTTTTATTTTATAATATATAAAATTCCATTTTTGGTTAAACAGTCTGTTGTCTGGGTACAAATGATTGTAGGAAATAATCATCAAAGTGTTTACAACAATGTTCATTACATTGATATTCATTCCATCATAATAATCATAATCATAATACTGATATTTGCTTATCCATTTTAACAACCTCCTTTTTTTCATTGGTCCTTTTCTTATAT
Organism: Diadophis punctatus similis; assembly: GCA_023053685.1. Classification (NCBI taxonomy): domain Eukaryota; kingdom Metazoa; phylum Chordata; class Lepidosauria; order Squamata; family Dipsadidae; genus Diadophis; species Diadophis punctatus. The sequence goes on along the minus strand of JALIGW010000034.1, from coordinate 4,181,860 downwards.
TTCCATGTTTCTAACTTCTGTTTTTGTCAGGTAAGCATTGATAAAATAAGTCCCAAGTCAAAAAGTATTCAGTGTCTTCCTTTTCCTTAATTGTAAGTGTTAATCTATCCATTTCTGCACATTCTAATATTTTTTAAATCACATTTTCATCTGTAGGGATCTCTTCACTTTTCCATTGTTGTGCAAATACAATTCTGGCTGCAGACTATACATGTAAATATGTATTCCCCTTGTTATACTTGTCCAGTAACATGCCCAACAAAAATATTTCTGGTTTTAAATCAATATGTTGCTTTACCATTTTTTCCAACCATGTATGTGTTTTTGTCCAATATTTTTTTGCTTTTGGGCATGTCCACCACATATAATAATATGAACCAAGTATCTGATAGCATTTCCAACATTTAGCAGATATTTCCTTAATCATCTTTGCCAACCTTGAGGGTGGAAAATGCCATCTATAAAACATTTTATAAAGATTTTCTTTGTATGTAGTTGACATCTTTAATTTATAATTTCTATCCCACAGTTTCTGCCATTTATCTAATTCTATTATTTTACCAAAAATTTTAGCCCATACTATCATTGTCTCCTTTACTTGCTCGTCTTCCATCTTAATACTTAATAAGTAGCTATATATTTTGTTTATTAGCTTTTCATCTGTCCCTGTTAGTATTTGATCTAATTCTGTTAATTGTTTATAAAAATCATACATTTTAGCATCCTTCTCATATCAAGATTGCATCTGCAGTTGTGGCCACCATCAGTGGTGGGATTCAGCCAGTTTGGGCCGGTTTGGTCGAACTGGTAGGTACATTGCTGGCTTTCTCTGCCCCGCCCCCTCCAGGAGTCCCCACGTGCCCCATTTTGGCTCCCAGGTAAATGCAGGGAGACCTCCTAGGCTAAGGTGACCAGACATCCCGATTTTGGCGGGACAGCCACGCTTTTTAATGATTTGTCCCGCGTCCTGCTGCGTTTCTAAAAAGTCCCGATTTTTTGAAAGAATGCACGACTAGGGCATTCTTTCAAAAAATCAGCCTGAAAGGGGGGCGTGCGAGACTGGGGGGAGTTAAAAAAACCCACAACTGCAGCGCAGACGTTTAGTCCAAGGTCCCTTCCAGCTCTATTCGGATTGAAGTCGTCAGCCGCTGCGTCTCGCCTTGCTCCTCCTCAAGGAAGCTGCAGCTCTTTTAGGGTGCTGGCAGGAAGCCTGCCTCCCAGAAGATGCAGGAGCACCTTCGGTTTTGTCTTGTTTCTTCTGAACGGCCCAGGGATGTGAACGCTAGTCTGAGGATTTCTCTCCCTCCTTTTCTGTTATTTTGCCGTCAGCCTCTGCAACTCCGGTAATTAACTGAATACACATTTCTGCCCTTTCAGCCAGTTTAGCTCTGCCTATAACCTCGCAGTTGCACCTTTCCTTCCTGCTCCTCACAACCCCGAGCAGAACAATTTCCTCTGTGTGTGTGTGTGTGTGTGTGTGTGTGTGTGTGTGTGTGTGTGTGTGTGTGTTGTGTTAATATTTCTTGTTCCTTCAAATGAGCTCGTTTTTGACTCAAATGACTGGAAGACGCAACAGAGAGCCCTGCTAAGCTAAGCTAAGATTTGGTTTGGGGCAGGGTGGAGGGAAGAAAAAAGTGTGTTGCATGAAGGCTTTCTTCACCCCACCTTCAAATTTTTGTAGTCAATTACCCAAGCAAAGTTTTCATGAGTGTGATTTTCAAGGCTTTTTTATTTGAAACAATGAATCGGTCAAAGGAAAATACCAAGAGAGTGTCCCTTTTAAAAGTATGCTGTAAAAATAAAAGGACTGTAAACACATTTGCAAATGCTAAAGAAATAGCACATTGAAGTCATCCTCACTTCAGACGATGAGTTCATTTCTGTCTTCTCTATCTACTTCCTTCAATCTTGCCAAGCAGGGTAGCTATTTTTTCTAGTACACACAGTTTTGTCACATGTCCAAAATATGAACTTTTGCAGCTGATAATTACAGAACCAGGATTGGTTCTTTAATTCTTCTTGCAGCACATGTTGCTTTCTCTATTGGTTACATTATATTTTTGATCTTGTGTCCTTTGCCTTTTCTGAAACGCTCCTGTTAGGTTGAAAATTTAAAGGTTTTGTTCATTCTTCTAAAAAAAAATCAGCATAGTCTATAAAAATAGTTTTCATTGTTTTTATATCAAATACATTTATTGTAATACTGTTAATTTGGGATGATTCTGATTTCACTGAGATAAACTGGGACAATGTATGGTTTTGCTTTGCTTTGCATATAAGAGAAGTAGGATTACTCATTGATATAAATGTTTATACAGGCTAGACGTATTTTGTTTAATAAATTAATTTGATAGGTGCAAATAGGTGCCAATTGAAAAAGTAATCAAACTTAATAGATTGAAATTAATATTTAATATTTCTGATTTTGAATATTTTTAAAGTTTGCATCAATCAAACTTGGCTAATATTGCACAATCACAGAATAATTGTTTGCAGGTAAAAGGGACTTAATGTTTTCTAACCATCCAATATTGTATATCATGGGTGTCAAACTCGCGGCCTCACATTGCCATCACATGACATTTCATGATGTTTTTCCCATTAACAGAGCTGGGGTGGGCATGGCTTGCATGTGACACATCCAGCCCACGGGCCACCAGTTTGACACCTCTGTGTATATTGTCTTAATATTTTCATTATGCATATTTTACTGTTTAGAAGGTATTTAAGAAATAAAATATTTTGCAATGCAAATTGAAAATGTTCTTATGGGAATGTATTAATTTGGATATATTATGTGATATCAAGTTGAATAGTGAACCTTAGCAACCACATAGAAGTTTTTCCCACATTGTGTAAAGAAAAGTTATGGAAAGCTTCCACTTCAAAATTTTATCTCTGTTCTTCATTTTAATTAAAATAGTTATATTCAGACTATAGTGATTTATATACAAGTGTTGTGGGATACTAAAAAAAAGGCATGCCCACAATGTTTGTAATAAGATGCAATGTTACGAATATCAAAAGGTGTAGAAGACAGTGTAAACATAGATTTTTCTAAAATAAAAGTTTTGTAAAGAATTTTATTCTTATTTCATTCTATTTAGGTTTCACTCTTTATTTAAACAACAGTTTATTTTTGTGTCACCTTGTGTCACTGTGCTCTAACTTACCCCACTCAGCCCAGTTCTGTTCCTCACTATCTTGTAGTTTAGTTGTGTCTGATCACTGGTTGGATGCTGTAATCATTTTGGTAAAGGCCAGCATATTAACAATAAACCTTAAAAAGATACTCTGGATTAGTAGTTCCCAGACCTAATAATATGGCAAGGATGTGGGTGACTGACTTCAGTGGTTTCTATTTCAGGTAAGGTCATAACTGATATACCAGCCAAAGCTGAATAAAGAACACCTAACATAGGTCTTTGCCTACTCCTCTAACAGATGTGAGTCCAGGACTTCAGATTGGCAGCCTGCTGTATCTGAGGAAACACAACCCCTATCAAGGGTCAAATATTGTGTAGACTGAGATACTATAGTCCTGGAGTCAGTAACTTCTGAATTAACAGCTACTCCATCTTACTTTGATTTCTTCCTGTTCCGATCTTGATCAGGTGGAACATCTACTGCATTTTCCATAAAATGAAAGAGAACCAATTGAATAAATTTCTCCCAAAATATATCTTAGTGGCCTTATGTGATGTGTTCAGTGGTATACTGAAAGGCTCCCTTTTAGGATTAACACTGTTCAATTTCATTATAAATAGATTAGATAAGAGGTGAAAAATGCATTTACAGATGATACAAACTTGAAGAAGGATAGCAGGCATCTAGGAGAAAAATATAGGTAGCCCTTAACTTACAACCAGAATTGAGCCCAAAATTTATGTTGCTACACACTATGAAAGAGGTGTAACATTCAAGTGAGACAGACTAGAGCCAGGAGGAACAGAAAGGGGATTAGTAAACACACACATATACGCACAGAGAGAGAGAGAGAGAGAGAGAGAGAGAGAGAGAGAGAGAGAGAGAGAGAGAGAGAGAGAGAGAGAGAGAGAGAGAGAGAGAGAGAGAGAGAGAGAGAAGACAGACAGACAGACAGACAGAGAGAGAGAGAGAGAGAGAGAGAGAGAGAGAGAGAGAGAGAGAGAGAGAGAGAGAGAGAGAGATGTTAGGAAAGAAGAAAGATGAAAGAAAGAAAGAAAGGAAGGAAGGAAGGAAGGAAGGAAGGAAGGAAGGAAGGAAGGAAGGAAGGAAGAAGAAAGAAGACAGAAAGAAAGAAAAGTTAGGAAGGAAGGAAGGAAGGAAGGAAGGAAGGAAGAAAGAAAGAAAGAAAGAAAGAAAGAAAGAAAGAAAGAAAGAAAGAAAGAAAGAAAGAAAGAAAGAAAGAAAGAAAGAAAGAAAGTTGTATGGCCGCCCTGAGTCCTACGGGAGTGGGGCGGCATACAAAAACGACCAAAAATAAATAAATAAATAATTTTTAATCAGGAACCCACCCTGGTCAATGGTGTCCCTCTTTACCAATGTTAAAATCTGGTCACCTTATCCTAGGCCCAAAAAGGGGCACAGGGGGTTGCAGCATGCACTGCAGTCCGTTTTCATTCCCAGGAGGCTGCAGGAAGGCCTACTAGGCCCAAAACGGGGCACAGGGGGTGCAGCGCTCCCCCACGGCTCATTTTCATTCCCAAGGGGCTGCAGGGAGGCCTACTAGGCCCAAAAGGGGGCATGGGAGGTGCGGCATGCCCCCCCATAGTCTGTTTTTGCTCCCAGGAGGATGCAGGGAGGCCTACTAGGGCAGTGCCCCCCCTGCGGCCTGTTTTCACTCCCAAGAGGCTGCAGAGAGGCCTATGAGGCCCAAAAACAGGGCACAGGAGGTGCAGTGCATGCCCCCCTGCAGCCCATTTTCGCTCCCAGGAGGCTGCAGGGAGGCCCAAAACGGGGTGCAGGGGGTGGTGCATCCCTTCTGCAACCTGTTTTTGCTCCCAGGGGGTGCAGGAGGCCGAGTGCTGCCTGTTACACCCATTGGCCACACCCACCATGGCCACGCCCATCCAGCTGGTCATTAGGGCAGAGAACCAGTTGTTAAATTATTTGAATCCCACGACTGTATCCCACCATGCTTATGTCAATCCCTTGACTACTCACTTCTTGCTTAGTTTTACGTTCCTCCTTTTCATTCAAGATATCTTTATATCTGGTAATGTTTTCCATATTGATTACATTTGGGTGAATCAGTGCCTCCATTGTGGAGAGCCAGACTGGTATTTTCAAATAGTGTTTTTCTTTAATTTTTACCCATACTGATAATAATGCATTTCTGATGTAATGTCTTTGGAAATAACTATGTAGTTTATTTTTCCCATACCAGAAAAAGGCATGTTGCCAACCCAGTTGGAGGTCATGTCTCTCCAAAGTCAATAGTCTTTTGTGCCTCAGACCAATCCATTCTTTCACCCATGTAAGTACCAAGACCTGATAATACAACTCCCAATCTGGCAGCCCAAAGCCCCCTCTGTTTTTAGCATCTTACAGCATTTTCAAACTTATCCTTGCTTTTTCCCCTTGCCAAATAAATCTTAATATTGTTTTATTTAATTCTTCAAAATATATTTTTCCAGCTTTGAAATAGATACAATAGTCTCAGTAAAATATTCATTTTTATAGTAGCTATTCTTCCTGTCAATGACAGTTGCAAAGTTTTCCACTTCTCCAAGTCTGTTTTAATTTGTTGAGTCAGTTTATAGTAATTATCTTCTTTAATGGTTGCACATCTTGCTGTTAATTAGATCCCTAGGTATTTAACTTTCTTGACTATCTGAATATCTGTCCTCTTCATTAACTCTTTTTTCTGTGTATCTGTAAGCTTTCTAACTAAAATTTTAGTTTTTTCTTTATTTATTTTCAATCCTGCAACTGCACCATATTCTTCTTTTTTTATTATTATTAATTTGGGTCCAGTTTCTTGTGGATCTTCCAGGATGAAGACCAAATCATCTGCAAATGCCTGTAGCTTATATTTTTCCTTTTTTATTTCCATACCTTTAATTTTGTTGTCTTGTCTAATATTTCTATTTAACACTTCCAGTGTCAATATGAATAGTAGAGGGGATAGTGGTCATCCTTGTCTTGTGCCTTTTTTATATTAAAGTTCTCTGTCATATCTCCATTTACCATAACCTTTGTGTTTGCTTATGATATATTGCCTTAATCATGTTGATGAATCTCTCACCAAAGTCCATAAATTTTAGTTGTAATAACATAAATTGCCAATTTACGTTATCAAATGCTTTCTATGTGTCTAAAAAAATCAACACCATTTGTTTTCCAGGATGTGCTTCATAGTACTCCAGTGTGACCTTTGACTTCTGAGGGAATGAAATTTGGGAAACTTGTGGCAGCTTCAGTGCTACTGGCTGATGCTGTGGTCACATGATCTTAATTTTTAACTTTCCATGACAGTTTCCCAGCCAGTCTCACAATCTCTCACTCCCTTCCCACTCCCAGCAGCAGCCATTTACCTGCTTGTTGGGAAGGGAAGGGGAGAGGAGGGGTAGGGTGGGAAGGGAAGATTTCTGAAGCGCTACCTTGCTGCACACCTTCCCTAATCCGTGTGGCACCTCTTTCATCTCATGCACACCAAACCCTGAACCCTCCTTGCCCTGCCATCTCCCAATGTCCTTCCCAATGCCTGCAACACCTCTTGCATACCCATATGACCCCCACACGTCTTTCCTAACTCACACTGCCCCCCCACACCTCATCCAACCCATACAGTATGACACCTCTTACATGTACCCTTCCCAACTCATGTTGCAGGAGAAACATTTTTATTACCATTTTCCTTTCTCTGAATTTGCTCATTTTCCCTGTGCTTTTTTGTTTCTAAATCATTATTTGAACTATTTGGGAGCTGGGAATGGAATGGTTCTATTACAGGTGATTGGATATATGATGAGAAACTGGACTTAATTTTTTTAAAAAGCACAGAGAAAAATAGGGAGCTTAGGGAACAAAAGTGAGGTGGTTTTTTTCAAGTATATGATTGCACTCCAATAGTACTGAGATCATGTTCCTACACTTTAGAAGGCAGACAGTACATATAAATTAGCATTTTCACATCTGCAGAAACAGTCAAACTGAGAATGTTCTGTACTACTACTGCTTACTTCATGCTATTACATTGCTATTTTGACACATTTTATACCATCTGTCTTTTCCATGCAATTGCTCAACAATTTGCTTCACAAAAATCAAGCAGGAAATGGAACAGAATTCTGAATCCCAAATACTAAGGAAAAGAATGGCAGTACAGACAATATATTTCCTGCAATTCTGCTTTTGTACAAATTGAACATTGTCTGTGATTGATCTCACCTTTACAGACATTTTGTCCTGGAACTCACTCATGAGGAGTGTGATTTTTCAAAGCAGTCAGCACAATTATGAGACAAACCAAAATGAATCCCAAGGTTAGAAAATACCTCTATTAACATAAAGTTTTTCTTCCCTATTTTAGTTTATGAATTAATTTGCTCAGTACTTAAAACAACAATGTACTATTTCCCTAGCATCGCTCACTGATTCTAACCACTGCTAGGGAAATAGTGCATCAGCTTTTCTATTTGTATAACATTTGTATTTGTCATTCCCTAGAAACAAGTACTGTAATTGTTTTGTTTTATATTAATGGAAGACAAGGTTCACACTTACTAAAATGTATCCTCAACAGTCATTGTGACCAGTGGTGGGTTGTAAATTAATTTGCCACCAGTTTGCGCGTGTGCGCGACACTTCTGCGCATGCACAGAAGCGTCCCGGGTGGATGGGCAGAGCCTCTCTCCACCGGCGCTACCGGTTCTAAGAACCGGTCTGAACCAGGAGCAACCCACCACTGATTGTGACAGAAACCATCTAACATACATTCAGTGTGATCGGTATGTTCCTATTAATAAATTTACAACATATGAGAAGATAGGGACAAGTTCTTTCTCTGTTTCTGCTTTTCACCTTCCAAAGATGAAGTCACCTTGTTGTTAAATAAGACACTTCTCTGCATTGGTTCATTTCTACTATTGAAGAAAGATTTGACAGTCCATGGTTGGGTGGGAAAGAATTTGCTTTGATTTTTGATTTTTTGATTTTTGCTTTAAATATTCAGCATGTACCATATTGTGTGAATATCTATTGATTTGGTTAGTTTTATTATATGGTGTATACCAGGCCTGTCAAACTGGCGGCCCACAGGCCGGATACATCACTCACAGGCCACGCCCACCTTGCAAAGGCAAAAAACATTGCTATACTCCCAATACGTAACGTGACATGATCAAGTTTGACATCTGTGGGGTATACAGTTTCAGAAGGGGAAGAGCCAATGGAATCTCAGTTACCTGTTGGGACATTTTCCCCTTCGCTAAACCAGGTGTGGCCGTGGGCATGGCCAGCACGTGATGCATCTGGCCTGCAGCCGGCAGTTTAACAGCCCTGCTCTAGAGCCATAGAAGATGGAGAGAAAGCACTATTATAATCTGAGCCTAATTCTGCTCCTAATGAGTGCTAATTATTAAAATTCAAGCAATTCTGTGTTGAGTGTAAGAGTTGGCAGGAACAGGGCTGCCTTACCTGGTTAATCAGACAGCAAGCAACTTGGCAAATAAAAACAAGCTTAGTGGCATATTCCCAGAGTTGTTTGCAGCTTTGCACCCTTAGTTCTGTGCTCCATGCACCTGTCCTCTGTGTCAGTAAGTGAATCTGGGGCACCTGGATCATTGGATGACCTCCTGGCCCTTTGGAGTGGACTGCTACTAGAAGGAGCTTGAAAACCCAGGGTATGTATGTGTACAGTATGCTTTTGCAAGCTCATATCTTTTTTATTATTTCTTTGGGTATTTAGAGGCTCCTTGCTTGCTGCCAGGGACTTTATAGCTTTCCTGGTTATAAAACAGGACAATTGGGTGCCTAGTGAAGAAATATGAGCTACAAATGTAATCATAGATATGTGACTTAATAGAAAGTCAGCATTTATGTGTCTTTAATGAGGCTATTCATAAAGAGGGTTGTATTTAAGAAAACAATTTTCCCTCCACTTAACCAAGGCACCATCCTTTGCTTTGTCCTGACTTTTTGAACCCTTAAGCTTGGATAAGTTGCAGGCTCAATGACTACAGAGAAGCGAAGGAGAAGATACTGCTGAGTGTTGCAAGTTGCTTTTTCCATGCAATCAGTTTCTCATCTCTATCTTGGGTATTCCTGAATGGCAAGGACTTAGAAGTGGGATGCATAATGACTTGTTTAAATAGGGTAGCAATGTCTAATTCTGCAGATGTTGCTGAATGACAGTTCCTGGCACAATTTACCACTAACTCAGCTGGCTGGATGTCATGTCCCCATTGGAGCCTGAATCTGCGGAGGAAAACGAAATGGATCTGGAGCCCAGGGAGACCAAGGGGTTGGCTTCATTGGCTTTGGAGGAATGTGGGGAGGAGGCAGGCCAGGGCCCTTCAGGAGTGGGATGGCTTGCTAGCAGGGAGGAATGGGGCTAGGACGACCAACAGAGGGCAGGCAGTGGAAATGAGGAGCAAAGGAGCTCAGGTGATGAGCAAGAACCACCCCTCCTGATCCCCGAGCACGGAGAGTGGAGAGGAGGTGGGAACAGTGCAGACCAAGCAGATGACTCGGGAAGAGAGTGCCCCACCCCTTTTCACAAGGCACACCTGGGGATTGAGACTTAAGGAGACGCTGTGGGGAGGGGTGTTTGTCGGGAACAAATGCTGAATTTCATGCAGTTTTGTGTGCCATTGCCGACGTTTGGAGTTTCCTGGACTTCTTGCTTTATTTCTTGCTTCCTGGATTAATTGCCTTGTTCCTTTGCTTCCTGAAACCATTGCCAGGTTCCTTTGCTTCCTGTACTCATTGACTTATTCCCTTGCCCCGCTGGATTTCTTACTTTGCAGCCGTTGTGCTCACAGCATTTTGCGGGACTACTTGCAGCCAGAAGCTGTTGGAGAGGGGTGTGTGTGTGTGTGTTTGTTTGTTTGTTTGTTTGTTTGTTTGTTTGTTTGAGCACTTAGCTCTGGGACTTTCCATAACGTGGGAGTATTTGGGGGAAAGTTGGAGCAATAAAGGGGCAAATTGAACTATCAGCTGACTGTGTTGCCTCTGTGCCTTGCCAGGCACCAGGTGATCACACTGGAACTATTCAACATTGTAGCTCATCAAAATCTGAAGGGATTTCTTTCCTATTCCCGAGATTGGGAAGTTTCATAGAAGGAACAAGAGCAGGGCTCTCTGGTCAACTCCCAGATTACTCTGTTTTTCACCTCAACAGATCTTGGAAATTTGAAAAATATTATTTAGCATATAGCGATGGTACATTAGCCAGAAGACTTCAGTGTTAATACAGAATAGTTGTTTGGCTACCTAAGACTGCTAGACCATTTGGTTACACTGGCACACTATCCAGAAGTGCACCACAGAGGGCAAACTAGCTTTGCACTCAGAAATGGCTAACGGTGTTCTGCAGAAGCATCTGGAACTTTTTCTCTCCACCAATGTCATCTCATGTTTGGGCATCACATTCGGGCAGGTCTGGCACTACATGGGTTTGTAGTTCCACATGCACCATTATTTTCCCACCAAACTGGTACCTATTTATCTACTTGCATGTAGCTTGCTTTCAAACTGTTAAGCTGGCAGAAGCTGAGGCAAGTAACGGGAGCTCACCCCGTCACATGTTTCTAGGACTCGAACTGCCAGAGCATAGACTTTCTCCAGCATCTTTTAAGCCACTGAGCCACCGTTCCGCTACTTGAAAAATAAAACTAAATAAATAGAAGAAATATAACATTCTCTGCTCTGCAGTCCCAAAAGATGCCTTCAAGGGTTGAGTAAAGGGAAGCTCTATTTGGGTGTTGGTCTCAAATAGCAATAGCACTTAGACTTATATACCACTTCACAATGATTTACCGCTCTCTCTAAGCAGTTTACAGAGTCAGTATATTGCCCCCCAACAATCTGGGTCCCCATTTGTGGCCTTTAATAAGAATGTTTAGAAATGATTTACTTAAATGAGAAGAAATCAAGAGTTCATTTGGAATACATTTTGGGGATGGTATTTGTTCTGGGAGATTATGAATCCAATCCAAGCTCTGTGTCTCAGTCATAAAATGTTGTTCTTTTGATTAAAGTGTATAAACATCTTTATAAGTTCCATGTATAGCATTCATTCACTGTGCCAGAAACTAACCAATCAAACAGATGCAATCAATTGAAAGGTTATGGGTGAGACATACATGTTGTTTCTGCAAAATAATTGTAGAAATCCTCATTGGTACCATATGCCATCCCACGTACCATATTAGAAGGAGAAGACCTGAAAGTTGTAAATGGAAGAAGAGTTTTATTACCCACTAGTAGCTGGATACCCGTGCTTCGCTACAACACTAAATTAATGAGTAGTTACAATTGGGCTTGATAAATTGACAGTTAAAGCTTGAAAATTTATGTAGAATGTGTAACACTTATGTGTTAACATAAGGCAACTGGCAGTTGGAACAGAGTTCTTTTCAGGTGGGGAGGGGGAGTAGAACGTCTAACTCCTTAGGATCAGAGCATGTTAATTAATATAATACTGTATAAGAAATACTAATGATCTGATGGTCATTTGGAAAAATTCTTTCTTAGTGAGCACCTAGAAGCCAAGGGGAACATACGTGGCAAGTTTCAAGTTTGTAGGCTTTACAGTTCTGGAGATTTCATGATGAGTGAGTGTTATTTGGCTTTTATATATATAGATTAACTGACAAAATAGAAGCCTAACTATCTTTGGGCTGTGTTCAGGGTGTAGAAATAAACTAACCTAATCTGTTCGCTTTTTGGCAGACATGCTTCTCCTGGTCTTACAAAACAGTTGGCGCTATTTTTGATGAGAATTGCCAAGACCCAAAACTTCAAGGGACCAGTTCAGGAGGACTGGTTGCATATTTTCAATAAAATGTGGACGCTGCAATTTTTTTTCCTTCATAGAGTTTTCCCACAAGTTCAGGGTCTACAAAAAGACTGACCTTTTCTTTCTTCTAAATAAAAAATATAGGAGGGAGAATGGGGAAGCTTTTTCTACTTTAAATGATGAATGATGATAAGGGCCAACTATTTTTAAATTCATTCTAAATCACCTCCAGAATTTTTTAAATGACCCAGAAGGTCCAATTATGTGAATTCGACCGACTAAGGTTGTAAACTAGACAGAGACAAATATCTACTTGGGTCCTTCTTCCCAAATGTGACAGAGTGCTTTATTGCAGCTTATATGATTACAGACATTCTTTATTATTTCAGTAGTGCCATCTGTGCATACAATTGCAGCTTTCCCCGTGAAGGTATGTGGACACAGGTGTTGATTTGATTTACTGTGCTCCCTCATAAATCAATATCACATAATGCAGACGGAGGGTTTGATGCCTGTAGCACAGCTGCATCTATTTGTTTGCTGGTTTACGATAGAATTTAAATATCACTTCTTGATAAATAACATCCAGGTAAGTGTATAGCTAATGATAATAGTGATGGACATGGGAAACACTCAAAGCATAGGAAAAGGTTTTCACCACGTAAAAAGAGGAGTATACAGGAACTATCCAAAGTTCTTGAAGGATGCAAAAATGGCAGTAGGAAATACCGTGTTTCCCTGAAAATAAGACCCTGTCTTATATTTTTTTTGAACCTTGAAATAAGCGCTTGGCCTTATTGCCATGCATTCAAAAGCCTGATTGGGCTTATTATCAGGGGGTGTCTTATTTTGGGGGAAACAGGGTATTGAAACAAGCATGTTGATTAAAACTAGTCAATTCATTATAGCACAGTAACTGATAAAATCAGAGCAGGACTCCAATGCTGTAAAGCAAAGTATCAAAAATGAATCATCAAAATGGAAAGTTGTATTGGAAAGAGAGATCAATCAATTATGAGCTAGCATCAACAATCTGAAGAATACAAGGGAAAGAAAATTTAAATATAATAAGATCAAGAAAACTTACGGGGGAAAAACATAATCTTGGCAATAAAATGATTTTAAAAGGTCACCAAAGAATGAAAACAAGGCACAACTATTTCAAAGAAAATTGAATGCATGAATCAGATCTGACAAAATCAGCATTTTGGAACAAACCAGTATTTGTTTTATAGATCAAATACTGGAAAATAGTACAAAGGTAGGTGCTTGCCCTGATAAATATGAAGGATTAGAAATTTTGGTGGCATTTGAGATAATCCAAGATAACATATTAAAGAATGAAAATGGCTAAAAGAAATTGAAAAGAACATTGGCTCAGTCAAAATGGATGATATGGTCATAACATCAGGAATTGTTAAACAACGAGAAGTTTAAGAATCGGAGTGCACTAGGAAAAGTTGAAATACATATATTTTGGTTTAAGCATCTGAAAACCCTCAGACTGGCTGCTCAGTTTAATGAAATGTTACAAATTAGAAAAGCTGAAGAGTGGATGAAAATTGGTAGAACATTTTTAATAATAAAAGACAGAGAAGAGTGTAATTGCAAGTAATCAGACTATAATTATTTGCTTGCCAACCATATTCAAATTGCTAACTGGTGTATTAGCTAATGCAATTTTGAATTACATATTCAAAACTTCATTATATCCATATGAAGAAAAAGGTAACTGTCAAAATTCACCAAGAAGAAAAGAGGAATTGCTGATTGATAAAAGGGTACTATAAAAAAAAATCTGTGAGGAAAAAAAAACCTGTGTAGAAAGTATAAGGATTGATTATAAATAGCTGTTCAATTCTCTCCCACTTAGTTATATTCAGAAATGTTTAGAGATATTTGACATTAGTACAAACATCGTAAATTTTATAAAGGAAGCAATGGAAAAAATGGAAAACAGCCATGATGGTAAATGCAAGGAACCGGATAAAAAAAAAAAGAATCAGGAGAGGAATTTTTTATTGCCTCTGCTGCTTTTTAACCATCTCAGTAATGCCCCACAATCGTATCCTGAATAAAACAAAACTTGAATATGCCTTCTTGAAACAAAATTGGAAAAATGATCTCCTGTTATACAGTATATGGATTTTGAAGCTACATGGGAAATCCCAAAAAAAAATAAAATGATGAATCCATACTTAATACTGCAAGGATACAGCATGAGGATATCAATATGTACGGTAATCGGGATTTGATATATGTGTGATAATCAATCAGAATCTAGCTGAAAGGGACCTTGGAGGTCTTCTAGTCTAACCCCAGCTCAAGCAGGAGACATTATATCATTACAGACAGATGGCTGTCCAATCTCTTAAAAGCCTCCAGTGATGGAGCACCCACAACTTCTGAAGGCAAAGCCGTTCCACTGGTTAATTGTCCTCACTCTTAGGAAATTTCTCCTTAACTCCAGGTTGCTTCTCTCCTTGATAAGTTTCCATCAATTGTTTCTTGTCTTGTCTTTACTTATCATAAAGAAAGGAAAAGCTGAACAAAATGTAGGTTACACTTCAAAAATGTAAATGTCATAAAATCTTTTCCCACAATAAAAAACTACAAATATATAGAAATACTCAAAGCAAATACCAGCTCGCTTGGTGATGTTAAAAAGGAAACTAATTCAGAATGGTGAACAAAAAAAAAAGTGCCAAAAATTCTTAATCAAACTCAAATCCATAAACACATGGAGTTTACCAGTAATAAGATACACTGCTAGTGTAACAGATTGGACACTGCTTGAACTGGACAATTTAAAGTTAGAAAACCCAAGATCAGATGAAAATACATCATGCATTGTACCCATAAAGTGATGTTTTTTTTTATTTGTCAAGCGTATATGATAACAAGCAAAGTATAAACAAAGTATAAACATGATTGTATATATATATATATATATATATATATATATATATATATATATATATATATATATATATATATATATATATATATATATATATATATATATATATAATAGTGCAAGCATGATTATGAGTACAAGAAGTATGAATATATGGGTGAAATTGGACAGGAACGGTAGGCACAATTGTGCGCTTATGCACGCCCCTTACAGACCTCTTAGGAATGGGGTGAGGTCGATGGTAATTTAATTTAATTTAATTTAATTGAACGTTCTTATAGGCCGCCCAACTCCCGTGGGACTCAGGGTGGCGTACAATACAGAACAATTCATAAAAACAGTATATAAAACCAATATAATGACAACAATTAAAAAATTATTAAAAAAAGGTTAAAACCATCCATCATTCATACCAACATTAGAGATGTTCTAATTGGTCTCACTTTCACCCCGCCTGCCGGAAGAGCCAAGTTTTTATTGCTTTAACACATTGGCAGTTGGTTCCAGAAGGACGGAGCTCCCACAGAGAATGCTCTCCCCCTCGGCCCTGCCAACCGGCATTGCTTGGTCGACGGGATCTGGAGGAGACCAACTCTGTGGGACCTAACCAGTCATAGGGAGGTATGCGGTAGGATGCGGTCACGGAGGTAACCTGGCCCTGAGCCATGTAGGGCTTTAAAGGTCAAAACCAACACCTTAAATTGTGTCCGGAGACTAATGGGCAACCAATGCAGCTGGCGGAGAATGGGTGTTACGTGGGTGTATCTAGGAACAACCACCACAGCTCGTGCAGCTACATTTTGCACCAATTGCAGTCTCCGGATACTCTTTGAGGTAGATAATCTAAAGTTAAAGGTTTTGGGGTTTGGGGAAGAAACAATTGAGTCAGGTAATGTATTCCAGGCATTGACCACTCTGTTGTTGATTGACTATACCCAGCAAAAATAATAATAATAATTAAAGCCCATAGTTTACCACAGGTTAACAGACAATTGAAGAAGAGAGCCACACTTTAAATGATTATATCAAGGTATGCCATGAGAAAATGGAAAATTTGGAGAATTTTCTAAAATGTTTTTCAACAGTTTACTATTATGGTCATTTCTTTTCTTTTCTTTTTTCTTTTTTGCTTGGATGAGCATTTTCTCTAAAACAATGAACCAGACATTGAGAATAAAGTGGATATTACCAGGAATGGTAACGAACTGTCACCCTCAAATAGAAAACAGAATGATTAATCTTTTTGCAGCTTGAGAATGAACATTGCAAACAAATACGATGAAATCAAAGATTCAACATGCATCAAAGGGCTGCAATGGCAGATTTTGCAAGCCCCCCCCCAAAAAATGTGGATCATCATGTTTGCAGCAAAATTGCTCAGACTGATTCTTTTTATGTCACAACAGAGTAGCCACTATGATAGTTATGCAAAAACTATAATTTCTGACTTTCCTAATTGATGAAGTTGTTGAAAAAATGGTATCTTTAGGATTTTTGCATACAGAGTAATTACTCTTTAAAACATACTAGACACAACCATATAGGTCAGGGGTCTGCAACCCGCAGCTCTGGAGCCGCATGTGGCTCTTTCATCGCTCTCCTGCGGCTCCCTGTCGCTCAAAATATGCGTCACAACAGCCAATGTGCGACATCCGCTAGCAGCGATTTATTGAGCTTTTCGACCCATCTTTTTTTTCAGAGTTCAAAATGTTTTTGTTGCATGCAGAAATAAAAATTTGTTTTCTCTGTACCAGTTCATTGATTTCACAAATGCAACACATTATAGTTTTTTTATACATAGCATAAAGGTAAAAAACAATATATGTAGTATTATCTTCATTTTAGATGTCAAAAGGGTTTTGTGGCTCCCAGTGTTTTCTTTTCTGTGGGAAATTGGTCCAAATGGCTCTTTGAGTGTTTAAGGTTGCCAACCCCTGATATAGGTAGTCCTTGACCCACAACCACAATTGGGCTTGCAACTTCCAACAAAGCAATGTTAAGTGATTTGTGCCTGATATTAGACTCCTTTTGGCCATAAGTAAGTGCCATAACTTTGAATATTAAACAAATGATCATAAGTTGAGGAATACCTGTAATTTGAAAAAAAGTATTTTTTGTAGATGTGATATAACCTGGGATTCTATAATTGAGAAAAAAATAGATTATAAAAGTTGAGCAGGAACTCAGTGTCTTGAAAAAGTAGCAAATGGCTGGTTATGTGATTTATTATCCTAACATTAGATAAAAAGAACCCATTAAACAAATGAATCACACACAATGTATTTGTTCATTTATTTATTGGGGAAAAGGATGCAGAGTGTCATATTTGTGTGAAAAATACATTAATATCTAGGATTTTCTGTTTGAGGGGGAAATTAGTCAGGTGTTTCAATCAATGGGGTGATAATCAGGTGTGAGTTTGGGAGGTCCTGCCTTATTTAAAGAACACAATTGTGAGTATTCCCTATTCCAAGTTCAACCTTCACAACACAAAGATATGGCAGCATGGCTCAAACAAATTAGATTTCTGAGGCCCTCCCAAAACAGTTGTTGATGCTCGCCAGGCTGAAAATACCACTGTTAGGCAGATAACGTACAAATGGAGGCAGTTCAACATCATTTGTTCTCTTCTCCAGGAGTAGCTGATCAACCAGATCACATCAAGGTGTATAATATTCCAGGAGGTCTCAAGGAAGCCCAAAGTAATGTCTAAGAAAAATAAAGGCCTCTCTTGCAGTGGCAAATATTAATGTTCATGACATCACCATCAGGAGAACATCAGGGTTGCAAGGGGAAAGCCACTACTCTCCAAAAGGAATATTCTGCCCAGCTACAGTGTGAGAAAGATCACACCAGAGGTGGGTTGTTCTGGTTCAGACTGGTCTATAGAACTGGTAGTAAACTGGTGGTGACATCACGGAGCCGGTTCTGTTGGTGCCTGTCCGTGGCCGCCACCATCTTGTTTTTGACTTCTGTGCATGCACAGCTGTTTTTTGCTGGGGTTTTTTTGCTGTTCTTTGCTGGTTTTTGCTGTTATTTTGCTGAGTTTTCAGCATTGTGCATGCGCGCACACGCGGCGGCCACAATGCGCTCACAGCCACGGGGCACAGGAGGAAGCGAACTGGCGGCGACGTAAGTTAGAACCCACCCCTGGATTACACGGATAAGTCACAAGGCTACTGGTAAATATTCTGTGGATAGATGAAACCAAAAATAAAAATTTGCACTTGAGTGAAAAGCATGTTTGACAAAAAGCAAACTCTACATTCCAGCCTAAGATCT